>CM076571.1:324038300-324338286 GCA_034641835.2 Pinus albicaulis
ATTTTTGGAATATTACAAGGAGGTGGGAATTAGCCTCTATTGTTGTTAGGGCTATTAGTTATGCGTAGCTAAAGTGGTTCTTTTTCGTACACTTCGACGAAGAATTCATACTAACATTAGCCTTCTCAAAATGGCGACTCCACACGGGTTTTAAATTACGACCGCTGTCGTTTTTCATATTCCCGCATATCCGACTACTTCGAGCCCCTAAGGGCTTCTTTTGCTGCTTAGTTTTCCTCTTTTTATGTCGTTTTTCTCACATAAAACCCTAAAAACTTAAAATTTCTAACTTCCGTGTGTTTCGGCCCTATTGCGCAGGGTAAGCGACACCCGGCCGCAAGCGAGACGGCAAATTTTCCGAAAATGCGCGGCCGAGACAACACGAACAGGGGGTCGTACTTTTTGGCCCTAAACCTCGCGACTCGGACCTCCGTGTCGCACTTTGTCACCGCTTTGTTTTCGCGCGACCTGCACTTAGGATCGGGTCGAACCGCGACCCGCCTTTTTTTTTCCAGCATTTTTTTTCCGCACTTTTTACCGGGTTTCTGCTGCAGGCTTGCCGCGGGGTCTTCACGATCCCTCCGTCTCGGTCTCGCCTTGACCGAGATCCGATTCGATTTTTACTCATCTAAGTGGGAACCCGACCCCCCTTAGGGCTTTGAGTGACCCTCCACTTTTTTGTGGAAGAGTTTCACTTTGTTTCGGCAGTCGGTTTCGTAGCTTCGACCCCTCTTTTCCCGGATCACGTTACCTCACTTTCGGATCCATTGAAATCAACCTCTTTTCCTTTCAAATCACCTCTTGTCGCTTTTGTTTGGACCTTCTGCGAAGGCCTCCTCGCCTTGCCCCCTCGATTTTTTTGCTGATTTCCCTTTTCCGACCACCTTGCCTCTCGTCTCTTGGGCGTGATCTGCACCCTTGTACGTCAGCTTTATCCTCCGCATCTCTCGTCCCCTTTGACCCTAGATCTCGTCGAGCTTCCTTTGTGTGTGTTTCCATAGTTTTTTCCCTTTCTTTTCAGAGCATAGTTGTGAGAGACCCACCTTCTTGGGTTAGATAGATGCATATGTAGTTGTTATTTCTCTGTTATTTCGAGCATTTTATTCTACATTCTCTCAGTAGGTTTATTTTTCAGCTACGCAAAGCACACTTTTTCTTGCTCTCAACAACGGAAAGGGTTTAAAAATTAAAAATTAACGCACGCCACACACCGACCCTAAGTGAAGAAGCGCTCGGTTTACACCGCCCGGGCAAAGACTCTAAAATCAATTGTCACCTGCACCTTATCCGCACTCGACCTTTCTTGATTTTTGTCCCTTTCTCGCCCTTGTCGGTTTCCTTCTTCCGTCATCATTGCGCCCCCAGGCGCCTTTCCCCCAGAACTTCTTGGCCTTCACCCCTCGACTTCGGTTGATGGACACCCGCTCCGCACCGCCGTCGTCGAGCCGGTCCACCTTCGAGTCCGCACCCGACTCCTCTCCCCTGATTCATCGGGTCCCCCCTTCTCCTTCTCGTTCTCCCCCACTGTCACCTTCACCATGTACGGACCGAGGCTAATGCTAGCGGTTCTCCCGGCCCCCAATGCCGGCCCTACTTCTAGCGGAACCGTCACAACCACCACTCCCGGCCACACCTATGCCGCCGTACATTGCGAGCCTCGGCCTCCCCGATTTCCACCCGGTTGATTAATGACCCCATACACCACAATACTACTCGGCCCGCTATGCCCACCAAGTTGCCCTCCGATATCCCTAAGTTCGAGGGCCTTAATGGAGAAGATCCAACCAATCACGTCGGTCTTTCCACATGTGGTGTTCCTCAAATTCCATTACAGATGACTCCATCCGTCTTCGTTTGTTCCAACGCACGCTCACGCGATGCTTCTAAATGCGGGCATGTCGAACAGGGCCACTTCCTCCCATACCACGTTCGAGACTCTTGCCCAAGCCTTTTTTGTCGTACTTCCAGCTCCCTCTCCGATACGACACCGGCACGGAGCTCTTGACTTCATTTAAGCAATCCTCTTCCACACGCCTTTCGCCCATGTTCGGGAATGGCGACGAAGACGGAGCTTATGTCGAGCCCCTCCCTTTGAAGATCGAGTTTACATAGATCGGTTCCTTCGCACCCTCCCCGTCTCCCATCGGCCAAAGATGTCGCCTCTCACTTTCCTCAATCTGAAAAAGCCGCCCTCCTTGTCGCCTTTCTTGTACTATGGATGAATTACGGCGGGATGATCTACATCATAGATCTTCGTTTTTACCTGAAATTGATAGCTTTGAAAATTAATTTTCTTCTATTTTTATGATTTATTATGTCAAGGAACCACGAAATCCCATCACAAATTCAGATTCTGAGATTAATTTGGGAAACATTTCTACAACTATTCCTATTGACATATCAGTTAAACCTAGAGTTCTTGAAAACATTCATATAGGTGCTTCTTGTACAATGGATGAAATTAATACATATAAAGCCCTATTTCAAGAGTTCTATGACATATTTTCCGTGTCCTATGAAGAGATGCCAAGAATCGATCCAAAGATTTTAGTTCATGAAAGAAATACATACCGAGACGCCAAGCCTATTAGACAAAGATTACGTCCAATACATCTGCGAAAAGCTGCTGCTATTAAAGCTGAAGTTCAAAAGCTACTGTGAGCAGGATTTATTTATCTGATCCCTCTAACAGATTGGGTCTCTAATATAGTTCCTATTACCATGAAACAAGGGACTATACAAGTATGTGTCGATTATAGGGATATTAATAAAGCCTATCCAAAGGACAATTATCCTACCCCTATATCGACCAAATCATTGATGATTGTGTCGTGTTAGCCCCCTTAAATTTCTTGACAAGCAAGCAGGGGGCTAAGTTGTTTGCTGAGCCTTCAAGGAATGCATTTCTCCTGAAAACATATCATCCTTGAAGCCTCTACATGCTCTCTGCCCTTTGATTATTCCCTCTGCTGTTATTAAGTCAATAAACCTCTCTGATTGTGAAATTTTTTTCTCCAAAAGGCCTTCATTTTCCCCTTGTAGCTCTGCAGAATTCTCCATTTCATCTATTTTCCCCCTTTTTCAAAGCCTCCCTTTCACCCCTAAATCCCTCCCCTAGTCCTTCTAAACCATCCCAAAATCCCCTCTAAACCATACAGACACCCCTTGTTCGATTTAGAAAACCTTTACTCCCTCTACCGTTACCTTTTTCTGGCCTCAAATTGCATTAAAATGGGCCAAAAAACCCATATTCTTCACATTTTAGGTTTAGCCCTTTTTGGCTCAGCCCCAGAACCGTTTCCCCCCATGTGACCTGGGCGTTAGAACCAAGCGCTAGCCCAAAAAGCACTTAGCGCAGTTGTATATTAGGCACAGTATCCACCATCAATCTATACAGATCCTACGGTCTTTGCAGATCAACATCGCACTCGTGGCCCACCCCTTTCATCGCTCCTATCGTATATCCACCGTATTTTCAACCCGTAGATCGACGGTCCGTATTTCACCCGCCCCGGTGGTCTCGCGCCAAAACACTGTTCGAAATCCACTGGTTTCCATTGCACCGCTTTTGAAGGGCGGGCAGTATTTTTCATTTCGGAGCGATTCCATTCACCGCATGACACGTAGCTCCATGCACTATTTAAAAACCGCCCCCCATCACACATTAACGTTTGGCTGTGAACCCGGCATGATATTTTTGTCCACCGTCAGATCTATGGCCATCCATTCGATGGCGTTCGCACCCAGAAGATGTGCAGGTGATAGTCCAAGGCAAATAGACCCCTAGCCCACCATCTGTCGCCCTCCGATGCACTCTCAATCGTCGATCTCCTCCTGAGACTGGACGGTCCAGATTAATTTCATGGCCCACCATTGACCGGCTCCTGCCACATCACCATTCCACGTGTTTTTTCGCATTGTCGCCGGTCCCTTTATACATTCCATTCTAAGGTCAATTTTTAAGGTTTTGCATTTAAATTTCCATTCTCGCCACCTTCCAATTGCATCACCGTTGTTCCACGGCATTTATCCATAGTATCCTCTGCTTTCTTCATTCTCATCCATGCCGCGTTACCATTTTCACAGTCATCCACAACATCCGATCCCATGCATGGTTTTCTTAAACGCGTTTTCGTGTTTTGCAGGGTTACAAGCAGGCGGAAAACTGCCATGATTCATAGTTTCTGTTACAGTGACAGAGAACACAGGAAGACCATGTACAGAGATCAAAATTATGAAGAAAATCCTGGGAAGGTGTTATGACAGGACTTTCATTAAAGAAACAGGGTTAAACTCTATAAAACCTTCCCAGAGCCATTAAAACGCAGATTTCGCAGACAGAGACAATCATGGAGTAGAAAAGAGTATCAGTGGGAAAACATAGCACTTAAGGCCTGTAATGGAAGATTTTGAGCCTTAATCCATTTATTTAAAGGCAAGGTACCAGATCGAAGACATCATGGATCACACAGAAGATCCAGTGCACAGAAAACAATACCATCAGGATGTTTATATCAGCAGAATGTCTCCTCCTGAGAAAGGACATAGTACTCATTACTGTTTCAGTCTACTTTGTGTCCATAAGAATTTTTCCCCCTGTCAACATTCCTATGCTATCAGAGCATTGGTTTCATAGTATGGAAAACCCTAGCATTATTATTCTACCTTTTTGTTTAATTTCACCAGAGTCCTACAGAGTGCTACAACAAGTACATCAAAGATATACATGGAGTAAATTGCAGCCTGAAAAAGACCACTCTTTCATCCAAAGAGTACCAGAGACAAATGCCCAGGATTTAAAATAGAATAGGACTTTGGCCTTCCTCCTCTGCTGAGCTTTAATACTACATTTATTTTTTCATCCACCCCCTCTGTCTCTCATTCAGCTACAAAATTCATGAAGAAACTCATTGTAAGGGTTGTTGTTCGGTTGTTGCTGTTGTAGTTGTAGGGATTCATGTTGACTGTAGAACAGTCTTGGGAGGGAGTAGCAGAGAAGTTTGTAATGTAGTAGGCTGGGAGTGGAAAGTTTGGACTGTAACAGCCATTAAGCTCAGTGTATGTGATTGTTTTTGCATCAATCAATTAAGCAAATTTCACAGGATCCTGGTCTATTACTACGGGTGATGTTTTCTCTCTACATTGTTTTATTACATTTTCTCATGCTGTTCATTTTTCTTCTGGTAGGCATAAGAAATCTGGCATAGGATTTACCCATGCATGGTACCCTATTTTTCTGCTCTCCCTACCCTCAATGTTTTCTAATGATAGTGATATCTGAGGGCAGAATCACGTGGTTTAACCAGTGTAGCAGATGTTATTTCCTACTAGATGATGTGTGAACTCAAAGCTTGCTTCTTGGATGCTTCTTGCTGGTGTCAAAGCAGGGAAGGTTAAAAGTCCTTCTCCGATCTATAGACTCTATCTTTGTGTAAAACTTATCCCTGTTTTTCCCTTGGAGCATGCTAAAGGAGACCTGGAGTTAAATAACCTCTGGTCCGATCTATAAGCTGCCTCTTTGTCCCCCATTGAGAGTTTCCTATGAGTATTTCCAAGCAGGTCTGGAGTTAAATGACCTCTAACCTGATCTATAGACAGAATTTGGGTTTCTTTCCTTCTTTTTCCTTCACTCTTATTGTTCCATTCCATCATCTATCTAAGAAGATCTTTTAGTATATATGACTTGCCCTCTGAAAGCCTTGGTCAGTTGCTTGCAAGTAATCCCCTTTCATGACTCCATGGCCCAATGGATGGCACATCTTAACCTATCCTCTTTTGCCGAAACATCCTGCTATTTTGCTCCTTTCCTTCCATTACTTTCTCAGTCTATGATCTCATGACTCAACCGAGCGACCAACCAACCAAATCATTTAAAACCCCTTGTGCTTCATAGCTAGCCTTATACCTCATATTGAGCTTCAAAGATATATCACTCTTTATATTTATAGAGAGATCCCTCTCTGGACCCAGGAGGGTTAGATCTTGAGGTCTGAAAGTGGTTCTGATGTTGTCTCATCTTTTGGTCTTGCCAATCTGGCCAAAACATGGGAACCCAAACATGTCTAAAATGAAATTTTTTCATTTATGGATGGATTTCTAGATATAATAAAATAAACATACTCCCTGCTGATCAACCAAAAACATTATTTATATGTCCTTGGGGAAAGTTTGCTTATTGCAAACTACCTTTCGGATTAAAAATGTTGGTGCAACTTTTCAAAGGGAAATGTCTTACACTTTTCATGACATCAAACATATTGCACAACCTTATCTGGATGATTTACCTACTTACTCATTGCACAGGGACGATCATCATACTCATTTACGAGCAATTTTTATGAGATTAGGCATTACAAGATTCGTTTGAATCCACACAAATGTGGTTTTTGTGTGCAATCAGGATGATCACTGGGATTCATTTTTTCGAAGGTTGGAATTTTTGTCGACCCCTCGAAGGTTGAGGCCATCATAAATTTACCTCCTCCTTCCACACTCCACCAACTCCAAAGTTTGCAAGGGAAAGCAAACTTTCTGCTTATATTTATCCCGAACTATGTTGATTTAACAAAAGGTTTTACCAGGTTGTTGAAACAGAATGTTCTTTTTATTTGGGATGAGATTTCTAATTGATATTTTGATTCTCTAAAACATGTGTTAACCCATGCATCGTTATTGCATCTACCCAATTAAAACCAAGACTATTTTTTATACCTAGCATCCTTTGATTCCACCATTGGAATGGTTCTAGTTCAAGAGGATGAATTTCACAATGAACATGTGATTTAATATTTAAGTCAAAATTTGAATCTGACCGAAATTAAATATTCACATGTGGAGAAATTGGCCTTGCCAGTTGTTCAAGTTGTCCAAAGATTTCATCATTACATATTGTTATGAAAGACAACGATGATATCTAATTGCAACCTGATGATGTACATTTTGAAAAAACAATTACTCGAGGGAAAATACTCTAAATGGATTGTTATCCTACAAGGGTTTGATTTGGAATTTGAAAAATCTAAATCAAATAAATCACTGGTGTTTCCAGAACTTATGTGTGACTTTCGCAATACTGAGACGGAAACTGTGGTAGAGCATCCCATTGTAGATGAATCTTTGTTTCTTATCAGTACATTAGATCCATGGTATGGATATATCATCATTTATCTTCAAACCCAAACCTTTTGCCCAGAGCTTTCACGACCAAATCGATGGAGGATATATTACCAATCTCAGCAATACAATATTGTTGGGGACACACTTTATCGTCGGGGTTCGGATTATGTTTTTCAACATTGTATAATTCATGAAGAGGCTAAAATGGTTTTGAATGATTTCCACTCTAGAGCGTGTGATGGTCGTATGTCTGGGTATGCCACAACCCAAAAGATATTGCGTGATGGCTATTTTTGGTCGTCATTATTCAAATATTGTATTATCGCGGTCCGAAAATGCCACAATTGCCAAATTTTTGATCGAAAGATGCGTGCGCCTCCAGATCCTCTTCACCCAATAATTATTCTCAGTAATTTTTCAAAATGGGGCATTGATTTCATTACATGTAACCCTGACTCGGTCGAGGGGCATGGGTATATTATTCTCGTTGTAGATTATTTTACCAAATGGGTCGAGGCGATGCCTACATTTGTGGAAAATAGAAAAGCTATAGCTACATTCATATTCAATCATGTGATTTCTCATTTCCGTGTACCCCAAGCTATTATCACTGACCATGGGAGTCATTTTCACGATATAATGATGACCTAAATTTCCGATCAACTTGGCCTATGCCATGATAACTCTACTCCATATTACCCATAGGCTAATAGACAGGTTGAAGCCATTAATAAAGTTTTAACCACCATGATTAAACGGATTATCGGAACTCATAAATGAAATTGGCATACCATGCTTTTCTCGGCACTATGGGCATACCGAACCTCCACAAAAACTACTAAAGGGTTCACTCCTTTTCAACTGGATTATGGTTTAGAAGTTGCATTACCCATTGAATGAAAAATATCATCGCTCCAATTAGCCATAGAGTTACTACGAGCTACCTCTGAATAGGAAAAATGCTTTTTGTACTTTGCACAATTAGATGAGACTCGGCACACCACTGCATTAGTTGTTGAAGCTCATAAGAAATGTGTTAAAGCTCAATATGATCGAAGTGTTACACATCGTGTTTTTTCAGAAGGTGACCTAGTCTCAGTATATGATCAAGCTAACAATAAGCTAGGAGTTCGGAAATTCGAACCAATGTGGCATGGTCCTTACATTTTCAAGTGGGTGCTTGCCAAAGGGGCCTATGAATTGACTGATTATGACGGGGTCTCTTTAGATAAGCCCAGAAATGGTCTTTATCTGAAGAGATATTATGCTTGATTCTCATGTGAATATCTCACTTTTATATTAGTTATTTTTCTAGTTAGTGTGCCTTAGATTAGATAAGTGTGCCTAATTTAAGTTTTTTTACTACTATCACTGCTTATCTTGATTACTCTTGATATTGAAAATGTCGACATCCCTTCAAACATACATTGGTTTTGCTGATGTTTCCTGTCGTAGTACATGGAATGTTTCTTTTGTAGCCTCGGTTATCTATTCACCCACTGATGAGTTAGTTTCTATGCATGGGGTATGCTTGGTCAAATGACGAACAATATTATAGAATATAACGCAGTCATTGAATTATTATCTGATGCCATTTCATTTGGTATTCGACATTTGATCATTAGATTAGATTCAGAACTCATTTTATTACATTTAAACAGAGTATACGCAATTAAAAATCCAGTGTTATTGAGATTATTTTTGAAGGTTTGTCTCTTGGAACGACAATTTGATTACATCGAATATCAACACATTTCAAGAAATTTAAACAAATTGGCTGATGCATAGCTAATTGTGTTCTAAATAGACATTTGCAACATTAAAATAGTGAACCAAAACAACATTTGAGACATGTTGAACAAGATAGTTAGAGAAAGTAGTAATATCATAGATAGGTTTGTTTTCAAAAAATATTACATCGTCTGTGATCATAGGTTTAAAAACCTTATGATCTAAAAGATACTAATACAAAAAACAAAATATGTCAATCCACAATGATCATCCACTATCAATGATGATGATCATGGTAGTAGACTATGGCACACGCCACCTTTCGCAGGAATCTCCTAAACTATCCTGGTACTCCTGTAACATGTTTTTGGAGACGGAGAGGAATGTCATCTTTCCCTATCTTGGGAATATCTATGGTTAACCTCTCCAAGTTGTGTTCCATATCAGTTAGGATCTCTGTTGCCTTATCCTGTGGCGGTACTATAGGCTCTGCTTGCCACCTTCCAAAGCATCGGAGTGTAGCTGGTCGTCGTGGACCAACATCTGCATTTAAATGTTGTTATCAGTATTGGACGATAAAAAACATAAAAAATAAATTTAAAACACATCAAAATCATTCTCTTACTTGATTCATCCCACTGTGCCCCTGGAGGCAAGGACATCTCAGGATAACCTCTGAAATCTATACCCGCATAAGGGAAGTCTTCAATCGTGAAGACTTGGTTCTGCAGCCACATAAAGTACGTTGGAGTGAACTGAACCACTGAATTGTCGTCGCCACCATGGTGGGCCATCAATGCAACCATAACGTATCATACGAGGTTCTCTAGTCTCCCCTGTTGAAAATGGAAACAAGAAACAGTGAAGGAGGCCTCCTAAAACATCTTTCATGATCCTAGTTGGAAAGTGATCACCTAAACTAGGTGGGGACCACACATGTGATTTTTGTCGAAAAGTCTATTTTTAGACTATGTCTATTTTTAGACATATGGAGCATGGTCTAGGAGTTGCGAGATGCTATTCTTGGATGATTGGTCAAGTTGGTAAAAATAGATGGACATCTATTTTTAGACATACAGGTCGAAGTCTATTTTTAGACTGCCTGTCTAAAAATAGAACATTCAAATATTATTAGCCCTTAATAATATTTAGACTATAAACATTATCTTATCCTCTTGGAGCACTTCAGTTCGAGCTACAGATGTGGCACATGCAGCTGGCAGAAGGAAATTCGAATTTCCTAAGGGTTAGTTGAGCTATTGCATGGTTGACTTCAGTTAGAACTCATGTGGCAGAGTTTGGTGGAGTTGATGAGACAGTTGGTGGAGTTGTGTTTGGTTTAACTTAGTTGAACTAGTTGTATTTAGTTTAACTGGCTAATACACTAGAGATGAGTGGTGTGAATTAATTATTAATTAATTCACTAATTATTAACTCATTATTCAACTAAAGAACACATCATCAGTTAATAGCAGTGCATAGACATTTCAGTGGAGACCAATGTTAGAGGTGGGTGAAAGGGTGGAGTCTACTATCAGTTGTGACTATAGTGTGCATGAGATTTGCACAATCATTGGAGGAGATTGCCAATGAGTATTGCGTAGTTAAAGCCAAGGGAATTCGAATTCATTCCATCCATTCTCTCATCTTGGATTGCGCAGTAGAGGCAGGCAAACAATGGAGGAGTTTTGAACCCGGTGACTTGTTCAAAACTGAGCTAGTTTGTGTGTAACTTTTGGAGACAGTACTGAGTACTTGTGAGGAGCATTGTACTGAGATTGTTACATGATTCTTCTTCATTATAATATACAGACAGTAGGGGGTTTTCAGCTGTAAGCTTTCCCCGGTATACATACTGTGTTATATGTGTTGAATTTCTATGTGCACATGTGAATGTTTTCAATACCGCTTGTTGTTTTTATTTCCGCATGTGATGATTAATGCGTAGAAGAGATTATGTGTTATGTATGAAGCTCAAATAGTATGTAACCAGGATAATCTCGGTGAATAATTCATCAAATTATTCAAATTTATACATGGTATCAAAACGATATTGATCATCAGATCTATTATTCAGAAAGTGATTGCATTTTATTTCTTCAGGCAGAGTCTGCAATCGGGCCAGGTAGCCTCCGGATTCATCCTTATTTGAAGGTGAAAGGTCTGGTAAATGCCCATGCAGTCAATCTCTGATTTGGAAATAATTTGTTCTCACGAATTTTAGATCGGAAGCGGTGGAGTTTGGAGCTGTTGGAATTCGAATTGCAGAATTGTTTTTCTTGGTGTCAAAAGCAAATATGTCTTTCGTCAGATTACGATTGGAGTATGCCTTGGAAGGCAGCTCGAATTATATTGCATGGAAAGATAGGATGGAGGCAGTGTTAGATGACAATGGGCTGTTGGAATTCATAGAGAAATAAATTCCAAAGCCTACTTCTACGGATGCTGCTGTGATTGAAGCTTGGAAAAAGAAGACAGCAAGGTGTCGAAGGATTCTGTTGGAGGGCGTGAAGGATCACATAGTATCCAGCCTGCATGGTAAAGCTTCTCCATTCTTGATGTGGAAAGATTTTACAGAATTTTTCCAGAACAAGAGTGACCAAAGGAAGTTGGCGCTCAAGGATAAACTCAGGAAAATAAAGATGGAGAAGAGTGACACTATTGCGGTATACTTAACAAATTTTGTCCACTACAGGGATGAACTTGGGAGTGTAGGAGTTAGTGTGGATGATGAGGAGCTGGTGAGCTTGGCTCTCCTCGGGCTTTTGAAAAGTTGGCATTCATATCGGGACAGTGTCAATGGTCGGGAGAAATTGCCAGGATGGGAAAGACTTTGGTCGGATCTTGTGCAAGAGGAGATAAGGCGGAATACCAGGGATGTATATTCATCAAAGGTATCTGATGAATAATATTGCACTTTGGCTGCCAAAGAAAGGAAGGGGAATGGCAAGGAGAAGGCTTCTCAATCCGGTGTGGATGGTAAAAAGCGTGACATGTCCAAAGTGAAGTGTTTTCACTGTCACGATCATGGACATTACGCCACGAATTGTCCACAAAAGAAGAAGAACAAGCAAGCTGCTAGAACTGCAGCTGGTGAGGCTCTTGCCTCGCAATTTGAGATGGACTTCTCATTGATCGCATGCATGGTGTCTAGTGCATTAGGATCGGAGTGGTATTTTGATAGTGGCGCTTCCTTTTACATGACGGGAGATGCAAATATTTTTAGTGACTTGGTGGAGAAAGGTCTCTAGATGCATGTTGAGTTGGGCGACGGTGGACGATACAATGCGACCGACATTGGTACCATAACCTTTAAGAGGGATTCAAGTAAACTCATTCTTTTACAAGATGTATTGCATGTACCAGGTCTAACAAAGAATTTAATCTCAGTCGCAATGTTAGAGAATAAAGGGTATGAAGTTGTCTTTAGAGAAGGAAAATTTTTCCTTCGGCACAAGGCAACGGGACAAGTCAAGAAGGTTGGGATTCGGGCAAATAATCTCTACATACTTGAAGTAGATGGGATGTCTATGGAGCTTCCTACTGTTGGGAAGCAGGAGAAAGACATGCAACTGAAGCTTGAGAGGGAGCAAGTTTTGCATGCAGGTGAAAGTGAACCTCGGGGTGTGGAGCAGCCACAAGAGGATCATGGAGTGGGAGAGACCACTCATGCAGAGAAACTTCATGCTAGATGGGCAGAGGGAGTGCATGCAGCTATACCACCAGGTGAGAGGTGGGGTGACATGCATGAGTAATCCCAGGAGGAGATTTCATGGCAGGATTCATGGAGATGGTGTGGATCTCATGAATTGAACCTGGCTACGAGGTGCCCACAACGCAGCAGTAGAAAATTAGTTGGATTGATGTAGGCAGATCAAAGTGACAGTGTCAGATACTGGAGCGCGAATCAGAGTTGACATCAAGTGCAAGAGTTCATGGGTGCAAGAGTTCAACAGCGCAGTGGTTCCTGATGACATGTGCAGTAGCTAAGCAGAGGTCAAAGACTTTGATGATAGATGCATCAGACTAATTGAGTTGTTTAGAGCCTATTCAGTTTTGGATTTTTTGCATGTAAAGGGTGCATGGCGCATGCATGGAGTTTCATGGTGCATGCATGAATTTTCATGGCGCATACAAAGGGTGCATGGCGAATGCATGGAGTTGCATGTCGCATGCATGGAGTTGCATGGCGCTTGTGAAGGTTGCAAGCCGAATGCATGGAGTTTCATGTCGCATGCAAAGACAGTCCTTTCTTGTTGAGAGAGAGTGTTGAAAATAGAAACAAGAAACAGTGAAGGAGGCCTCCTGAAACATCTTTCCTGATCCTAGTTGGAAAGTGATCACCTAAACTAGGTGGGGACCACACATGTGATTTTTGTCGAAAAGTCTATTTTTAGACTATGTCTATTTTTAGACATATGGAGCATAGTCTAGGAGTTGTGGGATGCTATTCTTGGATGATTGGTCAAGTTGGTAAAAATAGATGGACATCTATTTTTAGACATACAGGTCGAAGTCTATTTTTAGACTGCCTGTCTAAAAATAGAACAGTCAAATATTATTAGCCCTTAATAATATTTGGACTATAAACATTATCTTATCCTCTTGGAGCACTTCAATTTGATGCTTGGATGTGGCACATGCAGCTAACAGAAGGAAATACACTATTCCTAGGGGTTAGTTGAGCTATTGCATGGTTGACTTCAGTTAGAACTCATGTGGCAGAGTTTGGTGGAGTTGATGAGACAGTTGGTGGAGTTGTGTTCAGTTTAACTTAGTTGAACTAGTTGTATTTAGTTTAACTGGATAATACACTAGAGATGAGTGGTGTGAATTAATTATTAATTAATTCACTAATTATTAACTCATTATTCAACTAAAGAACACATCAGTTAACAGCAGTGCATGGACAGTTCAGTGGAGACCAGTGTTAGAGGTGGGTGAAAGGGTGGAGTCTACTATCAGTTGTGACTATAGTGTGCATGAGATTTGCACAATCAATGGAGGAGATTACCAATGAGTATTGCGCATTTATATCCAAGGGAATTCAAATTCATTCCATCCATTCTCTCATCTTGGATTGCGCAGTAGAGGCAGGGAAACAGTGGAGGAGTTTTGAACCCGTGACTTGTTCAAAACTGAGCTAGTTTGTGTGTAACTTTTGGAGACAGTATTGAGTACTTGTGAGGAGTATTGTACTGAGATTGTTACATGATTCTTCTTCATTATAATATACATACAGTAGGGGGTTTTCAGCTGTAAGCTTTCCCCGGTATACATACAGTGTTATATGTGTTGAATTTCTATGTGCGCATGTGAATGTTTTCAATACCGCTTGTTGTTTTTATTTCCGCATGTGATGATTAATGCGTAGAAGAGATTATGTGTTATGTATGAAGCTCAAATAGTATGTGACCAGGATAATATCGGTGAATAATTCAGCTAATTATTCAAATTTCTACATCCCCATGATCCACTGGAATAAGCTGAGGGGTGAGAAGTGGGATTCTCTCCAAAGCAAAAAAATCAAGATGGCACCATATCTAAAGTTTTTTAACTTTTCATTTTTTGCTTTGGTTAGTTGGCCTTTCATGTTGGCCAATACCCCTTTGCACCAATTGAAAATGGTGCCTCTAAAACAATCCACCATGGTCTGCATTTGAGATTTAGTGGCTACATGTGGAGCTGCACTTCCACGCAGCCAGGTTAATGTGAATGCAATTACTTTGAGATCAAGTTGCAAGATAGTATTTATTTCTATGCGATTATCCTTTGGATCTGTCGCATCACTGCAAAACTCTTATTTGTAACTAGCAACGGGTAGGCCACCCTGTCTAGCTCCAAACAAAGATATGTTTTCTCTTCTTTTGGACAATCCAGTGAGAAAATAAATATCTTTGAGCTCGATTTTGAGCCGATGGTCACCAATGATAAAGCACTGATCTTGAACATCCCATTTGTTCACTAACCATGTTATCAGTTCCACCTGTGCTCTCATAACTTGAATTGCCCAGAACTTATACAAACCACAATTGTGAAGCATGTGCATTGTTTGAGGATTATTCATGGCTTCATTATCTATATTTTCATGCTCACATTCTCTCCACTCTAGCATAGTGAAATAGTCTGCAAGTGGATGCATTTGAAGGTTAGAAAATTTTTGAGTGGTAAACTTTAATCATATTTGAGAGAATTTATTAATTTTAAATAGGTCACGACGCCTCTGCAGTTTTTGTACAGAGACAGTACGGATGTCCGCACGAGCTCCACACAATAACTGTGGTAGCCCGATAATTTTCCTTTAATAAAATTATCGAGGTCCGCAGGTAACGCATGCGTAACCTGCAAACCCCTGAGAGCGAAATTATGAACATAATTTCTCCCCAAAAAATGAATTTAAAGCCCAAAAAGAGAATTTAATCAGATATAAATGAAGAGAAGAGTGTTGTCGATTAACTGGTTCTGAAAAATCACTATTTGAGCTAACGGTTCTCCTGATATCAACTCCATAATTTTTTTCCCAAAAGCTCTCAATTTACAACTCTGAAGACAAAAGGTGAAAATGACTTTGTTAAACTCCTTTTTATAGTTTTTGAATGAATAAAACATTATATTTTATTTATTTTTCACTTTAAAAATTTATTTTTCGATGTTTTTACTTATTGGAAACAGGTATGTTTAATTTTTTGAGTTTTTGTGCATAATATAGGTTTTTTTGGTGAAAATAATTATTTTGATGCTGAGTACACCTTTATCACTTTTTCGGGCTCTTGAAAATTATGAAAAAGTGAAATATTGGAGTTCTTTTTAAGACCTTTTTATACTCTCTAAAAATGAAAAGATCACCGAGTACTTGATTATTTGAACTCGTTAAAGGAAATGAACAGTCGTCCTTTCAGTATAAGTTTACCCCTTTTCCAGACTGAAATGGACTATTTACGAAAAAGGTATGCGTTGAATAATCATGGTCAATAGAGTTCTCTTCTGCATTATTTTATCCTTTATCGGGCCTGAGAGACTAAAATTATGAAAAAATACAACCACGAAGTTTACTTATGTTTTTCTTTTGACTCCCTAAAACTGAGAAACACCGAGTTTCACCTATACTGGACTCATTAAAATTTAACAGTAAAGGACTTGTCGATTACAAACAAGAATGAACCAATCCTTCTTAGGGTTCGATTTTAATACTAAGATGGACTCATCTGAAGGATGATCTTACACAACAAGAAAATGTTATCCTCCTCAAGCTTGTCATAAATAAAGAGGTACTTGCCAGTAATGGTGGGGGAAAGAAAAAAAAAGGAATTCAGTTGTGACCCTTGTTTTAAAAGTAGTATACCACTCTTGAACACGACACTTTTTTCACACTTGTACCTGGGTTGGGAAAATCCTTTGTCTAAGAGTTAATCAAACCACATTGAAAGTCTTCAACCAGTTTCTAGGTATTAGCTTTAGGTCAATTGTTACCAAACCATCTATAGTGTTGTTATGTGTTCAAGAGACAGTTCAAATAAACCATTCATTGCAAACATTTTTCTCCATTCGTGTTGACCATCCCTGAGTCAGTCCTTGCAAATATTTCTTCAAAACTTGATCTAATGGTTTCATGTCGTGGGCTTTCCTGTGACGGTTCACTTTCTATCTGTTATCACTATAAAAAAAATTTCCAAACTTGGACAGTTTTCTTTGTTCCTAGTCATGGTTTTAGATAGGTGTTAAGCCCTTTTAAGTTTTTAGGGGTTAAGTGATAGGGTTAGAGTCTCATTTTCATTTACAAAATAAAGTCCAACAACCTTATTTCATACCTTGAGTGTCTCATACCATGTTTAGAAAGTCAAGTTTTTGACCATTTGAAATTTTTTTGGAATTAGCCACAAAACCACATTTTCATAGTGCAGACAGTGTAAAAACCTATTTTTCACTACGAAAACGCTGCTATTTTCATAGCGCACTATGAGGCAAAAACCCTGTTTTTTTTTTTTTAGTATTCCACTTCCATAGGGGTTCCTAAGCAACTGAAAACTTATTTTTGAAAATTGAAAGAGGTTTTTCTTCCTACCATATTGATATAAAAAATCCTCTTTCGGTTTCTTCAAATTAATTATTAGGTCGGAGAAATTGATGACTCAACTTGCGCTATGAAACTGCTGAAAGTCATTAAGAGAAAAACTATGTTTTCTGGTTTTAGCAGTATTTTTCAAGATCTGTTTCTGGCTACATGAAAACGTATTTTGGAATTTTGAAGGAGGTTTAGCTTCCTAAAATCTCCAGCTAAAATAACCTATCTCACTTGTTTTACAATTGTTACCAGTTGGGATATAAAAGGCTTTATTTGAAGCCATATTTTCAGAAATCAGAATTTTCCAGTTTTACACATGTTGTTCAAAGACAGTTTCTGGGTAGTAGGAGAGGTATTCCAAAAAACCAAGTGAGGTTTTTGTTCAAGACAACGTGATTTCAAAAAGCCTCCTTAAGTTTCTCAAAATACATTTTTGACAAGGATATAAAAGCTCTGTCTCAACACCTATTTTTCAGGTAAAAACAGTGAGGTAAAATGACCAATTCATAAATGGAAAATGAGGATTAAATTTTGTGAAGGTTATGATTTTGGTTCATATAGCTAAGAGGCTAGATTTGTGAGAATGATGAATGTTCAATTAAGCGCTACTAACAGGAAGCTAAAGAGGCAGATTGAAGACTTGGAAATTAAATTAACAAAGTCTGAAAGTAAGCTACAACAGAGATAAAATAGAGCAACAAGTAACAAATATTTAAAACGATTTTGTTATTGAGAAGGGAATTAATTTTTAAAGACATTTCAAAACCAAATTTTTTTGTTTGTTAAAGTCTATGGACATCATTGAAGAAGTGAAAATATCTTTAAAACTAAGAATTTAAAAAAAACTGCTGTAGGTGAGTTTTTGGGCATTTTCATATATATTTTGGGAGTAAAAATAGTTTGTTTTCAAATTTTTTTGCTGCTAGTGGATGGAAAAGAGTCAAAAATGAAAGTTTAGGTTCTAAAGCAGAAGAAAGAGGCTGTTAGATAGATGTTTTTCAATGATACATATTCTGCGCTACGAAAACAACTGTTATTTTTGTAGCGTAGCCACATCACATATTTTTATACTTTGTCAAAGGTTTACTTATGTACAAGTGGAAGGGTAATGTTACAAGAAGATGATAGCACATGTTACCTATCTGAAATAGTCAATATTGCGAGCAAAAATTTTCTAATATCATCAATGAAGATAAAGGATTAATTGTAGAAAACATATTCCCTGGTTTTTAGGGCAGTTAGGTCATGGAACAGCAGGGCTCATAACAAGGCTGGAGGAATCACCAAATTCTACCTCATGAGGTTGTAGCTGTCAAATGAAGCATTAAAGGTTTATATAATGTTGTTTTAGACATGATAAGGAGTTTCAATCCTATTTTTATTAGGACTCCTAAAGAGACAATTAGCTATCAGTTGTAATTAAGAGTCTTTTTTAGGAGTAGAATAGGTGTCAATAATAGAAATTCGAATTCTCTTGATGATGGATCATAGAATCCAATATTGTAAAATCTATATATAAAGAAAGAGGTCAAATGAGCAAGGGGTTGAAGACTTTTTGGCCCAGCTGCTGCTTTATGCTATGAACTATAATCAGTAATGCAGAGAGGTTTTCCTAAACAGATCTGAGTTCTCATGGGGTTAATGTTTTCTTGATTTATATGTTACTTTGAATCATTTGCAGTAGATATTATTGCTATTACTTGGAATTCATAATCTTATGCTCAGACTTCCTTTAGTAATGAGATGGCTGTGTTTTTTCTGTATCTTGTGAGTAAACTACCTTTGAAACACTAGCAGTAAATTTCATTGCTATTACTCAGAATTCACAACCATGTGCTCTGACTTCCTTTAGTAATGGAATTGTTGTGTTTAGCAGTAGATATCATTGCTATTACTCAGAATTCACAACAATGTGCTCTGAATTTCATTATAAATGAGATGACTGTGTTTTTTATGCATTTTGTGAGTAAACTGTATTTGAACCACTAACAGTAAGTTTCATTGCTATTACTCATAATTCATAACCCTATGCTCTGACTTCCTTTAGTACTATAATTAATGTGTTGACCTATTTTCTTGAGTGAATTATATTTTTTTGAAAACCCCATTTGCCTCAGCTTCCATGTCTAGAAACCTTTCCACTGAATCCACGGACTTGTTGACTCCATAGCCCAATGGTAGCAAGCCTTCATCTTTCAACCTATAAACATACAAAATCACAAACCACAGATTTATCCATCTATCTATAACTTATATCATTAACCCTTGAGAGAGCCCTCTCAGGCTGAGGAGGCTAAGCCTCAGCTAAAATATTGGTTTGAAATAGTTACACTGAGGTAGTCTGATTAGCAGCCTATCAGGGTCCGATTTTGGTGATAATACTATCAACAAAAGCTCATTATATAGAAAGTTGATCTAGAATCCTATCAGTACCTTGGGATTTGCATGCCCTAATGGCAGGTTTCTTGCCTTCAATAATAGGTTGCATCATTTACCTTTGATCAAATGATTCCATGAAGTGTTTGACTGTAAATCATTCATTCACACTTTGTGGATTTTATTGAGTACTTTGAGAGCCATTATCATTATTGGTGGTTTCTCTCACACTTGTTAATAGTTCACATCATTGACTAGAAATCAAGTGGTTTCTACCATGTTTGACTTCGACACAATCAATCGCATGGATAGAATCGTACTAGTTCAGGAAGCGGAAATCAAGACCCTGGATCTAGTTTCCACCATCCAGGCTATGAGGATTTTTATTATTCATGATACATTAGACTACTTATGACAGATGGCTGCGTCCATGCTATGTCTACTATTGATGCAATTTTAAAATAATTTATGTACCAGAACATTTAGTTAGTTTTGATCTGACTATTAGAATGCCTACCTCAGCAATGATATACATATATATGCTTGCATTGAAATTTTTTACAGGTTTTCGACCGCTGTGTCCACAATCCAATCCTCGGAATGATAAAGAACTTCACTCTTCAGAACTACCTCAGACTTCGCACTTTAGGGGGGAATCTGTTACACATTATTTTGTCAGCGTGACATTTGACTCTCAATATAGGTTCATCACTGCCTATATTATGCTCCCTTAGAGGTCAAAAACCCTAATGTTCCTAAACCAAGTCTTGGAATTGGAGAAAAGCTCAATAAAACCCTAAAAAGTCTAACTCCACACTTTTCCTAGCTCTTTCCTATGGATCCACAAATATTTGTTCTATAGCTTACGGTACATCCTGCACATTCTTCTTATAAAACCTGCGAACCACCATAAACAGTTGAATAAAGGAAAAAATAATTTCTAGAAGCCCATCTGAACAAATATTCTCCCAACTGGAAGCTTCTAGAGGCACGATCAGTTCGAGCTTTATCCCTCCACTCATGGAGCTCTATCCCTTCACTCATGGATTTTATCCCTCGGTATATGGAGCTCAAATCCCTTCATGAGAGGAATCCATCCCCCTATTTATTGAACTGAAACTACCTCCATTTCCCTATAAATTGAGCTCATGTTTCAGTCTCAAGGGTAGACACACATATGGTAATTGCTGAAGAAATTCTCAAGAGAGCATAATGTTTATACTAGTCATCATTGGTACGAGAATGCTCACACACTCATGTCCATAACTTCATGCTAGTTTAGATAGAAGAAGGTTGGTCAATCTGAAGGAGCAATGATTGTTCAGGACCCCAGGAGGAACTTGTATAACATCAAGGCGACATGTTGTAAATTTACTCTTTTATTCAAGATAATACATATGGATCTCCTTTTCTCATTGACTTGTTCTTGTGTCTATTTGAATAATTCAATACTTGGATTCCTTGATCACTAAGTTAGATTAGATGTTCTCAATTATTATATGTTGCAGGAGCTTTTAATTATTTTGTCTATCTTTGATTGCAGGTTCTACATACTGAAGAAGCCTCTTTGGAGCGACTGGATAAAAAGATGCACCGAACGTCGGATCTCAAGGTAGGATCATGTCCTCTTTCTTTGTTTATAATAATTCTAAATTACAAATGATCTAGAGAAAACAATTACAAATGGATGTTTTTTCTAGCTATTCGTAGAATACTAGGGAGATCACTCTTGTCCGCAAGAGGGATTTATCCACATAACACATCTAAATAGACAACCACCATCTTGTCCTTCTCCTCAACAAAAGCAATGTCCATTTCTCTCTGAAAGTAGCTCCTGCATTCATCAAAACAAAGGTCATTTTGGCATACATGAATGTGCCCCATGGTGTGGTAAAGGTTTTTTTTTCCTGATCTTCTGAATGCACAAGTATATGATTGTGCCCTGAAAAAGCATCAAACATAGAAATCTTTTGGGAACTAACAATGTTCTGCAAAATTTGGCCCATCTTTGGGAGAGGGTAGTTGTCTTTCATAGAGGCTTTATTTAAGTTTATGAAGTCAATGCATATTCTGATTTATCCATTCTTTTTTCTTACTGGAACCAAGTTTGCAAGCCACTTTGAGAATTTGATTGGAAAAATAATTTTGGCATCAAAGAGTTTCTTGATTTCCTTCTCAATCAGAGGTATGAGAAGTGGATTAATCCTCCTCAAATTATACTTGAAAGGATTTTCATTTTCTTTCATGGGAATGGTATGTTGAATGATAGTACAATCATACTTCTTCAAATCAGCATAACTCCAAGAAAAAAAATCTATGAACCTTTTCATCATCTCAATATATTTGTGTTTCATATCAACAGAAAGAAACTTTGAAAGCTTAATCATTTTTGGCATAGCTACTGTACCAAGGTTACAAATTTCTACCTCTTCATCATCGGCTTGTATCCTAGGAGATTTGAACACATCATTCTGATAAAAAATCTTCCCAAGGGGTATGAGACCTTTGGGTATATAGTTATTCTTCAGTTGTAACACTTCAGAATTTTCCTTAGATTCAGCAAGCATGTTTTGCTGATCTACTTGTATATTTTCAAACTTTTCTTTAAGCTCAATAAAGTTCTTTACTTGTTGGTCATCCTCAAATACTTGCTAATGGATAATGTTATCAGAGATATCTGGTCTATGGCAAACCTCAACCCCATATTTTTCAGTGGAATGTATGGGAATGATGAAAAGACTTATAGCGACAGCTAGGCATTCATCAATGGAGTTTTGATCCCTAGTCTTAACAATGATGAATGTTCTTGGAAATTTTCCAACATGTCCATGACTAAATTTATGTATGCCCTCATTCTCACATCCTTTGTTTGATACACACCTTCAACTTGTTTAATGACTAATTCAGAATCTCCACAAACAGAAATATTTTGAGCACCCATTCTTTTCAAAACTTCTAAGCCCAAAATCAAAAATTCATACTCAGCCATGTTATTTGTGCAATCAAAATTTAGTTTGTATGAAAATAACTTACTTTCATCATTTTGACTTGTGATCCAAATTCCAATTACAAATTTATGATTTTCTGCTTTCTTTTCATCCTCTACTTCATTGATCAACTCATTGAAAAGAATAGTAGATCCAAGTTTAGTGTCAAGAGCATAAATTAAACTTTCTGAGTTTTATATTTACTACTCACCATGTAAGCCATTCTTGTTTCTCTATAAAGTCTCCTTTGCTCACTGTTAGTATGAATCTTAATTCCAAGCGTACGAAAAAACACCACTTTAGTTGTGCATAACAACAACCCTAACAACAAATATGGTTGTCAATATATTCATATCTGCAGTTAGGTGATCAAGATAAATGCTGCAAAAATCTAGATCTATGCATTAGAAGACATTAAACAGTAGAAAAAATAAGATTTAGTCCATGCATCCAATAGACAAGACAAGGATATATCAAATGAATTTTGTATTAATGGCACCTAGGAGGAAAACACAAGAGAGTGTTCCCTATTCTCCTCAACGGGATGGGTTCTTGTAAGTCCTCAGCACTTCAAATCTAGAATTCCTCTCTCTTGATGGTGTAGAAAACCTAGACAAAAATAGTAGCAAAATATGACTATGATGGTGGATCAATAGCCAGACCCAAAGTATAGATCCAGAGTGATCTTTAGGCAACAAAAGGTGATAAATGAATGGGAAAACCCTTCTATTTATAACAAAATATTGATTTAATATTAAAATGTTAAATCAAGATCCAACTTTTATGGAATATTTTATTATATTCGTTGGAGGGAAAAAGAATTTGACTTGGGTCAAATCCCTTTATTTGTAAATAATAAATAAATAAATGATCTGTTTATCATTTTAAGGATGTGGTTGAGTAATAATCAAATAAATAATTATTTATTTAATTATTTAAGGGTGATTTAGTCATATTTAACAAAGAATATTATTTAAATAAGGTTTAAATAATTCTTCTTAGAAAATAATAAGATAAATAATGATTTATCTAATTAATTTCCTTATTTTGGGTTAAATATAACCAGGAATATTAATTAAAATATTGTTAAACTAGTTATTCCTTGATGAAAATCAAACAAATGTATATTTATTTAATATTTCCTCATGAGTTTTCCTATTTAAACCATAAACAACTTAATAAAGGTGGTTTACTAAGTTATTTTCATAGTGAAAGCAATTTTACTTATGGTAAAATTGGTCTTACATGGTGTACTTGGGTCCATCTAATGATAATAGGTTAGATGACCAAAAAATGGTGTAACATATTTCCCCCCAGCGTGCGAACGTTAGGAGCTAATCGTATGACCGAAGTACGTTGTAAGAACTCAATCACTAGACATCGAAGGGGAAGTCGAAGAGAGAGAAGTATAAGGTAGACCAAAGTGCTGAAAGAACTAGACCCTGAGGAGGCGAGACTTATAGGTGCAACAAGTCTCTTTGATGAGTGAGTACCTGTGCTATAGGCAGTGGGGGAGGCACACCTATGCCCGCCAAGGCAAAGTACAAACAATAAGTCATCCAGAAAACCATGGGACTGGCCAATATAGAACATGATGGCATAAACATGAGCCAGATAAACAATGCGATAATGAATCCCACATACATATTGTGCCTAGGATAATAGCCAGGACTTGTACAATGATATCTGGGTACATCAGATATAAATGTAACCCAGATGCCCCTAAACACAGGAAAGGGCTCTAAAAATCTGACTAATACATGCAAAAAAAAAGGCGCTGCAAGCAGCTCAGGCCGACATCATCGAATGTATGGAGCTGCATCGAAGGCTATAATGACTAGGTCATCCGAGTGTGTGAGGAGCTACCTGTAAGGCCACCCTCTCATGAGGGCTGAGACATCTCACACACACCCAGGAATCACCGATGTCAGCTATTGCATCATTGAACGATTGAGTATATGGATCTCGATCATGTTGAAAGGAGCTGGAGTTGAGAAACAATCAAGTCAAAGGGAAATAAGGAGTCCCTTTGCATGATCCAAGGCACCAAACAAGAGTGGAAGCTGGAACCAAGGTACACCACCCTCTAGACCTGTATTCTGGAATGAATGAGATGATGTCGACAGAAGGGGGTCCGCCATAGGTAAGGCAATAAGGGATCCTCAACTAAGGCACAAAAGAAAATAGTAGAATGACTGACAAACTAATACCATTGATGATTATGAAATGGGGGGACTGAGTAGCGAACGGATGACTTCCCTTGTTAGATCATAAATGGCATGGATGACCTGGCAGCGATTGACGCAATATCATGAGGGATAGGGAACAGTGGGACTGAATTCCATAGTGTGCGACACGAGAGAGGGACCAAGAAATGAAGGATGGAAGACTATAGCAGGATGCAAAGGGACTCGGGATAGATTCCATGAATGCAATGATGACTCATCTCGGATGCTCTAAACAAGGGTGACTCGATGGTGTTGCCACATAGAAAAGGTCTAATGGGGACCATACAAACATGAGTACAAGATGGTAACTCATGACGAAAGTTGACATGAGAGTGGAAAAGTATGGAGGCAAAGTGGTGCCCCCAGTACGAGTGTTGAAAGTGAAGAAATTTGATTTTGAGGAAGGGGCGAAGTGACGCTTCATGGAAAAAATGTGTCCTGGTGGATTATCAAGTCACTAAAAACTAACAGATACCCATTTTAGGGCTCGGTGATAACTTTCCAATGGTATAGATGGTTCCTCAAACTAAGCTACAGTTTGGCCATAGCAAGCGAAAGACAAATCAGGGTTTTCTTTTAATAAGGCATTTTCCCTCCAAATTCACTCATTTTCAAGTGAAGCTGTGGTGAATGTAGTGGGGAGAGAAGGCCCTAAATCTTGCGGCGATCATAGCAGAAAAACTAATCATTGGAATTGAGATCTATCAGTTGCAGGTAAGAGGCCTAATCCTACTCTTTCATTTCAATGGATGAAAGCTCAATTTAGGTAACCAGAGCTCATGAACATGCCAGATCACACTTTTGGAGGGTCTGTTCTGTGACCTAGGTAGCAAGTACTAGGTAGAAAACTATGACCTATCCCAGGAAATGACTTGAAAAGTGTGACCTGTCAAAGAAAGGGGGTTTCAGTGCTATTTTTGGCTGAAATCTAGGATTTTTATGGTTGAGGGGCATAGGTGCCCCCAAGCATGTTGTGGTCATGCCAAAATGTATTTAGAAAAAAGGGGAATCTAAACACATTTTAATGATGTGGCGTGCCATTTGTTTTCGTTATGGTTATGCAGTTTGAGAAAGGGAATGGAGGGTTACCAATCTCTTTTGGTACTGCATATATGAATCAAATGGACTTTAGGTTTCCATATTTGACATTCATGGTGTCATTATTCGAAAGAGAGGATTTGGAGATAATGAACTGGGGCTCTCCCATAAAACTCGCAGGTTGGTTAACAACAATGTTGAAATGACTGGGTTGTTTATGTAATATGAAGGAATGATTAAGGGTATCATCCCTAGAGTGATATGAAGTGGTATGGGACTCTAGAGGTTCTTCTTAATGTAGAATAATAATGGTACTAGAGTCAACATGAACAGATACACTCAGAGAGTTGTGGAGATTTTCTTCCCCTAGATTCGCAAATATGAGTGCCCCCTTACCCAAACATTGGGTGTCCATGTAATGGCCACAAGGTGTATGTGGTTTGGATGTATGGGTTCGATGTAAGGGGGGATAGATAAAGAAAGGGGTGGTGACTACTTCCATAATGTTGTCATCGTAATAGAGGATGGGGTGACTGGTGGAAGAAATACCACCGGACGTAGCAAGGCTATCTGACTCATCATAATGAGAAGAGAGGTTCACATGCGTATCATCACAAGTGGTGCCAGAAGAGTAATCAGATAAAGGATCTACCAATGTTGAGCCCAGGGTGATCGCTGAAGGGAGTTCAAGTGAAAAATCAGGCAGAGTCTCCAGGGGGACTTCCACCGAGGGTCTCATGGATGATGATAGATAGCAGATGGTGGACCAAGGCTCTATCATCTCGACATCATAAGGGGGAAATTCAATGGGAGAATTCATGTTCTCTAGTGTTGCCAAAGCAGGATGCACAAATAAGGGAGTGGTGGACTCATTGCGCTTGGCCTTGAATTGGCGTAAGGCTTCTAAAGAGGAACGATACTCTTCGAAGTGAGGACAGAGGTGAGTGTAATGGCCATGGAAATCACACAAAGCACAAGGGTGATTTGTGCACAATGGTTTGAGTTTCAGGATTGAATCAGGTATAGTGACATATACCTCTGGGATATCAGATTCCAGAAACGTCTCATTGAGCATGGACTTAAGGTGAGGCAACTCTGGACAAGTATGGGTGGCGTGGCTTACAACATCACACAAAGCACACTAGATGGTATGCTTTGGAGGCCGAGAAGGGGCAGGATTGTAGAAATTTGAATAATAGCTGAATTATTCACCGATATTATCCTGATTACACACTATTTAAGCTTCATGCATAATACATAACCTCTTCTACAATTGATCATCGATTTGCGGAAATAGAAGTAGTCACATGCGCACATTAAAAACATAATCAAGCACACATAGAACACAGTATGTAATGGGGAAAGCATACAGCTAAAAACCCCCAACTATCTGTATATTATAATGATAGAGAACATGTAACAATACATAGCACAAAGCTCTCACAGCTCTCAGCACTATCTCACATGCTACACACAAACTAGCACGGAAGATGAACAAGTCACGAGTTCAAATCTCCTCCACAAGTCTGCCTGCCTCTACTGCGCAATCCAAGATGAATAATGATGAGATCCAAGTTCAAATCCCACTGGCTGGCTTACGCAATCCTCATTGGCAATCTCAATCAATGTGTGTGCAAATCTCATGCACGAGTATAGTCACAACTGATAGCCACACTCACCCTTTCACCCACCTCTAACACTGGTCTCCACTGAACTGTCCATGCATTGCAGTTAACTGATGTATTCTTTGGTTGATTTATGAGTTAATAATTAGTGAATTAATTAATAATTAATTCACACCACTCATCACTAGTGTATTTTTCAGTTAGACTAAATACAACTAGTTCAACTAAGTTAAAGCGAACACAACTCCACCAACTGTCTCATCAACTCCACCAAACTCTGCCACATGAGTTCTAACTGAAGTCAACCATGCAATAGCTCAACTAACCCTTAGGAAAAGCGTATTTCCTTCTGTCAGCTGCATGTGCCACATCTAAGCATCAAACTGAAGTGCTCCAAGAGGATAAGATAATGTTTATAGTCTAAATATTATTAAGGGTTAATAATATTTGACTGTTCTATTTTTAACCCGGCAGTCTAAAAATAGAAACCGCCCAATGTCTAAAAATAGAGGTCTATATATTTTTACCAACTCGACCAATCATCCATAAATAGCATCTTGCAACTCATAGACCATGATCCATATGTCTAAAAATAGACTTTGCGCCAAAAATAGCCTGCGGGCCCACTTAGTGAAGGCAACTTCATTTCACTAAGCTCCATCATCTTGTTGCATTTTCAACACTCCCTCTCAACAATATATGGATTATCTGCAACCCCTATCCTGCCTCTTTGGTATTCGAATTTTCTCCTGGTGAGCGCCTTCGTCAAGATATCAGCATCCTGATCCTCCGTGGGAATATATGAAAGTAACATGATTCTCTGCTGCACACAATCTCTGATATGATGGTACCTGATGTCGATGTGTTTGGATATATCATGAAATGCTGGATTAGCCAAGATTTTAATGCAACTCTGGTTATCACAATAAATCACAGTAGGCTCCAAGTGTGAACCGAACAACCTGACCAGGATCTTCCTCATCCATATGGCCTCGCATGCATCCAAGCTTGCTGCCATATACTCAGCCTCTGCTGAACTGAGTGCCACGGATCTCTACTTCTGTTTGTGCCAAGCGTGTGGTCCGATCACAGAGTCCCTCCCAGGATGTGCTCTTTCTATCCATTGGGCTCCCTACCCAATGCGAATCGAAGTGAAGCCACAAAGCTTCACCTCATCCTCCTGTGTACACAAGCCATATCCCGATGTGCCTCTAAGATAACGCAATACATGATTGCTGCCTTCTAGAAGAACTTGTTGAAGCAACCATAGCTTCTTGGCTGGTTAACGACGCTAGCATGTACGGAGTCGTATGTTGACCGGATACATAAGCGACCCCACCAGCCACAACAGAAAGACAATGGCATCCACTACCTCCACTGAAGTAGCATCCTCCTTCCTCCAACCTCCAGGAAGAGGAGTATCAACAGGCTTGCAGCCATGCATGTTGAACTTCTCCAATATTTCTCGGGCATACTTACCCTGAGAAAAAAACAGTCCACCACTGCGCTGCCAGATTTCCAATCCCAGGAAATAATGAAGGAGGCCCAAGTCCTTCATATCAAACTCTCTAGCAAGATCCTCCTTGCATGAAAATATCAACAGCTCATCACCCGTCAAAATCAGATCATCTACATACAGTACAATGATCAACAACTTACCCTCCACCACAATCTGGTATAGGTTAGGATCCGCCTCACTCTTGGAGAATCCAAGTCCGGTGAAATAACTGTCTATCCGTGTGTACCAAGAACGAGATGCTTGTTTCAACCCATACAGTGCTCTCTTGAGCTTGCACACATGCGACTCGCTGCTGAAGATCTCGAAACCTTCGAGCTGCTCTATGTACACCTCCTCCTCAATGACTCCCATTGAGGGAACACGGTGTTCACATCCATCTTATCAATGTGCCATCTTATCTGCCTTTGAGAGAGCTAGGATAAATCGTGTGGAAGAATACTGCGGCGGTGCAAGGTCTCCTCATAATCGATCCCCTCAATCTGTGAAAAGCCTCGGGAAAAAAATCTTTCCTTGTACTTCTCCAAACTCCCGTCAGCTGCCTGCTTCACTTTGTAGATCCATCTCGAACCCACCACTGATTTCCCCTCCAGCCTCGGGACAATCTCCCATGCACTGTTTCTGACAATCGAATCATACTCTTCCACCATGGCATCTACCCATGAGGGGTCCTCCACAGCTTCCTCGAAAGAGGATGGCTCTGTCACGATACACTTGCTCATAAGAGCCATGTATCCAGTATACCGGTCAGGTGACTGTCTCTGTCTGCGCTGTGATGTAGGTGCTCCTACAACCTTCTCTGCATCTTGAGCCGGTCGCCTAGAAGCACGCAGTGCGCGCGCCTACGGTGGTTGGCGCTGCATGAGTGGTCTCTTCCACTCCATGAACTTCCTCTTGTGGCTGATCCACATCCGGAATCTCATCCTTAGGAACTAATAACTCCTCATCTGCATGCAAGTGTGGCTCCCTCTCAAGAGAACATTGCATGGCTTTCTCCTCCTGGAATTTGATATCCTGTCGCACAACAGTCCTGCGACTGTCTGGAAAATACACACGATAGTTGTGGGGAGTATCAGTGTATCCCACAAATATCCCAACCTCTGCGGTCGGATCCAGCTTCTTCCTGGCATCCTTCGTCACATGCATGTAGGTAGGTGAACAAAAAATCCTCAAATGGGAAATGTCAAGCCTCTTGCCAGAAAATGCCTCCTCCAGTGTACTCATGCCAAGTATCTTGTGAGGACAACGGTTCTACACATACACTGCATTATTTCATGCCTCCACCCACAAGTGAAGCGATAGGCCCTGATCATGCAACATTGCCCGTGCAGCACCCACGATCGTTCTGTTTTTCCGCTCAGCAACCTCGTTCTGCTGTGGGTTATGGGGTGCGATGAGCTCTCTCCAAATTCCTTCTGCGTTGCAAAAGTCCTTGAATTCAGCAGAGATGAATTCACCACCATTGTCGCTCCTAAGAGCCTTCACATGCTTCCCTGATTCCTTCTCAACCAGTGCCTTGAACTCACAGAACTTTGAGTATGTCTCGCTCTTCTTCTGCATGAAGAAGATCCAGCACTTCCGAGAAAAATCATCAACAAATATCACATAGTACTTGTGGTTTGCTGTCGAAGCTACTGAGAAAGGTCCACACACGTCTATGTGAATTCTCTCAAGGATTGTCGTGGCACGATAATCCTTCTCGTGAAAGGTGGCTTTCACAAATTTTCCCAAGGTACACCCCTTGCACTGATCCGACTGTGCAAGAGTGCCCTTAGGAAGCCTAGTAGAAATCTCCTGTAGTATCTTCAAAGCTCCATGGTGAAGGTGGCCCAATATCCGGTGCCATAGCTCACCATCATCTCGACTCACCACTCCTTCCGCCTTGCATGCCATTGCTTCACATCCATCCACTTGCAACTGATAAAGGTTCTTCACTCGAACCCCTATCTTCTGGGTTTGTCCAGTTGTCTTACTGCGCACATCATACCCCTTGTCTTCCAACATCGCCACAGAGATCAGATTCTTCTTCAATCTTGGAACATGCAATACTTCCTTTAATACAAAGGGTTTACCAGACTCCCTCTCAAAGGAAATGGTACCGATATCGGTCGCACTGTATCTACCATCATCGCCCATCTCGATGTGCACTCCAAGATCTTTCTCCTCCAGATCTGAAAAAAAATCCCGATCTCCGATCATGTGAAATGACGCACCACTGTCCAAGAACCATACTAATCCCATCACACTTGAAACCAAGCATGCGATCAGTGAAAAATCCAGCACAAACTGGAAGGCCAATGCCTCTCCCGCTGCAGATCCAGCAGTCTTCTTATTTTTCTTCTTCTGCGAACAATTTGTGGCATAATGTCCGTGTTGGTGACAGTGAAAGAACTTCACCTTGGGCATGTCTTGCTTCTTGCCTTTCGCACCAGACTGAGAAGCTTTCTTTCTCTTCCCCTTCTTTGCTTTGGCAGCCAAAGCGCAATTTTCTTCATCATATGCCTTTGATGAAGATCCGTCCCTGGTAGTCCGCCTTATCTCCTCTTGCATGAGATCCGACCAAAGTCGCTCCCATCCCGGAAACTTCTCCCAACCATTGATAGAGTCCTGATAGGAATTCCAACTCTTCAGAAGACCAAGGAGAGCCAGGTCCACCAAGTCCTCATCATCGACAGTCACCCCCACACTTCCCAGCTCATCCCTGCATTGGGTGAACTTCGTGAGGTACTTGGCGATACTGTCACCTTTCTCCATCTTAATGTTTCTGAGTTTATCTTTGAGCACCAACTTCCTCTGGTCGCTCTTGCTTTGGAATAGATCTGTCAACACTTTCCACATCAAGTATGGAGAAGCTTTTCCATGCAAGATGGATACAATGTGATCCTTTACGCCCTCCAACAGAATCCTTCGACATTTCGCCATCTTCTTTTGCCAAGCCTCAACTTGAGCATCATCAGTAGGCTTTGGGATCTCAGCATCTATGAACTCCTTCAGCCCATTATCATCTAATACCACCTCCATTCTGTCCTTCCATGCAACATAATTTGAACTGCCCTCAAGGGCATACTCGAGTCGCAAACCGTTGAAAGGCATTTCAACTCCAGCACCAAGAAAACAAACTGCTGCAAAATTCGAATTCCAAGCTCAAAACTCAACTGCTTCTGGATCTGTGAGAACAAAGTATTTCTAGCATAGAGATCGACTGTAGGGGAATTTACTGGATATATCACCTTTCAGAGAAAGGATGGATCCAGAGGCTACCTGGCCCGCTTACAAACTTTGTCTACCGAAATAAATTGTAATCACTGTAATAGATCTGATGATCAATTCTCGCTCTGATACCATGTAGAAATTTGAATAATAGCTGAATTATTCACTGAGATTATCCTGATTAAACACTATTTAAGCTTCATGCATAATACATAACCTCTTCTACAATTGATCATCAATTTGCGGAAATAGAAACAGTCGCATGCGCACATAAACACAATAGTCAAACACACATAGAACACAGTATGTAATGGGGAAAGAAATAGCTGAAAACCCCCAACTATCTGTATATTATAATGATAGAGAACATGTAACAATACATAGCACAAAGCTCTCACAGCTCTCAGCACTATCTCACATGCTACACACAAACAAACTAGCACGGAAGATGAAAGTCACGGGTTCAAATATCCTCCACAAGTCTCCCTGCCTCTACTGCGCAATCCAAGATGAGTAATGATGAGATCCAAGTTTGAATCTCACTAGCTTCAACTACGCAATCCTCATTGGAAATCTCAAACAATGTGTGTGCAAATCTCATGCACAACCATGGTCAAAACTGATAGTCACACTCACCCTTTCACCCACCTCTAACACTGGTCTCCACTGAACTGTCCATGCATTGCAGTTAAATGATGTGTTCTTTAGTTGATTTATGAGTTAATAATTAGTGAATTAATTAATAATTAATTCACACCACTCATCACTAGTGTATTTATCAGTTAGACTAAGTACAACTAGTTCAACTAAGTTAAACCGAACACAACTCCACCAACTGTCTCATCAACTCCACCAAACTCTGCCACATGAGTTCTAACTGAAATCAACCATGCAATAGCTCAACTAACCCTTAGGAAAAGCGTATTTCCTTCTGTCAGCTGCATGTGCCACATCCAAGCATCAAACTGAAGTGCTCCAAGAGGATAAGATAATGTTTATAGTCTAAATATTATTAAGGGTTAATAATATTTCACTGTTCTATTTTTAGCCCGACAGTCTAAATATAGAAACTGCCCAATGTCTAAAAATATAGGTCCATCTATTTTTACCAACTCGACCAATCATCCATAAATAGAATCCTGCAACTCATAGACCATGATCCATATGCCTAAAAATAGACTTTGCGCCAAAAATAGCCTGCGGGCCCACTTAGTGAAGGCGACTTCATTTCACTAAGCTCCATCATCTTGTTGCATTTTCAACAAGGATTTGTTAGGGCAGCCTTGTCCTTTGATGCCCCCTTGTGAGCTTTGCCCTTCTTACCTGAAGTGGTCGCAACGGGAGGTGGTTCTTGTTGAGGTGACTGAGGCACTATTGTAGCAGGAGAATTCATAGGGACCAGTTGAACCGGGGTCAAAGCAAGATAAGTTTTGGGTTGACTAGGTGGGGTAATGGCTGGAGGATCGAGGTATCAGATGAGAATCCCAAGGGTTAGGTCTGGAAGAGAGAGGGTGTCCATAAGAGGTACCATGTACACTCCTGATGGGGGAGCTAGGAACGGTATCTGACCAGAGGGGTAATGACCAGGCGAGATGGCTCCAAGATGGTTAAGGCTTGGAGGAACTATTCCAAGAGGATAAAGGGGGTCATGAGTACCAACTGATGGTGAAGGGTCAGGAGAAGAAGGTTCAAAAGGTTGATCAGAGGACATCATGAGAATTTGGTAATCAGGGGAACTAGATGGAAGAGGTTGAGTGGCCACCTGACCTTTAGGTGGTTGGGTAGCCATGAATCCTTGCTGAGGGAAAGGATCAGTAAGCACAACCAGTTGACTAGGTGCAGGACTGGGAGGACCAAAAGGGATGGCTTGTTGTCCTCTCAATGTTGCTTGAGACTCCCATAGCTATCACATCTATGGAAAATGAGGACAATAATGCATATAATGACCATAAACACCACAACAAGAACAGGGCTTGTTCGTATGAATACGCCTATCCTGCTTGGGCTGACTGCCTTGTTTCTGGTTTGTAGTGTTAGGAGCATTACCTGTTGGAAATATGATGCAGAGTGTTGTCCTTGATGGCAACCCACTGAATGAAGATGAAGACATGCGACTGTTGATATGGGTTGTCCTTGATGGAAATCCACTTGATGAAGTTATTCTTGACGTAATGGACTTGGTAAATGATGCTTGTTAGCAATATGATGCTGAGTGTTGTCCTTGAATGGCAACCCACTTGATGAAGATAATGGCAACTTACTTGATGAAGTTGTGCTTGATAGAATATGTCTTGATGAACTAAATATGATGTATCTACAGTGTGTACAGAAAGCAATGGAGAAAGGAATTTAGCATGTGCTAATTCTATGATGAAAAAGAGTATGTCTCTAGGAATACGCGGATTGGGCTAGGGGAAGTCGCGTATGCACGCGGAAAAGAACGTTCCAAGTCGCGTATGGGCAAAAAGCGCTCAAAAAGTGCAAAACTAGGGGTAACCACCATGGTATTGACCCATTGTATTGGGTAATGATTCGTCTAAATGACCCCGTCCAGGGATACCATCGGAAGTAATGTAGTTTTGGGCTCATGGTATTGTTTTGGCTCATGGTATTGAAAAAAGGGGCTCATGGTATTGAAAAAGGGTAAACCTATATAAGGAGAAGAAATTCATTGTGCAAATCATGAGTGTGGGTGCAAGATGTCTGAGCTTGAATGAATACTTCTCTTTGAAGTATATCTGAATGGAAAGGGTTACACTTGAATGATAAATCTGAATGTATGATGCACCAATGATGAAGAAGGGGATCTAGATCTGAATTGCTCTTGTATTTGCTAGATCTGATTATGGAAGGCTTAGATCTGTGATGAGGCGAGCATCTAGGCGAACATCTGTCTGAAGCAAAAGGGTAGATATGAACTGAATATCTGATCTGATGAAGTATGCTGCTCTGTAATGATTGAAGATCTATACGCTACTTCGCCGCGGAGGAAGCGCGTATATACGCAGCTTCAGCGAAGAGAAAGCGCATATGCGCAATAAAATATACACTGAGGTATACGCTGGTTTGTGTGGACGGAAGCGCGTATATACACGACATCAGTGAAGTAAAAGCGCGTATGCAAACTAGGGTTTTCTGAAGCAAGGGGTATGAAATATCTGATCTGTTCTGCTGTGTTTCTGCTATCTGATCTGTGTTGATATGTATCTGTTGGTGATGTATGTTTGTGCTTAAAAGTATGGAAAGGGTCCAGTATGAAAATATGATGAAATGTGGCTTGCAAGTGTTGTTCTATTGAAGTTGTTGGATCCAGTGTGAAAATTGATGAAACGTGGTCCAAGGTGGTGCTGAGGGTTGTAGCCTTCAGTCAGGGGGTTGTAGCTCCCTTCCAGGTGAGGCTGGTAAACGAGATCGGGGGGTCGTAGCTCCCTTCCAGGAGAGGCTGGTAAACGAGTCGGGGGGTTGGAGCTCCCTTCCAGGAGAGGCTGGTAAACGAGCGCAGGTGGGTGCCTGCGTGCTGGTCAAGTCTGCGCCAGCACATATGTTGTAAGATGTTTTCTCTATAATAAAATATTGAAGGCTGAGCAACTCCAGCGGTGGTTTTCTCCCGATTTGGGTTTCCACCTAAAAAATTCTTGACGTAATGGACTTGGTAAATGATGTTTGTTAGCACTATGATGATGAGTGTTGTCCATGAATGGCAACCCACTTGATGAAGATGATGGCAACTTACTTGATGAAGTTGTGCTTGATAGAATATGGTTTGATGAACTAAATCTGATGTATCTACAGTGTGAACCGAAGGCAATGAGGAAAGGAATTCAGCATGTGCTAATTATATGATGAAAAAGAGTATGTCTCTTTGTATACGTGGATTGGCCTAGGGAAAGTCGCGTATGCATGCGGAAAGGATCGTTCCAAGTCGCGTATGGGCAAAAGCACTCAAAAAGTGCAAAACCAAGGGTAACCACCATGGTATTGACCCATTGTATTGGGTAATGATCCGCCTAATTGACCCCGTCCAGGTAGTTTTGGGCTCATGGTATTGTTTTGGCCCATGGTATTGAAAAAGGGGCTCATGGTATTGAAAAAGGATAAACCTATATAAGGAGAACAAATTCATTGTGCATAACATGAGTGTGGGTGCAAAATGTCTGAGCTTGAATGAATACTTCTCTCTGGAGTATATCTGAATGGAAAGGGTTACACTTGAATGATAAATCTGAATGTATGATGCACCAATGATGAAGAAGGGGATCTAGATACGAAATTGCTCTTGTATTTTCTAGATCGATTATGGAAGGCTTAGATCTGTGATGGGCGAGAGAATCTAGGCGAACATCACAATGGTTTAGAAAGAAGGTAGATGCGGCCCGAATATCTGATCTGATGAAGTATGCTGCTCTGTAATGATTGAAGATCTATACGCTACTTGGCCGCGGAGGAAGCGCGTATATACGCAGCTTCAGCGAAGAGAAAGCGCGTATGCGCAATAAAATATACACTGAGGTATACGCTGGTTTGTGTGGACGGAAGCGCGTATATACGCGACTTCAGTGAAGTAAAAGCGCGTATGCAAACTAGGGTTTACGCTTTGAGCAGGTATGAAATATACGTACGATTATGTTGTGTTTACGCTGTCATTCTGTGTTGTTAAGTATGCGGTGGTGATGTATGTTTGTGCTTAAAAGTATGGAAAGGGTCCAGTTTGAAAATATGATGAAATGTGGCATGCAAGTGGTGTCCTAAAGGAAGCTTTGGATCCAGTGTGAAAATTGATGAAACGTGGTCCATAGAGGTGCTGAGGGTTGTAGCCTTCAGTCAGGGGGTTGAAGCTCCCTTCCAGGTGAGGCTGGTAAACGAGATCGGGGGGTCGTAGCTCCCTTCCAGGAGAGGCTGGTAAACGAGTCGGGGGTTGGAGCTCCCTTCCAGGAGAGGGAACGGTAAACGAGCGCGGTGGGTGCCTGCGTGCGGTCAGAGTACGCGCCGAGCACATATGTTGTAAGATGTTTTCTGCATAATAAAATATTGAAGGGGTGAGCAAGCACGGCGGTGGTTTTCTCAGGAATTGGGTTTCCACCCACAAAATCTGGTGTTCATGTGTGATGCTTTGTGTGATGGTTTATTCTGTTCTTCTTGCACATGTTCTTTTGTTTATTGAACATACGATTTGCAATGAATGATGGAATAATATAAGTGAAGATTTGACGACGGATCTGATCATCTCTGTGTATACGCTAGTTTCATAAAGGGGATCCGCGTATATACGCTAGTTTACTGAAGGAAAGTAGCGTATGGGTTTTAAGTAAAAAGATTTGATTATGCAGTAAATACTGATTCACCCCCCCCCCCCTCTCAGTATTTTTCCCAACATTACCTTGATTAGGTCTCGGATTACTAGGGGCAGCTTGATTTTGAGTGCCTTTCCTCTTCCTTTTTGAGGGAGGAGGATTAGTCATGCCCTGTTGTGCATGCACCTGCCCCAGAGGGGGCAGTGGTTGCTGTTGCCAGGGTTGAGAAGGAAAGGGAGGAGGAGATGATAATGCTGGAGGAGCTGGAGCACCAAGCTGTGGATATGGATAATAAGGAGGCCGGGTAACAGTGTGGTAAACAGGAGGTTGGGAAAAAAGAGGAGGCATTCCATATCTTGGATACATGTTACTGGGAGGGGAAAAAGTGCCAGAGGTGCTGGCCCCTCCTTGAGGAAAACCATAGCCCATGGGAGGTTGAGCATACAGATTAAAGAGAGCTCCAACAATACCGTCGGCAGCATGAGATTCCCCCGGTGCGTTGGCACCACTAGGTCTAGGAAGATCAGGTAGAACGGTATAAACATAACCCGACTGAGTGTAGATCAGGTCATATTTTAACACAATTTGGAGAGTGGCTTCTTCGGTTTGAGGAAAGTGCGATGCGACAACTTTCTCGATAGGCAGCAAAAGAGATCTAAGGAACTAGTCTATGTAGACACGGTCTTCGAACGTAGGGGCTCGACATAGGCTCTTTCTTCTATGCCATTCCTGAACATGGTTGGATAGGTGGGTTGCAGACGATTGATAGAAAGAGATCAAGAGTTTGGTACCAATGTCGTAACGTAGGGGAAGCTGGAAATAAGACAAAAAATCCCGGGCAAGAGTCACAAAGGTGGTATGAGAGGAAGGGGCCTGATCCACATACCACTTAGAAGCTTCACATGTAAGCGTTCGTTGGAACAACCAAAGATGGACAGAGTCATCGGTAATGGAATTAGACGAACACCACATGTGGAAAGATCGAACATGATTTGAAGGATCTTCTCTAGCAAGACCTTCAAACTTTGGGATGTTGGAAGGGAGATTTTTCGGCATGGCAAGCCAACTAGCATCATGGTGTATAGGGTTGTTTATCAACTAGTTGAAATTAGGGAGGCTGAGGCCTGCCATGAAGGAGAGCCAAGGCGCAACCGGGGTAGTGTTTGTTGCGGTCCCACTAGTGGTATTCCTGGTGGGAGGGCCGGGGTTACCACTAGCATTAGGTCCTACACCAGACATACTGAAGGTGTCAGGTGGAGAACCGAAGGCGGAATGAGAAGGAGAACCAAAAGGACCAGAAGAAGAGTCGATGTGTAGACTCGATGGAGGACTAATTCGAACCCTACGTAGAGGAGTAAGTATTCCTACCAGAAACTGAGGATGAAGGCCAAGAAGTCTCCGGGATAAATGCCTTGGTGGCGCAATGGTGATGACACAAACATGGCACAAAGGAAAAGGGGACCGAAAATGGCAGGGAGGTGCAAGATCAACTGATTACAATGTTGAAACAAGGGTAGGGAGGTGCAAGATCAATTGATTTCAATGTTTTTAGAGTCTTTTCTTGGCAGTGTTAACCAAGCCATTTTTTGCTTAGGGTGTGTGTGTAAATTTTAATTTTTAAACCCATATGTTTGTAGAGAAAAAGAAAAAGTGCTCTGTATAGTTGTAAATAAACCTGCAAATGACAATATATAGGTCTGCAAAAACAGAAAATGAATAGCTAATAATGAAATAATCTAAACCCAAGGAGGCGGGTCTCTCAACAACTAGTCTATATATGAGTAAAAAACTAATCAAAAAACACTAAAAAAGCTAATATATCTAAGGTCAAGAGGGACAGGGATCTAAAAGACAAAATCTGCTGGAAAGTGGTGCAGAAAACAACAACAAATGAGAGGAAAAATTGTTGTAAAAATGGTGGCGAAAGGCTATCTCCTGAAGGGAAATAGAGTGAACCCTAGAGGAAAACCCAAAAAAAACTAGATGAGGTGATTTGGATGGATAACAAGCCAATTTGAAGTGGATCTAAAGGTGAGTTATCAGATCTGAAAAAATGGCTGAAGACTCTGAAATTTCGGACAACTTGCAACAGCAAAAACTCTTCCACAAAAAGTGGAGGGTACTAGAGCCCTAGCGGGCTAGTTTCCCACTTAGTTTTGTGAAACAGAACAAGTACAGGTCCAAAATGGGTGGAGACAGAGGTCAGACAATCCTGAATAGAGGCTCAGACAAACCTATAAATTTTTCAGAAATATCCCTACAAAAAGTCCAGGTCGCAATTTCTGACCTATTTTCAACAAAGGTCATAGTTTTTGGGCTGAAAAGTGCACCTTGAAGGTCCAGGTCATAATTTTTGGACCAAAAAGCGCGACCTGCACTTCCGGCACTCTCAACGGTAGGTTTCAGAAAAATTTGTCGTCTCAGCTGCGGTTGATGTCTCTCACCTGCGCAATAGGTCCGAAAAAACACGGAATTCAGAATTTTTATCGTTTTAGGGTTTTATAGGTTAAAAACACCATCAAGAAAAGAAAAAACAAGGGGCTGAAGAGAAATCCTAGGGTTTGAAGCATCTGGATATGCAAGGATCAGAAAAAAATTGCGATCGTAATCGTAAACCCGTGTGGAGTATCTAGTTGTTAGTATGAATCTTAATTCCAAGCGTATGAAAAAATATCACTTTAGCTATGCATAACAACAACCCTAACAGCAAATATGGTTGTCAATATCTTCAGTTCTGTAGTTAGGTGATCAAGATAAATGATGCAAAAATCTAGATCTATGCATTAGAAGACATTAAACAGTAGGAAAAAATAAGATTTACTCCATGCATCCAATAGACAAGATAAGGATATATTAAATGAATTTTTTATTAATGGCACCTGGGAGAAAAACACAAGAGGGTGTTCCCTATTCTCCTCAATGGGATGGGTTCTTGTAAGTCCTCAGCACTTCAAATCTAGAATTCATCTCTCTTGATGGTGTAGAAAACCCAGACAAAAATAGTAGCAAAATATACTATGATGGTGGATCAATAGTTAGACCCAAAGTATAGATCCAAAGTGATATTTAGGCAACAAAAGGTGATAAATGAATGGGAAAACCCTTCTATTTATAACAAAATATTGAGTTAATCTAGATATTGGTGCATAATTAAAATATTATTAACCAAATCACGATCCAACTTTTATGGAATATTTTATTATATTTGTTGGAGGGAAAAGGAATTTGACTTGGGTCAAATCCCTTTATTTGTAAATAATAAAGAAATAAATGACTTATTTATCATTTTAAGGATGTGGTTGAGTAATAATCAAATAAATAATGATTTATTTAATTATTTAAGGGTCATTTAGTCACATTTAACAAAGAATATTATTTAAATAAGGTTTAAATAATTATTCTTAGAAAATAATAAGATAAATAATGATTTATCTAATTAATTTCCTTATTTTGGGTTAAATATAGCCAGGAAGATTAATTAAACTGTTGTTTAACTAATTATTCCTTGAGAAAAATCAAACAAATGTATATTTATTTAATATTTCCTCATGGGATTTCATAGTGAAAGCAATTTTACTTATGGTAAAATTGGTCTTACATGGTGTACTTAGGTCCATCTAATGACAATAGGTTAGATGACCAAAAAATGGTGTAACACTCACCAAAAATAGGAATGGTGGCATAAATTAGGTCCATTTGCATTGTACCTTTGATTTTTGCTGCCCATGATATTGATAATAGCATGCCAAACTTTGGTATAATGTCTGCTACCACAATGCCCATGACCACTGTCTTGGCAGGGACTTGTGTAAGACCAACAACAACATCTTTAATTAAACCAATGCACTTAACTCTTTTTAAATCAAAGGAAAACAAATCCTTGTATGGTCTAGTAATTTCCAACCCCATCCTATCCATGATTGATTTGGGCATAATATTGTGAGAGGCTCCTGAATCCAACATGGCATTATGCAATGTCATGTCATGAATACTAAGGCTAACGTAAAAAGGAGGCACCTCCTCATTTTTCTCATCTTCTAATCTTGGACCCATATGGTTGAATGATCTTCTTGAATATTTAGGATATCAACAACTCCTAGTTTTGAACCCAAAATTTTCATAATCCTAATTTTGTATTCATTCACCTTAAGAATCTCTCCAAAAGGTACTGGAATTTTGATCTCAGAGATCTTATTTTCCAAACTGAAAACATAAATAGATTTTTCAGTCTCTTTGACAGGAGGAGGAGGTGGTGTTTCTTTCCTAACTTCAACATCCTTGGGGGCATATTTCTTGGGTTGTGTTTTATTTGCAGTAATTGGCACATTTATGTTTCTAAGGTTGTATTGTTGCCGCATCTCGAAGATTTCATTGTGATACCCTTTAAAATAATCAGATGGTTCCTCACCCTTATTCACTTCATGGTCTAACTCATCATGTTCCTCAGTTAAAAACATCCTTGACATGTTCTCATCTAAGAAATGAATTGATTCTTCTTGTATTTCAGGTTGATCTTCTTCATCAACTAAGTTTGCTGAAAAGGAGGCATTGCTTGAGGGTCAGGTGATTGATTTCTATTTTCCCTTGGCCTTTTCTGGTTTTGAGGTCTTATGAATTGAGGATTTCTAAAGTGGGGCTCATGTTGTGCAGGAGGAGTAGAGGCATTACCAAGGGAAAGCCTATCCATCATTTTTTCCATTTTTTTCATCATGGAATCAAATTTGTCATCAGAGGTAGAAGACTTATATTCTTCTTTCAACTTAGTCTTACCCATCTTAGAATTTTTTCTACTATCATATTGACCTCCACCTTCACTGCATCATTTTTTATTTCAGTAAGTGAAGGGGATTATCTCTCTCTCAGCAGTATGGAAAATTCATAATTAAAAACTTCAGCATATCTCAGTTGACTTGCTCCTGGAGGAGGCTTGAGATGGGAAGGGATTAATTCATGCACTTTGTTAAATATCTTTGAAAAGTTTTGAACAGTTTCATCAACAACTCTCTTCAAGCTATTATACTCAGTGAGGGTTTGTACAGGATTGGTTCTATTTCCCCACTTCCTTAAGAAGCTATATTCAAATTCATTCTAATTATGCAGGCTTCCAGGAGTAAGATATTTGAACCACTTCCTAACTTCACCAGTAAAGCTCTGAGAAAACAATCTCATCTTAACATCCTCATGGTCAACCTCCTCCCTATCTATAAGGTCAATGAACTCGTTTACATGCTCTTCAGTTGTAATCTCTTCATCACTTCCCCAATTTTTGATTCTAGCAGAATATTTGCTAGGAAGGTAATTTAAGACAGCTGGAAGGGCAAGATGAGCATATCTAGTAGGTGCAGCAAGTGGAGGAGGCACATTTCCTACCATGATGAATGGTATTGTGGTAGTTTTAGGGACAACAATTGTCGAGGAGGAGGAACTGATAGGAGGAGGACTATTTCGTCTTTGTTTTCCATTGAAAATTAAACTCCAATCAGGAAGAGGAAAACCAGTTTTACTTCTTAACAAAATTTCAAAAGGGTCAAGCTCCTTTAATCTATCCAAAGATTCTCTTTCTAACAGCAACTCAGAAGTGACTTCTTCCCAAAACTCTTCTTTATCTTTTTGTGTCACTAAGGCTAAGGTATCAGGGCCTCTCCTATGTCGGTCTAAGACAATTTCAGTTATTTATTTTTCACTTTCAGACCTAAATAAGACTTCGTGAATTTTATCATCAAATATTTTGTCTTCGGAACTTCTTAAAACTTTAGAGGATAAGAATTTTGTATGTAATGGAGTACCTAATATTGCATAAATGCCTTGATTGCCTCTAGAGATGGTGTTTGGATTGTCCACAATGGTAGGTGGATCTGGGTCAAGATTACTCCTTGTGTAGCTCCTTCTCGAAGCCACCTTTGATCATATGAATTTTTAATGGAGTCACCAAGGTAGATGCAGCCTAGAACATCTTCCTGAGCTCCTGCTACCTTCAGAATTTTAGCTTCAAAATTTCGGGAAAGTATAATCTTCAGGGTTCTGGCAGATGCACCAAAATGTTATCAAAAAATTACACCTGATAGGCTACTAATCAGGCAATCTCATGTAACTGTTTCAAACCAATATTTTGACTGAAGCTTAGCCTCTTCAGTCTGAGAGGGATCTCTCAAAGGGTTAATGATATTGAATAAAGATGTATTTAGATGGCTAACTCTACTTGGAAAACAACTTTCTTATGATGAGAATAGGTTAAAAATAGTACAAATATGCAAACATTGGGCTTATGGAGTCAACACTTTTAGTGATTCAATAGTAAGTTCACTTGACATGGAAGCTGAGGTAGGTAAGAGTTTTTAGCAGAAGTACTCACACATGAAACAATAAATAACACAGTCAATTCATCTATAAAGGAAGTCAGAGCATTACATGAATGAATTATAAGTATTTGTTACATTGAAATTTGTCACCATGACATTTTAGTACTCCCTTGAAAGTCTACAATATCAAAGTTCCCAAAGTCAAGCCTTGAAACTAAGAGAAAAGCTCATAAAATCCTTAAAACTCTAGTACCACACTTTCTCCTAGTTTTTCCTGTAGTCCCGCACTTTTTGGCTATAAATCCTGCCTAGCCAAGCGCACTTTCTGATTTTTAAAAGTGTGAACCCCTGTAAAATATTATAAAAGGCACAAGTAAAATCTAGAAGCTCAGTTAAATTCATTTTTGGAAGCTTCTAGAAACATTCCTACGGTGGAAAGTACACTCCTTTCATGTTCATGCATCCCATCCAATAAGGAGCTAACCCTTTCATGTAAGGAAATAATCCCTTTGAAGGAGGATTCTATCCCTTCTTGTATGGAGCTGTAACCTCCTCTCTTTCACTATAAAAGGAGGCATAGGGCAGCCTCAAGGGGTTAACAATTGATGAGTTGAATTTTTAGTATTGTTGGAGGCGAAGTGCTGTTGAAACTTAGACCCTTTTAGTTGAGATTTCATGTGGGAAGGATTACATACCTGTATGTATCTAGGTTGGAAGAGTGCAAGGCTGATCAGAGTAAAGGAAACGCCTGTTCCGGACCCCAGGAAGGCCTGTATGACATCAAGGCAGACACAGTTGTAAGGCTCTTCCTCATTTAAGTTAATACAAATAAATCCGTTTTTCTCAATAAGCTTTCAATTGATTGGTTTATTTTATGGATTCCTTGATCACCATAATGGATATGATTTATGAATATTTGCTATACAGGTTCTATTTGATGTTTGTTTGTTTGTGATTGCAGATCTTTGAAGATAACTCTTTCGGGCGACTGAAGGACTACTACTACAAACAAGTGTTGGATTAAAGGTAAGATCGTTAAACCTTTATAGTATTTAATTATGAATCGCAATATATCTAGAGAAAGATAGTTTTGTTTGTCCATTTGTTGCTAGTTGCCCATAGGACACTTGGGAGGTCTGTCTTGTCCGCAAGAACGACTTATCCGTCCAAAAAATTGGCGACTATGCTGGGGAATGATTAAATTTTTGGTTTTCCTTTTGTTTTGACTTGAGGAAATGATTTTTTTGGTTCTTGATTGATATATTCTGGTTTGGGTGGCTTAGTTTAATTTTTCTGTAATTTGAAAAATTTTGAAAAATTTTGTTTTCTTGAAGTTTTCTGATCTCCGCACTTTGCTTTCATGCACAGTGCGGTCATCTCCGCAGTTTTTTTGAGTAACCAGTGTGGTACCACACCTATTTACTCTAGAGCCTGCGAACCCTGGGAAAATTTTATGAAAACTTAAAATTTCCTTTTCAGGCTTAGTCTAGATTTAATTTAGGATTCTTAGCATCTACCCAGATCTGTATTTTTCTGTCAAAAAACCTTGTTTATGAGTTTCTTTCAGCAAATTTTTCATCTCATCAATCTCCAGTAAGTTAATAAGGTGTTTTGAGTCTCTTTTTTGAGAAATTCTTAATTTGATCTCCTTTGGTCATTACTTCAAGGTTTGTCTTAGTCTCTTAACAATTTTGCATCTTTTTGTTTTTTTTTTCATGTGTTAATCGCCTTTGAGTGTTTTTATTTTTTGATCTTTTGAACTCTCACCCAATTTTCTTTACTTACACTTGTTTGGTTCTTATATTAAATTAGGATCATCTTGTGTTTGAGAATTATTTTGCATAGATCACATTTTCATAATTAGAATTCTCATTTTCAGAATATGAATGAAAAATGTGCATAGATTACATTTGCATAGTTTTCATGTGAATTGTGCATAGATTACAATTGCATAGTTTACATTCTGACAAAATCAATTGTAGATTTAGATTAGTTTCTTTGATTTGAATTTACATGTTTTTATGCTTGTTTTAAAAACACAAAAATAAAAAATACGGAATTGATTAGCATTAGTTTTTCTTGATGAAATTAGTGCGTTAGAGAATTTGTTATATTTTCTCTTATTGATCAATTTTTGCATTGTTGGAAGTGAATGGAAACTATCTCCTTATTTTAGTTAGGATTCATCGAATTGAAAAGATTACATTATCATATTCGATTGCATTCAGTTTTGGGTTAGGTCATAACACCATTGGTTTCATATCCATTTACCCTTTGAGTAATAACAGCCTAAATAACACAGTTCTTAATTAAAATTCATCTAGTAATTTTTACATTTTTAGGGCTCTTTCCACCAATCTAGCTCAGGATCAGTGCTTTGGAATAGGTTTTAGTTAACTCTCCAAGGCATTAAAACAAACAAGTAGTCGATATTGCGGTAAGAAAATTCCAATAGTAGCATATATGCTCTGGGAAGCTCCTCTTAAAGGAGTCAAGCACGAGATCATATCCAAAACAGTAAGGTAATCAATCCTTCCTCATTGGGAACGATAGAAGATATACATGTATTAACAATGGTAAACCTAGGATTGACCATTTTCGAGGAGCCTGGGGTCACTTGTCGGTAAACCTTGGATTATGTCAAGGAGCCTTCAAGGGGATTGAGCTTTGTTACTCTGCCCTTGTGTGTGTGTCCGATCGTAGACTGTTCCCCCAGGTATATTTGTTTCTTTTGGTAACCTTAGTGGCCATAAACTATAGGATTCTTTCCAAAGGTGATGGTGGAGGGAAGATCCCACTATACCTGGAGCAGACATCGGCTAGACTCACTTGGACTCTCCAGAGGGTTATATTCACTTGAGATGGTATAGTGGAGGAACTTTCACCAGTCTGTTTCATTAAGGAGGTTGTCGAGGTAATTGTTCCAACTGCCATTTCTGCATTAAAATTCTACGATGTTGGATTTCATCACCAACTAGTTTTTTTAGTGTGGGAATCTACTGTTTGTGTGTGGTTTGACTCCTAGATTTGATAACACGTGTTCATTTGTTTGTTTTTAATTTTAGAGACCATGGGTGTGATTTTTGAATTTTAATTGTTAGGTGTGAATTGTGAATTTTTAATTTTATATTAAATTGTTAATAAAATTCACTGAAGTTGAATATAATGGCAACTGTTCCAGAATTTACCAACCAAGGAACCCCTCTTATTGAGAATCCTAGTAATTTTATTGCTTTGGAAATTTTGGTCCTCCTTATATGGCTACATTGTCATTACCTGGATTTACAATAGGTTTACTGATATGGTTATTTTCAACTTCATTGGCCTCGAATACTCCAATTGTTCCACCTCAACCGAATGCTTCACCTCAACAAAGTTCACCATCTCAACGTCACCAACCTTCGGTTGACCCTTTACCTTCTTTTCCCAATATGTCTTCCTCCCTTTCTTCCTATTCACTTGGTAAAATCCTTGATGCTAGTAACCAGGTGACTAAGAAGAAAAAGAAAGGGAAGAAGAAGAAGAAGCAAAATAAGAAATAAGTCAACCAGTCAACCATGGTTGTAAGTGTTAGTAATGTTGAGGAAACCTCCTACATGCACCGTAAACACAAATACCCTTGTAGGCTTTGTAAGGGTGACCACTTCCTTATCACTTGTCCCAGTATTCCAAAGGTCTTGGAAGTATGGTCAAAAAATCTTGTCAACTTACCATTGATCCATCAACCAGTGATAGTCAGGTTCCTGGGAAAAAGGGTAAAGTTAGGTTTCCTTGTAAGTTATGAAAAGGGAGTCATCAAACTCACATTTTCCCTCACATGGATGAAGCCTCAAAATTGCTGGAAAACCTTACTGTTCCATAGCAAGAACTTCCAACTGGTTATCGTCAACTTTCTCCCAACCTACAGTCAAATGACGGAGGGATTAATCTAATTCCAAGTACAATCGATCCCACTCTTCCATTGAAGAGTGAAACGCATATCACTCAGGTTGATAATCCATTAGTTGATCAAGTGGTCGATTCGATTTCACATTCAATCGATCCCACTCTCCTTGAAGAGAGTGAACTTCATACCACTCAGGTTCTTCTTGTTACATCAAATTCTTCTACGCCGGCGGGCATTTCACCTGTTCCTACAGAACCCCCTCCAAGTACAAAGGTCTTTTCCTTTGATTGGAATAGACTAATAGAACCTCATCTTCCTTACTCCATCCCTTTCCAAATCATTGTGAAGGCTGGTGGTACTAACATACACCGCACACATGTAGATGAAGGTTCTTCGGTTAGTATTTTATCCTCAACTGTTTGGAAAGCTTTGGCTTCCCCTCAACTTGTTCTTGTTACATAGAATGTGAAAGCTTTTAACAAAACCATTAGTGAACCTTTAGGGATCCTTCCTAAGTTTTCTATTACTTTGGAAGGTAAAACTGTTTGTATTGATCTTATGGTAGTTCGAGGCACCTTGGATTTTAATTTACTCTTTGGCTGAGACTATGTCTATGCAATGAAAGTTGTTGTATCAACACTCTTTCACGTGATGTCTTTCCATCACAATGGAAATATTGTGACTGTAGACCAGCTTTCGTTCCCTAGTCTTGATTCGAATACCAATAATATGACATCCCTGAATGTTCCTCATACGGAAGTGGTATCTACCCCGCCATGAGTTAATTATGTGGCAACTAGTCCCATGTTTTTAGTTACCGTTGTAAGCGAGCCTCTCACTCTTTGCTTGACTTAATTTGACTTAGATCCAGTAATTGACATGGAAAAATCTATGGGATTATTTGAACATGATGTTCTTATCCCTTTTGAGTCCCTTGACATGTATTCCTTCCAGAGAACTATTCTTCCTTCTGATGAAGACCTCTTGGAAGCCATGATCAAGGTGTGTCCATTAACATGTGTTTCTTCCATTTGGAAGCCATGATCAAGTCACTGTGAGGATAGTTCCTTTTACTGTGTCAACCTCGTTAAAAAATGAAACAAGTCTGTGAGGATAGTTCCGTTTGCTATGTCAACCTCATTAAAAAATAAATTAGTTAGTTAAGAGCATAGTTCCTTTTCTTGTGTCAAGCTCGTTAAAAAAAATAAATGAAACAAGCTTCCAAGAGGAAATTTCTTTTCATGTGTCAACCTCGTTAAAAAATGAAACAGATTCTTATGAGGATGGTTCCTTTTACTGTTTCAACCTCGTTAAAAAATGAATCAATTGGTCAGAGGATAGTTCCTGTTACTGAATCAACCTCGTTAAAAAATGAATCAGGTATAAGTACAGTTATTTTCCTGTGTCAACCTCATTAAAAAATGAATCAGTAGGTAGATGGTAGAGAGTAAATTGATAGATTAGAAATAAGTAGTTTCTGAGTATGGTTCCTGTTACTGAGTCAACCTCGTAAAAAAGTGAATTGGTTATGAGGAAAGTTCCTTTTACTGTGTCAAATTCATTAAAAATGAATCAGTGGATCAAGAGGAAAGTTCCTTTCACTGTGTCAACCTCGTTAAAAAATGAATCAGTGGGCCATGAGGACAGTTCTTTTCCTGTGTCAACCTCATTAAAAAATGAATCAGTAGGTTATATAGGTAGATTGTAGAGAGTAGATTTGAGGACAGTTCTTTTACTGTATCAACCTCGTTAAAAAATGAAACATGTAGGTGAGGATAGTTCTTGTTACTGTGTCAACCTCGTTAAAAAATGAAACACGTTGCCATGATCTTAGTTCCTTTCCTGTGTCAAGCTCATTAAAAAATGAAACGGATCCTCCCCTAAATGAGTTGAGTCTTTGACTAGATCTCGTAAATGTTAAGTCATATTTTTAGGTTAGTTATTTCAGTTTTTGCATAATTTTCTTACAGTTTTAGGTCAGGTCTTTCATATGATCTCGTAAATGAACCTTCATTCCATCCAGGTATTAATTACTAGTAGTATTTTTAATTGAATGAAATGAAGCTTGGGGGCATGCGCTCTAGCAGTTACACCTGGGGGGGCATTAAAAACTTATTTTAAGCATAGTTTTCCTACATTTCAAGCTTGTGTAAAAATGAAACAAACCACTTTCAAGCACGATTTTTCCTTTGTTTCAAGCTTGTGTAAAAATGAGAAAAACCTATCTGAAGCATAGTTTTTCTCTCATTAGGGGAGTTTTGAGGTATAAAATGGGCCTCCTACGGAAATTCTAAAATAATAGTGGAAATAATAAAGTAAGATTTGATGACATCATCAAATTTTAGAGGGAAAAAAGAGAAAACTATTTTTTCAACTCATTTTTCAACTTATCTCCCAAATTTTTTACTCAAATTTCTAGTGAGAGTACTCATTAGATGCAAAATTTAATTCTTCATCCAAGGAATCCCATGTTGCATACTTTCGATGGACCCTACTAAGATAAAAATGAGAAATTCATGAAAAACGTTATTGTAATCATGTTTTTTCATGTATTTCTTATTTTTCGCTTAACAAGGTCCATCGAAAGTATACAACATGGGTACTCCTTGGATGAGGAATTAAATTTTGCGTCCAACAATTAATCTTGCTCGAAATTTGAGTAAAAAATTTGGGAGATAAGTTAAAAATACGAGTTGAAAAAGTAGTTTTATTATTTTATTATTTTTTAATCTTTTTACCCTTTTAATTAAATCATCCCCCATGGTTGACATCATCATCTTGAATCCTATTGGTTCTTATAAATTTTATTTTGGTTGTACATTTTGCTTAGGAGGCTCATTTTAGACCTCAAAATTCCCCTAATGGTTTCAAGCTTTTGTAAAAATGAAACCTATCTTGAGTCGATTTCGGTTATTATTTTCAAGACTTGTTAAACTCATGAAAATCCCGAGATTATTTGCTATCTTTCATTCTCGTAAAACACATGAAAATGCCGAGTTATTTCCGTCTTTTCCTGCTCGTTAATTAAATTGAAAGTCGACCATATGAGTACATTTTTATCACTTTTTCGAACTTGTTAAAATTTACAGAAAAAACGAAACTACTGAGTATACTTTTATCACTTTTTCGGACTCTTCAAAATTATGAAAAATCGAAACCTTGGAGTCCTCTTTTAAGCCCTTTTCAGACTCTCTAAAAATGAAAAGATTGCCGAGTACTTGACTATTCAAACTCGTTAAAGGAAATGAATGGTCGTCCCTTCAGTATAAGTTTACCCCTTTTCTGGACTGAAATGGACTATTTACGAAAAAGGTATACGTTGACTAATCATGGTCAATAGAGTTCTCTCTCGCATTATTTTATCCTTTTTCGGGCCTAAGAGATTAAATTTTCGAAAAAGTACACCCATGGAGTTTTCTTAAGTTTTTTCTTCTGACTCCCTAAAAATGAAAAACACTGAGTTTCTCCTATACTGGACTCATTAAAATTTAACAGTAAAGGACCTGTCGATTACAAACAGGAACAAACCACTCCTTCTTAGGGTTTAATTTTAAACTAAGTTGAACTCATCCGAAGGATGAGCTTATAAACAAGAAAATGTTATCCTCGTCAAGCTTGTCAAAAAATAAAGAGGTACTTGCCAGAAATGGTGGGGGAAAAGAGAGGAAAAAAATTCATTTGTTACACTTTGATTTGTAAAACCATTACACCACTCTTGAGCATGACACTTTTTGTCGCACTTCTACCTGGGTTGGGAATCCCTTTGCCTATCAGTTAATCAAACCACATTTGAAAGTCTTCAGTCGGTTTCTGGGTATTATCTTAGGGAAACTGTCAGTAAACCATCTGTAGTGTTGTTATGTGTTCAAGAGGACAGTCAAACAAACCATTCATTTGCAAACACTTGTGTCCATTCGCATTGACCATCCCTGAGTCAGTCCTTGCAAAAAATTTCTTCAAAACTTGATCTATGGTTTCATGTCGTAAGCTTGCTTTCGACGGATCACTTTTTATCGACGACAGCTCATCATCTAGGAAGTTGATCTAGAATCCGTCAGTACCTTGGAATCTGCATGCCTTAATGGCAGGTTTCTTGCCTTCGACGACAGGTAACATCATTGACCTTCGATCAAACGATTTCGTGAAATGTTTAACTTCAGATCACATATTCGCATTTCATGGATTTTACTGAGTACTTTGAGAGCCATTGTCATTATTGGTGGTTTCTCTCACACTTGTTAACAGTTCACATCATTGACTGGTAATCAAGTGGTTTCTACCATGTTCAGCTTCAACACATTTAATCACATGGATAGAATTGTACTAGTTCGGGAAGTAGAAATCAAGACCCTAGATCTAGTTTACACCATCCAGGATGCGAGGAGTTTTATTATTCATTATGTAGTAGACGATTCATTACAGATGGTTGTGTCCATGTTGTGTCTACACTATTGATGTAATATTAAAATCATTTCTGTATCAGAACAAGTTTAGTTAGTTTTGATCTGAGTATGGGAATGCATACCTCAGGATGATATATATGTGTGTGTGTGTGTGTGTGTGTGTTTGTGTTGCGTTGAATGTTTTTATAGGGTTTCAACTGGTGTGTCCACAAGCTAATCCTTGAAATAATAAAGCACATCACTCTTCGAATATTCTCAAATCTCGCACTTTAGGGGGAAATTTGTTACATTGAAATTTGTCACCATGACATTTTAGTACTCCCTTGAAAGTCTACAATATCAAAGTTCCCAAAGTCAAGCCTTGAAACTAAGAGAAAAGCTCACAAAAGCCTTAAAACTCTGGTACCACACTTTCTCCTAGTTTTTCCTGCGGTCCCACACTTTTTGGCTATAAATCCTGCGTAGCCAAGTGCACTTTCTGCTTGTTAAAAGTGTGGACCCCTGTAAAATATTAGAAAAGGCGCAAGTAAAATCTAGAAGCTCAGTTAAAGTCATTTTTGGAAGATTCTAGAAACATTCCTGTGGTGGAAAGTATGCTCCTTTCATGTTCATGCATCCCATCCAATAAGGAGCTAACCCCTTAATGTAAGGAACTAATCCCTTTGAAGGAGGATTCTATCCCTTCTTGTATGGAGTTGTAACCTCATCTCTTTCACCATAAAAAGAGGCATAGGGCAGCCTCAAGGGGTTAACAATTGATGAGTTGAAGTTATAGTATTGTTAGAGGCGAAGTGCTGTTGAAACTTAGACCTTTTTAGCTGAGATTTCATGTGGGAAGGATTACATACCTGTATGTATCTTGGTTGGAAGAGTGCAAGGCTAATCAGAGTAAAGGAAGTGCCTGTTCCAGACCCTAGGAAGGCCTGTATAACATCAAGGCGGACATGGTTGTAAGGCTCTTCCTTATTTAAGTTAATATAAATAAATCTGTTTTTTTCAATAAGCTGTCAATTGATTGGTTTATTTTATGGATTCCTTGATCAACATAATGGATATGATTTATGAAAATTTTCTATACAGGTGTTATTTGATGTTTGTTTGTTTGTGATTACAGATATTCGAAGATAAATCTTTCGGGCGACTGAAGGAATACTACTACAAACAAGTGTTGGATTAAAGGTAAGATCATTAAACCTTTATAGCATTTAATTATGAATTTCAATATATCTAGAGAAAGATAGTTTTGTTTGTCTGTTTGTTGTTAGCTTTTCGTAGGACACTTGGGAGGTCTGTCTTGTCCGCAAGAACGAATTATCTGTCCAACAGTATTAAGGATTAAAACCATTGAAAATGGGACACATAAAAGATATAGATAAGATAAGCACTAAAAACTTAATCAGAATCTTAGGTTGGTCAAGAAACAAGTCTCTGTATTACTAAAAACAGTCAATTTACATAAAGCTGCAATTTTGCCAGAAAATATCCAACCCTTGAAAAATTTGACTCGCTTCCCTTTAATAGACTTTTTAAATCATGAGATGATCTACCTCCTAGCTAGATTCATCGAATTTTTTCCTAATGACACCTTGCATAACCATAAAACATCTATTTAATGAGAAAATGACAACTATCCTATTTGACAGTCCTTTTCCTAATAGGATTCAAACTGTTCATTATTACAACAACAACCTTATCTCCTTAAAAAATTACATCTTTGACAAATATGAATTCACATGTTCGAATAGGGTGTGATGGGACTCATCACTACATGACCTCTTAATTGACCTCCTCTAAAAGTGGAAACAAACCCTATTTTTTACGCAAAAAGGTCCTCATCATCAACGAATGCTTTGGCTGGTAGTTTGTCTTCATTTCGTTGTCTTTAAATCTTGAATAACTGTTTTCATGGTCTTTAACACTTAGATAGTATCAAGATGCCCAAAAACCTGCTTATAAATCTCCAAAACAGTACGCTACGAAAGTAAGACTGTTTTGTAGTGTACTTTCATAGCACTGCAAAAATGTTATTTTCCATCAGTATTTTTGGTTCTTTCCTTTCGTATTGTCTTAATCATCCTTAGAAACATCTACCATATCATTTTCACCCTTTATAAACTTCTCAAAATGGTTCAAAAAGCAAAAATAAAGCTACAATAGTTTTGTAGCGTTTTTTTGTTCTTCAAGCCCATACACGGTACGAAACTGTTGAAAACAGTCAAAATTCCATAATTTTTTGTAGCTTTAAAAATATGCCTTCTAAGTGTAAAAAATAATTTTATAACATGCCATTAGTCTTCAAAACCATAAACCAGCTCACACTATGTTTCTTTATGGGTTTCTTCCTCATTGATGATGAGTTGAGAAATTGGCTCCTCAACTACTGCCATTTTAAGGCCTTTTTTCTCAAACTCCTCATGAATTAGTTCAAGTTGCTCCTGAAGGTCCTTAACCTGATCTTTCAACTTTCTATTGGTGGATTTCAAATGTGTGTTCATTTTCCTGACATGTTTTAACTCTTTCCTCAATGGAATGGTCCATTTGATAAGCTACTGTGTATTAGCTAGAGTCTTGGAAACACTATCAACCTGCTCTTCCCAAATTGCCTTCATATTTTCGAATTGAATCTTCTCTACATTGTGTTTCCTTAATTATTTCTTCATAATATAAATTTCATGATTGGCCAACTTCAATTGTTCTTCAAGGATTTTAAACTCTATTTTTACCATCACCTTCTCTTTTCCTTCTTTGACTTGCTACTTGTATCTTTCTCTGCAGGTGATGAAAGGTCAATGATGTCTTTAGGTGGTTGGACTGTGTCAGTAGGTGGATGAACCTCTTTACTGCTCTCTAATAGCTTCCTAGCACGCCTTGTCATAGGCTTTCTTGCTTGGAACATAAAACCTGCATCTTCTCCTTCAAATTCTAATTTCTTAGCAGATTTGGCCTTTTTTATCTTATGTCCACCTTTCTTTATGTCTTCAGCCTGGACTATAGGAGTTTCTTCTATGTCAATGGCATGTAATATATCTTCTAGATTTCCTTTAATTACTGCTATGTCTTCTGCAACCACTGTTTTATCTTCTAAGTCCATTTCTTGGCTCCTTGTCATCCTTTTGGTTCCTTGTTTACTCACATCTTGTTTTTGTTTTGCAGGTTTGACCACTTTTTATTTATGTTTTGTAGGTGGGACATTTGGTGTATCAAAACTTTGCAATTGCTCTGTTTCCATCATGATTGGTTCACTTGGATCTACCCTTGCTAGTTCACATGGTTCTGCCATCAGTGGTTCACTCTGTTCTCCTACTAAGGGTGATGGAATTATCTTAGGTTTAGGAGTTCTTGAAGGAGTAAGAGCATCTAGCTCAAAACCACTAACAAAAAAAAATGAATACCAGTATCTACCTAGCTTTTCGAGTTCATCTAAAACCAGCAGTTTCATTAAAACATGATGAAACAATGAAGTCTCAATCCCTTCAGATTTTTCTTGGACCTTATCTTCCATTTTTGACAAACTTCTATGTAACTAGAAAGGCGATCAAGGGAAATCTTACTAGTAAAGTGTAGAAGTAGCTTGAAATGATATGAGTAGACTTTATGGTATCTCCCTTCACAAGTAAAATACTTATGGATGTTGAGCAACAATTTTGAGTAGTTTTCTTTTTTGTAGCTCCTTGGAATGGCATTAGTGAGATCCATTTCACTGTTTTCAGGCTTCATAAATTCTTTGCATTGCTCCATGTTGAGCTTGAAACCTTGAACCATTTCTCCTATCCCCTTGGAATCCCTGTAGTTGCTGCAATAACCTCTAGTGTGATGGAAAAATTGAGCATTCCCACTTTGGTGGTTTTTCCACTGAATTTTATTGCAAACTCTTTGGAAACCTGTACATGGCAGCGTTGTAATCCCTTACAAAACTGTAAGTAACATGTCCGTCTAAAGCCTTCCATAGTTGTTGGGTCTTCATTGATCAAATTCATATCTGCTGCTTCATATCTCAGACATTGGCGACCCTTATTTGTCCTTCTTTTTTGTGCCATGGTTTCTTTAATGTCTTCACAACCTCACTTGATGATTTGTAGCCTCGCTTGATAGTTTTTAGCCTCGCTTGATAGTGCTCAATGTAAACCTTTGAAAACACCAACCACAGCTTTGGCTTAATGCAATAGCTCTCCAGAGCTCGATATCACACAAAGAAGGAGTGAGAAATGAGAAATGACTGAATTAGGAAATATTTTTAAGTTTGATGTCTTCTCATGACACAATGATGACTCATACATTCCTAAACTGGTGATGATGACTTCAGACCTAACCATGTACCTTGATTTCATCCCTCCATGACTCGAATGGTATCTAACTTACCCTTTCCCAAAGATATTCTAGCACCTAACAGCTAATCTGACAAGACAGATAGGAAACCACGCTTTCATAGCGTATATAGTGTAAATCTGGGTTTTTTCGCTACAAAACTATCAGCAGTTTCATAGCGAAAAGTGACATTTATCAGTGTATTTCGCTATGAAACTATGGTTTCTTGGCTAAAATGACATTTTTGGTACAAAAACATTTGGAACTGAAATATTTCAGAAAATTATGAATGATGTAACATGAGGAGATTTGAAAATGAGTGGATTTAGACCTTAGTGTAAGCTTAAACAAGAAAAATTTAAAATTTCCCTTGACCAAGAATATAAAAATTGAATCCTACAACCCTACTTTTGACACAACAACCTATTTAAATTTTTCAATTGATGCTTCATTTTTTGGGTGATAACAGAAGGCGTGAAAGTCTGAAATATCTAGAACCTCATGGGGAAGTCCAAATTCAGGTATAGTTGTGTGAGAGCTTCAATGGAAAAAGGAATTTCATCTGGTCTAGCTGGATCTGGAGCATCTGATTAATTGATTCAGCAGTAACGGTAAACATAATTTATTTCTCATAGTTTATTATGGCTCTCTGATCAGGGACATAGCAAGATTGACAGATTCTTATCACTTCTAGGCATTGGAAGGTCTGTGGGACAACATATTTAGGTAAATTAGACTCCCATATGGAAAATTCATCAGCTTGATCTATGGATTTTTCTTGGCTCCAACAGTGGAGCTCAAGAAGGTTAAATTATGTGACTGTGTTATTAATCTTGAAGTCTCTGTTAGCCAAGGGAATGTGCTCTACATCTACAATAGGAGGTTGTAGTGGATTGACAGATGATACTACTTTGGAAGCCATTGTTTATGTTTGATTTTATTAATTTATTACTTTTTTACTTAGAAACAATTGATTTAGGCCTTTAGGCGCACCTTTGGCAGATTATAACAAATTGTAGAAGGATTGAGGATGAAATCAGGGTTTTATATACAGTCTGCAAAGTTATAAACATTTTCAATTGATCAAACTGTGTTTTCTATAACAAAAGGAAATTTTAGGACTTTAGAGTTTCTGCAAAACGATGTCTAAGGTCTATATGAAAGGACTGTAAGACAAGGAATATTTATTCAAGTGTACAAAGGCTTACACTTCTTCAATTTATTCAATATTTTTTATTTTAAACATTCTTAGGTCTCAGAATATGTGGAAAGAATGCTTAGGGTATGCGGAAAAATATTTTGGAAGGCAAGAGGGATTTCTTGGTCTGCTAGTAATATTAATTTGATTCAATTGTTGATTAATTTTATTTTTAGATCAATAACAGGCCTTTTCTTTCAAGAATACCCGGGAAAACGAAGATTTTCTTTGCAGGAGGGTTTCTAAGGCAGAAAAGGGATTTTTTGAAGCTTCAGAGGTCTTTAAAATGCTTCAATTTGGTTCTACGATGTCTTGTAACAGTATAGGTCTTGAATTCAGGTGAAAAGGCTTGAAATATGGTCGGTTCAGTGATCTGGTTGCTCAGAAATAGTCGGCAGTGCTTCTTCAGCGCAAAATGTAACAAAAAGTGGTGAAATAATTAGCAAAGGGTGGTTATATGCATTTTTTAAACAAACAATGTTTACGTTAAATGCGCAGGTATATTTGAATTGATAGGGTGGTTTGTGCACTGGGGAAAAACCGCTTAGTGGTTTTCGCAAGCACTAAAGGTGGTTAATTGTAATATTTGTGGCGATGAGATCAAATAAGAATCAACCATGTAGCGAGGAGGGATACTCCACAAACTGCACATTTCACATGGTTGAGGTATATTTAAAAATTGGGCAATGAAATGTGTGATAGGAGATAATGGCCGTCAGATCTGGCAAGTGAAGATCTGACAACTAACATGATGCGACGGAGTATTGGGGTTTCATAAGGCATGGGGCCCGGTACATTCTATGAGGTTGGTTAGATATATTAAATGGTCAGGGTTTATATGATATAACCAATAAGGTTAAGGTAAGTGGAATATGATAATAGGCAGGGATAATACATAATAGGTCTGGGATATATAACATGTGGGGAATTAAACCATTGGTTTATATAAAAAAATATGTGTTGGGATGTATATATAAAGGATTTAATATAATATGGGTTTAAAATGTATAATGGGATTTAATATATTATGTTAAATTTTAATAATGTACAAATGGATTGTAAAAAAACACTACGTTTCTAATGTAAAAACTTGTGTTGGAGAGGGATATCTGTAGTGGGGTCCGACATATATATTTAACCATTTAGACTTACGGTTAAAATATTTTATGGGTTTTATGAATAAAAGTAAATTAATAAAGGGCTTTTTACTTTTCCCAGGATAAATGTGTTATAACTTAGGAAAAGGAACTTTTTGCAAAGGGGAAAAGGAGAAAAGGAAAAATGAAGGGGGAGAAGGTATTTTTTACAAGGGAAATGAATTTTGAAGGGAAATTAGTAAATGAAATGACCAATTATCTGTTATCCATGCTTGTGAAAACTGCTTCTGCCTACCCATCTGCTACCCTAACATTTTTCTTTCATTTACATGGGTGCATTTGAGCTTGTAAACCCTTATTCATTTTTCTTTTAAACAACAAACTAACTAATTCTATTCTTATTTCTTCCAAGGGCTCAGATTAAACTGTTGAGCTCCTTCTTATTCTCTACCTAACTACTGATATACCAAGATTAAACTATTTGGCTAGATGTTTATTCTCTATTCTAACAACATGAAATTTAAAGCATGAAGGGTCAAGATTAAATAGTTTTCCCCTCATGGATTATGGAATTTTTGACAAGCTGCACACAATCTTTATTTTGCAGTAAAAGTAAATAGTAGTGGCATTTGGATTTGCATCAATTTCATGTTTTATTTTTATCTCTTTTCGTTTGGGGTCCATTTTTATATTTTTTCTTTCAACTCCTTTGATTTTTCTTTTAGGAATTTTACTACATTTTTGTAATTTTCTAATATGGGAAAACAATTTGTAGAAAGAAAAGTATGTACATGTTACAATACTAATCAAATTCAATTCAAAATTATGAATCCTATTATTAAAGGAACCTAGCACGTAGTAATTTATATATTATCAGGGGCCATTCACTCAATGTGTCTGCACAAAACCCCCTTTTCACACTGATCTGAATGTGATCAAATAAAGTGCTTAAGCAGTTTGATTAGTTTATCCTTTAGATTGACTGTTAACTGAAGAAATATTATAAATGAAAGATGACATAAACCAGCAAAAAATAAATGATTAAATCATAGCAATAAATAGAGAGAAGAAGAAGCAAATAGTTGATTACGGAGTTCGTCCCTGGTGGACTACATCTTCGGGTCTGCTTTCAAGTGGGCATACTTTTTTATTAGGATTGATCTTGAGGAATATTTACACTAAAATGGAACAAAATGAATGTGCTCTCAGACACTTCTAAAATCTATAATCATAAATTACTCTTCCTCGCCTTTCCGATGCCTATCTCCATGCTCAATTCTGACACCCGATGGCTGAGTAATGCTGCAAACAATTCTACCTATGTCCTTCTAAAAATGCACATTGAATTCTCTCCAATCCTTCAAAAACAAAGATTGAATTTCATGAGGAAATTCCATGGCTTTATAATACTGCTTCGTACCACTGATATCCAAATTGGGAAGATGGTTGAGCTTTTTGAGTGATTAGGTTTCAAATCCCTATCTCCTATTAATGAACCTAAAACCTAGGGATAAACATCCTTTGACCTTAGTGCTGAATTTATTTCAAAAACCCAAATAAAAACTATAGGATAAAATATTAACCAACTAGCTTAAAAATCGGGCGAAAGATACGATCTCCAGCATGTGATCAGTGTGGGCGGATGAGATTTAACACCGACAGCTATGGTTTTCCTCCAGCGGTCACCCCGACAGTTCTGGAAAATAGTTGTCACATGTAGCTTTGTCACGGGTTCTATCATCTAGCGGTTAAACAATTGTCAACCACATCCCATATTTTTTTCTCCACCGCGGTTTATAAAACTTGTTCATATGCCAACAGTCTGTAACTCTGACACTGTTTTGAAGACCGCGCGGTTTAGCTGTTATGTTTTTAAAATTTTGTTTTATTCCAAAGTCCGAGAGTGGGTTTTTGCAATGTTATAAGGTTTTTGACCATAGGAACTTTTGTGTTAGGATTTAGACTTAGGTTTCAGAGTTAGGTTTTAGGGTTTAGAATTTAGTTCCACAGTCTTAGAATTAGACTTTAGCACTAGGTTTTAACATAAGTCTAGATTTACATTATAAGGTATTTCACCAAGTATCTAACCCATTTTTTTCACCTTCTCATCATACACATGACGACCATTCCATGAACCTGACACTGAACCATGGACGACTTTGAGGTCTTCCTTTGGACGACACTAATGGAACTGCGGATTTGGAAACTGAACTGGACATCAGATAATCTGGAACTCTGTCGATCTTGTACTGATCAAGATCCTCCTGGATCAATCCTCTCCACTCAAAAAGCTTTTGGACAACAAAATCTTGATTTTAAATTGACAATAAGTGAGAATACAACTCTCTCACTTTCATCTTGACTTTAATGACATACAACCATACCTGATTGTCGACCAGAAATTGATTCTTATCATGGTGCAATTTGAACCTGGCTTGACTCAATGCTTGTTGTGGTGTAGAAGAATGTAAGGCTTGATTGTAAGCTTGATGTACATAATTTAAAAATTCATCCCACATATTAGGATGTTTACTGCAGTTACCTTGAAGAATATGTATCCATGTTCTCTTCACCATTTCTGTTTGTCTTTGAACCAAATCCATGCTACCCCATGGTTGCAAAGGAACTAGAAGTGGCATGTGCAAACCAATCTTTCGATTGCATGGCTTGCTTGTCAAACACATTACACATACATTACACATCCCTTTATGTACTTTATATTTGTTTTGTACATATGAGGCCAGTAAAAATACCTTTGACTTTGTGTTGTAGTCTCTCTTACGCTGAAATATCCTGCAATCTGAGAAAGATGAAATTCCCGAGTAACCTGCACTATTTCTATCTGAGCATTATGAGTTAGTGATTCAAAATTTTCTTCAAAATCATCATCAGTATTTTACTATTCTACATAAATTTCATGAACCAATGAAATTTTATGTAGTACTATTGAAGCATTCAAAGACAACATATCAACTACTTTATTTTTTACACCTTCCCTATCCTTAATTACTAAGTGAATTTCCTGAAGAAATCCCATCCAACTGTAGTGAGATTGTTGCAACTTAGTATATGAATGAAAGTATTGAAGCAGCTGATAATCTATGTGAATCATTGTTTCCATTACAAAACCTTTAACATATGTTTTATCTTCATATGGTTGTTTATGATCAATCAATGCCGTGAAATTGTTTGCTTAAATGAATCAAATTTAAAATCGACACTTATTCACCATGTCTTGTTTTTCTTATGAGGTAAAATTATGGGTGAACTATATGGAGATGAACTGGCTCGCATTAATTATTTTCCAACCATTCCTGGAATTTGTTGCTTTATTTCTTTATGCTCTATAACTAACTTGTGATACATTCCATTATTAGAGGCATTAAACATCAACTACATCTCATGTGATATTTCCTTTTTATGAAGTAGATGTTTTGGTTGTTTTACTAGATCCTAAAATCAATCTACCGTTTTAACCAAATTACCTTCATACTGAATCTCATAACCTGAACAAGTATTAATAAGATCCTTATGTTGCTCTTTTATCGACTTGAGTATGTATCTCATACTTGAACTTATTAAGCATTTCATCTGATTAGCATTAATTAAATACAAGTGATCTTTGATTTTATGTGCTCGAACGATGTACTGTTAGGTCCCTATATTACTAGTACAGTCCCTTATTGTTGTTAGTGTAAACCCCTTATTGTTATTTTTGTACCCCTGTAACCCCCATATTTTTATTATTGTGCCCTTAAATTATTATTGTTAGGTCGGCTAGGATTGCATTGTGGCCCCACTAGGATTACATTGTGGCCCCATGGACTCCTATATATAGAAAGGAGGTTTTGTAATTTGTATCATCCAAGAATTTTTCATTCATGTAATGTATTGGAGGTTGCCCCCTCGAAGTGGCTTATTTATAAGGCATTGATATCTATTTTATTCTCTTTTTGAATCTGGTTTCACAACATTTTGTATCAGAGCTTTGGATTCTAGGGTTTCGCTGCTCCAAACAGGTCATCATGGCATTTTCGCTATAACGTTTTTTCTATGAATTTTCAAAAGCTGAAAGTTTTAGGGTGCGAAGCTGCAATCCTGAGGAACATCATCGCAAAATTTCAGAGCTTGGTTCGCAATATTTTCAGAGATATGATCTGTAGAAGTTAGGGATTTTTTCAGACTCCTGAATTTCACTTAAAAAGGTCATCACGACATTTTTACTATAAATATTTTTATATGATGGTTCAAAAGCTGAAATTTTTAGAGCTTGAAGCTGAAATCCTAAGAAACATTTTCACAAAATTTCAGAGCTTGTTTTGCAATATTATCAGAGATAGGATCTGTGGATGTTAGGTATTTTTCAGGCTCCCGAATTTCATCTCAAAGAGGTGATCGTGGGAAAATATTCATAACTCTCTATTTGAGCATCGGATTGGAATTCTGTAAAAAGTGACTGGAAGTACAGGGACTGTAGTTTCTTTTCTATAACTTTCAGAGAAAAAGGAGCAAAACAGTGACACGTGGCAAGTCGTACAAGTTTACTCTATGGAACTAGTCCATAATTAGGTCATTGCAAGAGATTGGACATAACTTTGACTTGAAGAATCTAAATCAAGTCAGACCTGTGGCATTGGAAAGAAGCTTCAGAGGACTACTACAGGGCCGAATCTCATATATTGAGGATCTTCAAGCATAGAGATAAGTCAATTTCAATATCGAGCTCCTCGAAAGCAAGTAAAAGGTGTGTATTTTTTTCCTAATTGCATAAGTATTGTTTGAAGAATCAATTTGAATTGATTCCAATGGCATATTGTAGAATAGATATCAGTATTGGATTCTCAAATGGCCCCTAAATATAATTCAACACCCATTAAGCCTTTAGAAGGCTCTACTATTACTCATGAAGACGAAGAGTGGAAACATGACAAATTTGTAGGTTTTAACCATGTACAGAAATTATCTGCAAACGAATCTTAAAGACAAAAAATAAACAATAGCGAGAGCATAAAACATAAAACAAATAAACAAATATATATTTCCCTGGATCCCAAATTGGGATGACCAGCTTGATTTTTCATTATATTCCTTTTAGTGTTACAACACATATATATACATGCCGAAGCATACATAAACCCCAATCCATTAACCCTAGATTAGAACATAAACGTAGTTCCCTTGACTGGATCTACAAAATACCAGGGGCCGAAAACCATCGTACCCCAAAGCCATGTGCAAACCCATGCACAAAACCATGGGTGGATCCGCCCACCGGAAAATAAGGACCAAAAAAAAATTCTGGGGTGTTGCCCCGGACCCCGACAAGGGGTGCTACCGCCCCCCCTATGACCCCCCCACGCATGATTAGTCATGGAAATAATACAACACATACCCAACAATATCAAAATTACAAGAGAAAGTGCCACAAATTTTTCTCTCGCAAAGAGCAACAAAAAAATGACATGGAAGTTTTGAAGAAAGGCATGGAATCTAAGATGGATGGTTTGAAGAATGGAATGGAAGCTAATATGGATGGCATGGAAGTTGGCATGGAATATAATATGGATGACATGGAAGCTAAGATGGAAAACATGAAGAATGATTTAAAAGCAGACATGGAAGGTTTGACAAAGTTGATACAAGAAATTTTTCCTAATGGTGAAAATTTAGTAGAGGAAACTCATGATGAGAACAAAATAAATGTTAATCATGATTTCATAAACTCTAATATTGGAGGGAAGAACCACCATATTCCAAAAATGGATATGAGGAAGTTTTGTGGAAAGGATCCTATAACATGGATACTACAGATGGAGCAATATATTGATCTCAATAATGTGCAAAACACACAAAAGGTACGCATTGCAACTTTACATTTAGAAAAAAATACATTTGTATGGTATCGATGGATTTTCTCCCGTAAAAAAATTGTCACTTGGTAAATTTTTACAGAGAAAATGATAGCACATTATGAGGATACAAAGAGGAACACTTTCTTTCGCCAATTGATAAATCTCAAACAAAAGTGTTTAGTGGGGGAGCACATTGAGGACTTCCAAAAATTGAATATAAGGGTAACTGATATTCTAGAGGAACACATGATTGATCTCTTCATAGGTACTTTAAAGGTTAACATCCAACATGAAATTCACATTTTGGAACCTAATTCATTGGAGAAGGCATTCAGGTTGGTAAGAAAAATTGAATGTAAAATTATGGCGACAAGGAAGCCTACCACTCACTTCTATAAATATGGAAGTGTTGCTACTCCTATATTTCCACAACCTATAAGGTTGACAACACAAAAATTGGAAGAAAAAGGAACAAAAGGGCTTTGCTACAGTTGTGATAGAAAATACACTAAAGGTCATAAGTGTACTGAGAGGAAATTATTTTACATAGATTGTGAAGAGGAAGAATAAAATGAACAAGAATCCTCAAAAGAAGAGGATATACACCAAGAACCATCCCTAAAAGAGGAATAAATGAGTTTGACCATATCGTGTAATGCATTGGCAAGAATTACCACTCCTAAAACTCTCAAGATAGAAGGACATATCAGGAAGAAAAAGGTAATAGTGTTGATTGATTCAGGTAGCACCCATAATTTTATTCATTATAAGGTAGCCAAGGAATTGAATTGTTTCCTATACCCAGCGCCAGAATGTCAAGTGATGGTTGCAAATGGAGGAACTATAAATTTCTATGGAAAATTCCATAATATCAAGCTAACCATGGGGGAATATGTATAGAATATTCCAATGCTTTCCATTCCTATGGGAGGTGTTGATGTTGTACTAGGAGTACAAGGGTTACAATCTTTAGGGATGGTAGATTTTAATTTTCAAGAACTTTTCTTGAAATTTTTTTCAGAAGAAGAGTAGGTGAGATACATTTTGGGAAAGGCGAGAAGATAATGACTCTAATTGCACAATTATGCTCACTAGAAGTTCCAATATCAAAATCATCTATTTCTCCAGATCTCCAAAAAGTCTTGGACAATCATTCCAAGGTGTTTGATACTCCCAAAGGACTCCCACCTATTCGTGATCATGATCATGCTATTCATTTGATTCCAGGAAGTGTTCCTCCAAACATCCAGCCTTACAGATATCCTTATGTCCAAAAGAGTGAAATTGAATACGATTGTGAAATATAGAATGGGTATAAATTCAGCCTAATTAAAATTCTTTTCTCTTCTCTATAGTATACATTTTGAAGGATGATCCATTAGCATATGTATCCTAGATTACAGAATAATAAGCTCACCATTAAAGATAAGTACTTCATTATTGATGAATTACATGGTGAGACATTTATTTGCAAGTTGAATCTTATTAGAGGATATATCAGAATTAGAATGAAGATTGAAATATTCCGAAAACAACATTTCGAACTCATGAGGGTCATTATGAATTTTTGGTCATGCCTTTTGGCCTGCAATGCATAACTACATTTCAAAGATTTAATGAATTCCATTCAAACCCTTCCTTGTTGTATGTGTTAGTATTTTTTGATGATATACCATCTTTGAGTCTTGGAGGATGTAACCAACATTGTCAATGAAGTGCTCAACTCCTTCTGGAAAACAATTATATACCATGTCAAATTTTCTCTTGAGTACAAGAGGTGAGAATACAGGTCATATTGTATCTCATGAGGGTGTTAAGGTAGACCCTAACAAAATTAAAGCCATTAAGGAATGGAAAGTCCCCGCAACCATAAAGCAGTTGCGAGGATTTCTCGGGTTAACAGGGTATTATCGCAAGTTTGTTAAGAATTTTGGGAGAATAGCAGCACCTCTAAACAAATTATTGAAGAAATATGCATTTTCATGGACTCTTGAAGCAACTAAGGCCTTTGAACATCTTAAAGAGGCAATGTGCCTAGCACCGGTCTTAGCTACGCCAGACTTCACAAAAACCTTTATTGTGGAATGTGTTAGCCATCTATAAATTTTTCATATACTATGATGGCTAAAATAGCTCGATTATTCTTCAAGAAACAAATTTTGAGAAAATCTGTTTAATGGTGGCCACCCCATGAACAGGCCCTCCCACAACAAAGTCAAAATTGCAGAGCCTAGGATGACTATCCTTAGGCGTAGCTTCATGCAGAAAAGGGACTCAGGGTTAGATTCAAAGATTTGGCCAATGCGTCATGAACATTGTTTAATCTGATAAGACCCTCCAACACAAAAAGAGACACCTGCCAGCAAACATCAAAGATCAATGGAGAACAGTGGAAATTAAAGAAATTAAGGATTAAAGGTTAAAACAAAGCCTGAAGGTCAAGAGCCTAATCCATCGTTTCAAGGGATAAAGCACATTATTGAAGACAAATCAATTAAAGTCAAAAAAATCATCCAGGACAAATCACAAGACAGAAGGCCTCATGCACATCAGAGAAAAGCAGTTAATTCAGTCAGAATGTCTGACCGCCCCCATGATTTGCATTTTACCTACTAAGGACAAAACTGGAAGTTACCATAAATAGAGACATTTCAACGATCAGGGTAGTTATTGTGAAAGTATGGGAAAGCTTCAAGTCCCACTCTTTCACTTAACTTGTCCCATAATCCTAAACAGAACCACTGCAGCCAGAAGACATCACCAAAAGAACACATGTTGGAGCTATTACCAACCTGTCAGATATGCCTCAAGGTCAAACAAAAGCAACCAGAGTGGTTCACAAGTTAATATATCATTCATTGAGCAGAATGGAGCATCTGATGCACATCTATTCTATCTTTAATGATCATTAAGACCATTTATTTTACTCCTCCTCCTCATTCACTTATAAGTATTCATAAAAAACTCGTTGTAAAGGGTTGGAAATTGTTAATTGTTGGAACTGTTATTGAGTAAGAGTTGTTGAGTAGTTGTAATATAGTAGGCTGGGAAGGGAAGTATTGGACTGTAGAAAGCTATTTGACTCAAAGTATGTAACTGGTTTTGCACATCAAATACACAAGCAGATTCACATGATCTTGGTCTATATGATTGGTGATGTTTTTCTTACTGTAATTGTTATTCTCCTTATGTTTTTCACTTCGTTCACATTCTCTAATAAAGAGCAGAAAATATAGATTAGGATTTCTTCTAAAGTACCCTAATTCTAACTAATAAGCTTTATCTGTATGTTTTCTTCTAAATGTGTGTTTGGGAATGATTTCAATAGAGTATAACCAGTCAAGGAATGTTGGTGAGCCCATGTCTTGCTGAGTAGAACTTGAGATGCTGTTCTTGAATGATCTTTTCACTACATGCTAAGTAGAGTCATAATCAAGGAAATTTATGGTTAGCCTTGTCCCTTGTTTAGTCTTAAACAGTTGTTTTGAAGATTTCCCTTAAGAGTATATCGAAAAAAAGATAGGTTAAAAGTCCTTACTTGATCTTAGGATACTTTTTATGTTCATCTTAAATGTTTTTCCTTTGAGAGTATGTCAAAAGCAGGATAGGTTAAAAGTCCTTACATGATCTTAGGCTACCCTTTGTTTTCTTCTATTTTTTCTTCTTTCACCACACTTCTTAATGTTCCATACCACAAACTCAACTTAAAATATCTTCTGATATAGATGACTTGCCCTTTGAAAACCCTTGAATAGTTGTTGTACAAGTAAACCCTTTTATGACTCCATAGCCCAATGGTTTAGCATTGTTTCTTGAACTATCTTCCCATGCTGAAATATCCTTCAATTTATTCCCTCCTTCACACTTCACATGACCTTCCCAATTAATGATCCCCAACCAAAAAATAAACAAACAAACCCCTTGTACTTCATAACTAGCTTAATATCATATCATAAGCCTTAAAGCATATCATTCAAAAACACATATAGAGAGATCCCTCTCTGAATATAGGAGGGCTAGATCCTAGGATTCCAAAGTGGTTATGATGTTGCCTTCTCATTTGGTGTATGCAAGCACCGCCAAATCGCATCTCAATGTAATGTGATGCCTCCAGAAATGGAATTGGTGTAGTTTTAATGCAGGAAGGAAGACCCATTGCTTTTGAAAGTCGTCCAATCAAAGGAAAGTATTTACAGAAACCTATTTATGAGAAGGAAATGTTAGTAATACTGCATGCACTAAAGAAATGGAGAACTTACCTAATGGGAAGACACTTCAAGGTAAAAACTGATCATGATAGTCTTAAACACTTTTTGGAACAAAGACTATCTTCAGAAGAGCACCAAAAATGGGTCACAAAGATGTTGGGTTATGACTTTGAAATAATATACAAAAAAGGAAAGCTTAATGTTGTTGCAGATGCACTCTCAAGAAAGAATGAAGAGGTGGAAGCATTGCTTTGTGCCATTTCTATTATCCAACTAGATTGGATAACCGAATCAAGAGATGAATGGAAGAAGGACAAAGATGTATGGACACTCATTCAAAAGTTGCAGCAAGATCCTAGTACATCTGATACATTTAGTAGGAAAAATGATTCCTTATGGTACAAAGATCGCTTATATCTTTGTAAGAATTCCCAACTAAAACAAAAGATTCTTCTGGAATTGCACACTTCTCCTTTAGGAGGACACTCTGGATTTTTAAAAACTTACCACAGGGTGAAGAAAGAATTTTTTTGGGATGGCCTTAAATCTGATATTCAAAAGTTTGTGGCGGAATGTTTGGTTTGCCAAGAGAATAAAGTGGAAACAAATAAGACCCCGAGACTTCTACAACCTTTATCCATTCCAAGTCAACGTTGGGAGGAGATTTCAATGGATTTTATCACAGGTTTACCTAAGTCCGAAGGAAAGAGTGTCATCATGGTGGTAGTTGATAGACTTACCAAGTATGCACACTTTTGTGCATTAACTCATCCATTTAAAGCAAGTACAGTTGCTACTACATTTATGGACAGAATTCAAAAGCTACATGGAAGCCCAAGGGTTATTGTGAGCGACAGAGATCCCATTTTTACTGGAAATTTTTGGATGGAGCTATTTTCTTGTTTGGGTACTCAATTAGCTCATAGCTCATCTTATCATCCTCAATCTGATGGTCAAACTGAGATAGTAAATAAATGTTTGGAAGGATATCTTCGTTGTTTTGTATCTGATAAACAAACACAATAGGTCAAGTGGTTACCTCTTGCTGAATGGTGGTATAACACTTCCTTCCATACTGCAGCAAAAATGACCCCATTTATGGCACTTTATGGATATCATCCACCATCCATCACATCATATTTAAGAGAAAATTTTAAGGTTCAAGCAGTGGAAGATCACATCAAGCATCAACAAGAAGTTCTCCAACTCTTAAAGGATAACCTGAATTTGGCACAAAATCGAATGAAACAACAGGCAGATCAACATCGCAGCGAGAGAAGTTTTGGTGTAGGAGACTAGGTATTTTTACAGCTACAACCATACAAACAAATGTCCCTCAAGAAAGCTAAGAAGGATAATAAATTATCGCCAAACTACTATGGTCCTCACAAGGTGTTGCAAAAGATTGGTACTATGGCATACAAATTGGAGCTTCCTGCTTCTTCATGAGTGCATCCATATTTCCATGTTTCATGCTTAAATAAGGTTATAGGCGAAAATATTCCAGTTCAAACAATATTTCCAAAACTTGATGAGGAGGGAAAAATCATATTAGAACCTGAAGTGGTCACGGAAACAAGAACTCAACAGCTACGAAATCGATCAATTTCAGAGTATCTCAATAAGTGGAAAAACTTACCCACTGAAGATTCTACATGGGAGGATGAGAATTTTATACAGAAGCACCCAGAGATACTCAAGCGTTGAGGACAACAATTTTTTGAAGGAGAGGGGCATGTTAGTTCCCTATATTACTAGTATAGTCCCTTATTGTTGTTAGTGTAACCCCCTTATTGTTATTATTGTACCCCTGTAACCCCCATATTTATTGTGCCCTTAAATTATTATTTTTAGGTCAGCTAGGATTACGTTGTGGCCCCACTAGGATTACATTGTGGCCCCATGGACTCCTATATATAGAAAGGAGGTTTTGTAATTTGTATCATCCAAGAATTTTTCATTCATGTAATGTATTGGACATTGCCCCCTCGAAGTGGCTTATTTCTAAGGCATTGATATCTCTTTTCTTCTTTTTTGGAGTTGGTTTCACAACATTTACTTAATCCCATCTTTCATGAGATGATACATATGTTCCTTTCTATAAAATACTACATCACGGTCATAGAGATGAGGACAACCTAAGACAATTCCAAAAATGTCTAACGGTATCACATCTAGCTCCACTTCATCGATATAGTTATATGTGATTGCAAATTTTAACCAACACTGTTTGGTAACATGAATTTGAGATTTTTCCTTTAACCACCATAAAGGATATGGCTTTGGATGATTATGTGTTTTCAAACCCAATTTTTTAACCAATGACTCAGAAATCAAATTTTCTTGTGATCCCGTATCGAATAATGTATCTATCTTAGTATGCTTTGAAGTTACCCTTATATGAAATAACTCGATTCTTTTACCTTCATTCTGTTGTTTGATGTTTGAAGAAGTAGAAGTACTAGCATCAGAAATTTTACCTGTTGTAACCATAGCAGTGATTTTTCTTTCATCACCTGAATCGGATCCCAAGTCCAGGCGTTGTTGGATTTTTGTTTCAGCCTACTTTTCACCCTTCTTCATTTGGAACTTTTTTGGCTTCAGTTCTCGATGAAGTTTCCAACACCTAGCTTCATCATGGCTGATCCTTTGGCAATGTGTACAAGTAGGTCTATCATCTACCTTCTGAGCTGTGGAAGTCTTCTTTCCCTTTGACTTTCCCTTCTTTTTGTTATCTTCAGTTTCCATCTGCTTGGATTTCTTTGCTGTAAACTTGAATGGTCTACCACCTGATTTGACATGAATAGCTTGAACACAAAATTTATCAAAATCATTAGGATTGAACATTAATAATTTATGCTGCAAATATGAATGCAAATTTCCAATATACTTCAACAAAGTTTCTTTTGTGTCCAAAGAAATACCAAGTGCTAACACTTTCTTTTTGAATTCCTATGTGAACTCTTGAAATTATGTCCCTTACCTTGTCGCAAGTGCTGCCAATCCATTACAGCTTGTTGTGTGTGACCCAATGAATATAATTGTTTCTTTAGAGCTTTAATAAACTTAGTCCATGACGTGATAACTTTTCCTTTACGCTTTAAATCTATCTGTGTCTTACTTTCCCACCAGATCAAAGAAGTACCGCGCATCCTAAGAGTAGTTAATTGGATCTTTATCTTATCATCAGTAATATCTTGAATACGAAAATATACTTCTAACTGTTTTACCCAATTATCTAGTTTCTTAGGGTTCATTTCACCATCGTACACAGGTAATTCGAACTTAACATCAAGTAACAATAGTGGATTCTTAGGTTTCTTTTATTTTTCTGATTCAGAACTAGAAGTAGAAGAGGAAGAAGAAGATGATGGAGATGATGGAGGAGAAATATATTTATCTGCCTTGCCTTTACCCTTTTCCTTCTTTAATTCCTTCAACGATGAGGCTGCATCTCTCATCTTCTTGTCTTCATAAAATTCTGCCAACATTTTCTGCATGTTTAGAAACATCTGCTGGACTTGATTCTCATCCATGGGTTTCTTTTCAATAGCTTCAGGAGTCACAATGGTCTTAGTTCCTATCATCGTTGATTGATGAATGACTTTCTGCTTTCCGATATTTGGATCAAATTCCTCAAGCTCACCTTTTCCACGTTGCAATCCCAACTTGGTTAACATCCACTGACAAACAAACTACAAAGCACAACCAGCTCTGATACCAAAATGATCTGAATGTGATCGAATAAATTTCTTAAGCATTTTGATTAGTTTTTCCTTTCAATTGACTGTAGGGATAATTTGAAGGATGGAAAATTATCTTGAAGTTTAAAAAATTGGCGAATCTCACTAGTCCCTAATATGAAAACTATAAAAAATTTATTGATGTATTTGTAAATTTATTTAAATTTATAACGATATTATATATATTTTCTATATAATTTTGGTGATTTTAAACATAAAATAATTTTATATATTAAAATTTGGGAAAATCATTTTTATAAAAAAATGGAAATTGGCGAATCTTTTTTTTGGAAAAAACATGGAAAATTAGCCCACCTACGAATATTAGCCCCTAAAATTTTCCATGATTGACTGTTAACTAAAGAAAACTTATAAATGAAAGATGACATAAACCAAAAACAAATAAATGATTAAATCACAGCAATAAAAAGAGAGAAGAAGAAGCAAACAGTTGATTATGGAGTTTGTTCCTAGTGGACTACATCTCCGGATCCACTTTCAAGTGGTCGTCTGTTTTTATTAGGATTGATATTTATTAATATTTACACTAAAATGGAATAAAATAAATGTGCTCGCAGTATCTTCTGAACTCTATAATTAAAAATTACTCTTCCACTCCTTTCCGACACTTGGCTCCGCACTCAATTCCAACACATGACAGCTGATAAATGCTGCAAATAATTCTGCCTATGTCCTTCTGAAACTGCACACTGAATTCTCTCCAAGCCTTCAAAAACAAAGATTGAATTTCATGAGGAAATTCCATGGCTTTATAATACTTATTCGTACCACTAATATCTAAATTGGGAAGATGGTTAAGCTTTTTGAGTGATTAGGTTTCGAATCCCTATCTCCTATTAATGAACCTAAAACCTATGGATAAACATCCTTCGACCTTAGCACTGAATTTATTTCAAAAACCCAAATAAAATCTATAGGATAAAATATTAACTGGGTGGCTTGCAAACCGGGCGGAAGATATGATCTTCGGCATGTGATCAGTGCGGGTGGGCGAGATTTAACATCGACGATTATGGTTTTCCTCCCGCAGTCACCCCGATGGTTCCGGCAAACAGTTGTCAAATGCAGCTCTGTCATGGGTTCTAACATCTGGAAGTTAAGCAACTGTCAACCACATACCATTTTTTTTCTCCAACGAGGTTTATACAACTTGTTCATATGCCAGCAGTCTGTAATTCCGACACTGTTTTGAAGACCACGCGGTTTAGCTGTTATGTTTTTAAACTTTTATTTTATTTCAAATTTCGAGAGTGGGTTTTTGGAATGTTATAAAGTTTTTGACCATAGGAAATTTTGTGCTAGGATTTGGGCTTAGGTTTTAGAGTTAGTTTTTAAGGTTTGGAATTTAGTTGCATAGTCCTAAAATTAGAATTTAGCACTAGTTTTTAACATAAGTCTAGATTTACATTATAAGGTGTTTCACCAAGTATTTAACCCATTTTTTTCACCTTCTCATCATACACATGACAACCATGCCATGACCTGACACTGAACCATGGAAAATTTTGATGTCTTCCTTCGGACGATACTGACGAAACTGCAGATTTGGAAATTGAACTAGACATCACACAATCTGGAACTCTGTCAATCTTGTACTGATCAAGATCCTCCTAGATCACACATAATAGAATCTTAATCAGTAGAGGCAAAGTTCGTAAGAACTTACCTCTCGATCCCTTGAAAAAAATCCCTTCAACTTCAAAATATGACACAAACTGATCTACTGCAAATTTTGTCACAAACCCACCCAAGATGTTGTCAACTTAGTGATCTACAGTCTGGGTGATGTAATTATCAATATTTCCCAACTGTTGGATCAATTCAGGCATCCACTGCGTGATCTTGTCGTCCTTTCAACAGTTTTAGAACTCTGCTAACCTTGACAACCACTCCTGGAATTTGTGTGCAAAGGTACAAAGACGATCTCGTGAACCTCTGTGAAAATATACTTATGTTTCCAATATTCAGTAGACATCTTCTTACTTCTGTTTTATTTTAGGGAAAATTCCTAATTTTTTTTTTCAAACCAGCCCTCTAATTCAGGATTTAATGGTTTCCACAACATCTAATATATCTCAAAATTATCCCAGTCCCAGAAAAAAAACCATTTGTTGGCTTGAGGAGTCCTGATCCGGGTTCAGAGTTAAGGTTAACCAACAAAACCCTCTTAATACTGGCCCTTTTGGTAGTGACTTGCTTGCGCAAGTCAAAGTTTCTCCAGAAGCAGTATGGGGGGTGATGGAACCAAGTTTCCACACCCTGAGAGAGATTTAAAATGATGTGGGTGTCTTCAAATCTAAAACAATTGCGATCAGACGTTCACAGGAAGAAGCCCTAACTAGATATATTTAATTCAAGTACACATAATAATTTATACGTATGCTAAAACTAACTATGTAATCCCTATAATAATCCTTAATCCATATTATTAAATTTCAGCAGTAACCGATCCATTCATTTATCATTATTTCAAAGTAGAAAATAGTTGTAGAATTGATCTATACACAGATAACACAGTAACTAGAAATAACATGAAAAATAGATCATAAAGAAAATAACAGATGCATTTTGGTACCTAGATATCATCCAAAATAGTTCTTAATCATTAACAGCTCAGATCTCCCTTAAAACACCTCCAGTTTACCCGCACACACAACCAGCGGGGTCCGCACACAGCAGGACTAAGGTCTCCGTGCACACAGCCAACAGGAGCCTTCTAACCCAAACAAGTTAGCTAAAATATCCAAATACAGTCAGATCTCTATTAAAAATACTACTATTGTCTCCTATCGACTCGATCTAGACTCCTATTTTAATTTTTTCTTGCGCTCATTTAAGGTTCACAAACTGTGGTTTGCGGCCCCTATTTCTACCCTTTTGACCCATTACAATTCATAAAGGGATTTAACCCACCCCAAATCCCCTTGACTTGTGTTGCGCACGACTAAACTTACAAAACCTTTATAAAAATATTCCAAAAATATATCAAAATTTGGCCCTAAGGGACCCCGCTCCAGCAATGCAAACCTTAAATTTACTCAGCAATCTTCTTTTCTGAGGATGGAAATTGTTTCCTGCTATAGCTTATCAAGGCAACTCACCGTGAGAAAATTCTCTATGATCTCCTGCAACCACTTTCCTACCTCTGTGTGGGGACTGGTCCTGTGAACCTGACTTGACTATGAGATTCCTATCACTCCACATTTACATACTGCAACCCACCTTCTTCACAACATAAAATATTGTTGTGTATTATTCATGTTGGATACACTCCCCCTTTTCAATGCTAATACATTCAATAAACTAGTTTATTATGGTAATCAGCAAGAAGTCTCGATCACACCTTCATTAATCATATGCATATTTATGTTCATTCCTTTTAGCTTCCTACATTTGACTTATCCCACCTCCCTTGAGGCCATTCTCTTCTTTTACTAAAGAGAAACAGAGGATCTAATCCCCCTGAGCATATCATCTTCCTTCTTCTTCCATACCTTTAGTGGTCGAGTCCCGACAGAAGCACTTCCATCTTGATTCTTCTTTTCCCATGTTTGGACATCTCTTGGATTTGCATGGACAAAGGAAAATTCTCCTTCAATTCTTTTTTCTTAACCCAAACCAACTTGCTACCATTTTTCTTTGTTTGCAAGAGAATGGTAATTAGGTTATTGCTACTCCCTTTCCTTACCTGTAGCTTGCACTCATTACAACAAGAGTATAGAAATGGTTTTCTCACTAGAATATGAGAATCATCCTTCTTAATTCTTCTATGATTTTTCTTCATAAAAATGTCATCACCTTGATGATTTCTCCTTCCAGTTTTAAGCATGCTCTATTTACTCAGATAACTGAATACATACTTGACTTCATTTTCATCGCATCAATCGAGATGCATGCTTCAACTCCCCATCCCTATAGCTTGCTTCCTTGTGCCCAAATTTTCCACTATTTTAGCATTTGGTTTGGTCTAAGGAAAGGGAAAAGGAGTTACTCTTATTGACGACGTTTTCGTCAAAACTCTTATTGCAACTAGCATGCCTTCTCCTAGTTTCTTTATGCATCCTTGGGTTTATTCTACCCAACACATATTATTTTCTTGCATGCCATCTAAAATCTATGGCTTTATGTACAAAATTATTGCAAGAAACAACAATACCCATAAAAATACTTTTGATGACTAAGATTACCTTTTCTTTGAAGGATTTTTCCTTGAGGAGGAAAGGACCTCTATTGATTCTTCATGTGCCCTCCATGACAGTTTGAATTAATTTTCTGCACTCTTTATTTCAGCTTCCTAGTTCTCTTATGTTGTTTTACTTGTTGTTGCATCGTATCCTTCTATTGTTGCCTTTTCTTCTTTTGACGATGCTACTTTTCTTGTTGTTGTTATCCAACAATTGTTTTTTCTTTGTTGTTTTTTTAACTTAGAACTCCCTTTATCTGCGAAGTTGACCCTTTAGCATTTTCCTTGATGGAGCATGTTTCTTCTTTAAATCCCAAACCAACCTTGATAAGCATAGATTTTTTCTTAACAAGCATTTCAGTCAAGGCCTTTGTGCTCCCTTCTAGCTTCTATTATTGATACAAATTTTTATTTTACTTTTCCAAGCCATGTTGGAATATCCCAAAATTGGAAGAGCAATAATATTGAACACAAAACTGGAAATAGCATTGATATATCAACACATAAAATTTAAGCAGATCATATAGCCATCATATTAATATTATAATAGAAAAATGTGTACAAGATCTTGAGGGAAAAGACACTCAAGCTAGGAAAAACAAGCCTCAATATACCAAGTACATGAAATATAAGGAACAACTGCTATACAATAATGCCAAAGGTTAAGAAAACGTAGTTTTAGCTGGGTTTACTGCTACTGGAAAATTTAAATACATGTATCTACTGTTATATAGCTAAAAAGGTGTCAAGAATAGAGATCTATGATCCCAAAAACTTTTCCAAGACAACCTAGAAAGGGTTTCCCGAAATACACAAAATACAAAATGGCGATCTACAACTCTAGGACTGAAGAATCACTGCAACTAAAGCACATAGAAGGAGGTGGCTGCAACTGATATGGAAATGTATAGAACTCCTCCAATAGATCCTACTAGTGAAAGGTTGATCCCCTCACTGAAATTCTAACCATCCAAATGAAGCACTGGAACCTCCACTGCAAATGCTCAATAAAATAACGTATTATATGAGGGAAACTACGTTGTATGATGTATGATGTGCTCAAGAAAAATGTTTAAGTAACATCAAACAAGCAGGGCTAACCATAAAACATCTTGAAATTTACTATATTTAATAATTCATGAGATTAACAAGCATAAGTGGGTCTAGAGAGCAACTAAGAATTCTCTAAACTGACCTAACAGACGAAAACATGAAAGAAAAAGAAGCAGATAGACTTAATGAGCTTAGACAACAAACCTTAAGCTAAAATTTATGTTCTAATGCAAAGGAAAGATGAAACAATATGAAACATAAGAATATGAAGACAAAACAAGAAAAAAATCACCATTTTCCATGTTCATTAATCCTGCAAAGTTCTTGGCTCCATTGTTATTCAGTCCAAAAAGATTACAAGGCTCCAAGGCCAAAAACTCTTTACAACTTAGCCTATGCTCAGTTCAACAAGTGAAAACCAACCAACAGCCAAGATGGAAAATGAGGCCCTCATCCATTATTTATCATGCAAAGGAGATTCAAAACCCTAACTATGGTTTTGGAGGCCATTAATTGCTCATAAATATCCATTTTGTCCATTAAGACCATGCAAGGCCAAGGCACAAAATATCTACTGAAATAAATGCAAAATTTCTTCTCGACCTAAATTTGGAAAAAAATCTAACTTTGAGGCCCTTAATAACTTCTAAAAATATCTCAGTGTGTTTTGTTGACTTTTTTGCAAGGACGTAGCTTTGAGGTCCAAAGGCACAGCGCCTGCACAGAAAAACTGGGTCAACTTGCAGCTAGTTTTTGAAGGCCTTCCCGATGTCAGAATTGGCTCTGTGATGGCTCGTTGGAAAGCCTGTTGTGTATAATTTATAAAACTTCCCTTGTTTTTATTATTGGGTACCATTAACGTTTTCAAAAATAAAATCTCCCAAGGTTGTTGAAGGCGCAATGCCAGCCCTGAAAACATGGCAGAAAGGTGAAAATTGGCATGTTGTTGGGCCTTTTGAGGGACCAAAAATGCTCCAAATTCTTTGAAATTTGGTGTGCATGATGTCCTTTGGATGATGAATCAAAAAATTTAAAATTCACCTAGATTGGATGCCTGTAGGAAAAGCGTAGCGCCAAGCGTATTGCGCTTTCGGCCCTTAATATCAGTCAAAAAACCAAAAATGTCGAAAACTTGCCAAAATTTGAAATTTTTTTGCTAATTATGTTTGGAATGTCTTCTAGGGGATAGATCGAAAATAATTTCAAGGTTTACTTTGTTCTTTTATCTTCTTGAGGACTTTCCCTCATTGGCACCTGCCTCACTGATTTGTTCATTACTTTTGTCTTCATTGGTTTCTGCTTCCGAGCAACTATTATTTTAACTACTTTCTACACTGCCCTTGTTACCATTTGCTTCACTGACCTTACTGCTCTCATGACTACTATCATTATTCTCATCAGTAAAATTGTGTGCCTCATTGTTAGCCTCACTATCATCAAGGCTCTTTGTCTTATTTCTATCAACTTCTCTGCTGCTCTCTACTTTATCACTCTCTGTCTCATTGATATCTGCCTCCTCACTTCACTAATGTCAAACTGATAGGAAAGAGGGCATGTAATGTCACTCTATTTCGCAATATAAGGGACTGAGTGTCATGTCAAGCCTTGATGGATGAAAAAATTTTAAACCAATGCAACTGCCTTGATTATCCCTGTTTGACTGATATTTTCTTATTTGCAGATGAGGGAGGCTTTAAACAGGGTTTTTAGCATGAACAATTAGGTTTTCACGGGTTTTTTCAATTTCTCTTGACTTTAAACCATCAAAATTCACTGGAGGAAAAAGGTATGACATCCACCTACCAATTAATAATGCTTTGAAGACCCTTTGATGGCAGCTTGAAGGTATTTTTGATGTTTTTTGAGTGTTTGCAGGTGCAGGAGGAGCTTCAGGTCCAACGCGCAGCACTTGAATGTGTATTCGGGCCTATCGACTCTACCAAAAGTGTAGCTCCTGACCCTGAACGCGCAGCACCAACCTGAACGCGTAGCGCCAAGAAATTTTGCCTAAGTTTGGCTCAAAAACTCAAATTTTCTTCTTTCCTTAAGACCTTTAACTCTTTGCAAGGAATCAATGATTCTTTCAGGTGTAAATGAGTTTGTATAGGCTTTATGAGTTTATCTTAAGCTTGACAGACCTATTTTCCAAGATTTTTAAGCCTTTTTCCTTTTTCAACTGATAACTCTTTATGCCATTGTCTGCGAATTTCTGAAATCACTGATTTAACCTTTCATTTGTTCTTTGACATTTGATATATTTATTTTCCATTTTTAGGAGATTTTCATACATACAACAGCAACTTTGATTTCTTGTGTAGTCTCCATCATGAGGTTTAAAACCGACCTCTCACCCTTACTAATTCTCTTTCACTGTTTACCTGCAAGGGACTGAGATGATGAATTGGACTTCCTCCTTTTGGTTTGTGGCATGACAACTGATCTTGGTCCCTTTGTGATGATTGCACAGTGACATCTTCAAAATCCAGTGTGATTTTCTTTATGAAACTCAATTTAACCTTCTCACCTTGTTTGTATGCAGGAGGCTGAAATCCTTTGAGGCAGACTGCTATTTAGCTTCTTGAGGCATGGTATGGTGATTTTGACACCTCTTGGCTGGCAGTTTGTACATTTTTTTCTTGCATATGACTTGAGATGATGAATTTGAACCTTTCACACTAATACTATTTACCTTCTGTAGATTTTATTTGATGATTTTGATTCCTTTTGGTCAAGGTGGCTGATATGTTCCCTTTGACACCTCTAAGATGATTTCACACAAAAAGAAGCTTCACTTTCTTAATTATTTTTTTTCTTGCAGCATGGATCTGAACTTATCTCTTTTTCTCATCCATTTATGACAGCTCATTAAAACACCTCTGTGAGGAATTTTCATAGTAGCAGCTTCAACACCTTTCATCATACCATTTCTGCATTTGATCACTGTGTTGGCACTCTGCTGGATTGCCAATTATAGAACCCTAATTTTCTTGTCTTCATTTCTACAAGATGTCATATTTAGGCACAAACCACTTAATCACAACTTAGTTGTGCAATCAAACACTATTTAGAAACACCTTGCTCTGATGTCAAATAGATATGAAGGCAGGTAATGAAATGGTCAATCTGCTTGTGAATGAGATGAATGAGTGAGGGCAGGTATATTAGGCTGAATAAGAGGAGAAAAAACTTAATGACAACCTCAGCTTGTGAAATTACCCTTTTTTTTACTGATAATCTTCATAGGTGGAAAGAGTGAGTTTCAAACAATGGTTTCAAGCATGAAATTTAGGGTTATCTCCTTAGGGTTTGATTCCATTCATTTAAATAATTAAAAAATGCTTGAAGGATGGGTGGATAACTTGTACTTAGCCCTCAATATGTTTGGAATATCCTCAGCAATAGTTTGGAAGCTTTTTAGGTGATTTGAGTTGTTAGAGGGCTTAGAATATTTTCTTGTCCAAAGGCACAGCGCCTGTTTCTGAAGGTGCGACACCTGTTTCTGAAGGCGTGGCACCTTTTTGCAGAGGAAATTTGGAGGCCTTCTTGGTGTCACAATCGGGATCATGATAGTGCGTTGGAAATCTTATCCTGTATACTTTAAAAATATACCTTTTTTTCTCTGATTGGAGTTGATTTGACCTGTCAAAAGTTGATTCTCCCAAGACTGATAAAAAAAGTGTTGAATGATGGTGCAGAAATGTATAGTGTTGGTGCAGACAACTTCTGGAGGCCTTCCTCAACTCAAAATTGAGCTCATGAAAGCTCATTGGAAATCACTTCCAGTCTAGGTATCATTTTACTCATCAAAAAAGTCATTTGGACAATCCAGCTATGAGAAAAATAGATTTTTCCAAGGTCACTCCAGAAGTGTAGCAATTCTTTTGTGACACATGTATTTTTGACATTGATCTAAAACCATGAAAACTATGTAAAATACGAAGGGGGTTTTTCTTCTTGGACCTATGATGGACATAAAACTCTCTCATTCTTGTCAAATTCATCTCTGTTAGGTCAAAAACATATTTTGAAGAAAAATTGGCCCTAGGTGTGACAAATGGCTTGGCTCTTGGAAAGAATTACTGGAAAAAGATGGAGGCATGATGTTTATGAGTTTGTATGGCTTTATGATTGCTGATATGACCTCCCATATGGATATTCTTCTCCTATACCTATTTTCCAGAGCAAACCCTAGCCTAGTGGAAGAGTTTTTTTACTTGGTCTTTGACTGAAATTTGGTTTGGGATCTTCAAGTGTAAAAACATAGTATTGACAAGGTGATGTATTGAAGATCCAAAATACAATGTACTTGATTTATATAAAGAGGCTACAGAGATAGTTTTGAGACCATCAGCGCTTGAGGAAAACCGGTGAACATGGGAAGGAGCAGGTTGTTTGGTAATCCTAGATGGAAAGTGGAGGGGTGAGGCAAAGGAAAAATAGAGTCCTTAGGTTATAGGTGGGAAAAAGGGATATATATGAGTGGCATAGGCCCATGAGGGGTCTTCTAGGAGTGTTAGGTTAACCATTTAATGGAAAAATAGTAGAATAGTGAAAAAAATGGTATAAGGATAACGAAGGTAGTGAGATTTCTAAAACTCACAATATTCAGGAATCTTGTTTTTAGAAATCTAGGACAAATATTTAGTCATCTACAAATAGAAAAAATTACTGATGACTAACAGTGGCTCCACTTGGGGAGGGAAGCTCCTTTTCAGGAGGTGTCCAGAACTTCAGATATCAGATCTCTGAGTTTTGAAGACCAGTACCTTACTTGCACATTGTAGATTTCTTTCCTTTATTTGTTGATGTTCTCTTAAAACTATGATCTCAAAATCTGAAAAGACATATTTGTTTCAACCTCATTTCTACCTACCCATCATACTTTGTCTAACTTTTTATTTCTTCTTTTGGGTGAACTTTGACTGGAAAACCCTTGACATTCTTTTCGTTTGGAAGCATAAAAAAACTATCTACTTGTACCTTTATCACTTCCAAAGTCCAGATTAGGCTAATGAACTTTTTATTCTCTACCTAGTATAGTTATCTGTCAAGATTAAGCTGTTTGACAGAGTTTATTATCTATCCTATTGACATGAAATTCAAAACATGACCAATCCAGGATTAAGCAAGCTGATTTGTCATGGGTTGTGGCATTTTGGACAAGCTGCAAACAGACATTATTTTGCAAAAAGTAAAAGTGAAAATATGAGGGTTGTGATTTGGAATCTGTTATGCATCCCTCTCTTTCTCTTCTGGTTTAGATTTTAACTTTGAGAACCAACTATATTTTCCTAATCTAATCTACTGACAAGTCAAGTTTACATGGTCTGGCAAGCCTTCATTCACTAAATTATCAGCAGAAATTTAAAACATGTTCAGTCATGATTAGACTAGATGACTAAAAAAGACTCTTTTTCTTAACAAGTAGTGGCATTTAGGCTTTCACACTTTCAGCAATACTCTTTTTTGGGTATGGGGTTGTACCTCTTCTTTAAACCTGCCCCCTTTTTCATCTTTTTCTTTGTTTTTGTACCTTTTTTAGATTAGCATTCCAAGACTAAAAACTAGAAAGATGCGCATAGTGATGAGCTTATTTGCATACCTATCTATCCTAATCTAACTTGGATGCATACATTCAACTGGTGAACTCTCTTTTCCAATAAAACCAATCAAGTAGATGATTCCATGAGTGATATTTTTTCAGCTCTTTGAGTGTGTTGAAAAATTCAGAAGGCCACTCCCACCTTACCTTTGTTTGAACAGTGGTGCCTAAAAATTTCTTTAAACCTTGCATCAAATTTCTCTTTACATGTTTTACTCCCTTTTCAAATGTCTCTAACAAATTAGCAAAGGGATCTTGAAACAATCCCTGAATGTGAGGATTTGGAAAATAAGCTTGATCCAGGACTGCTTCTTCCTCCACTTGGCTAAGCTTGGGACTCTTTTGAACAAGAAAATCCACCTCTTCCTCATGATCATCTGCACTGTCAGCGTCATCATATATTGCAATGTTTTCCTCCAATAAGCCTGATGTATTCTTATTGAGTGGGATGAAATCTGTGTGAAGGCTATCAAGTTGATGGACAAGAATACTCTTTGGCAGTAAATCCTCTTGAGAAGGCAGCTCAACAAATCTCCTGTGTTTATCAATTTCTAAGCCATCATCTGCAATTTTAAATTCAATGGGACTTGGTGGCTGTAACTCTAGAGTTAAGGAGGACTCTGTGTCCCAAATAATTTCCTCAATCATTTCAAGAAAAGGCTTCTCATTAACAACTTGCTCAAGAAGTTCATCATCTTCCCCAACCTCAACATTAAAAATCAAAGATTTTTTATTCCCAATTATTTGAAATTTATTTCTGATGGACTGAAATGAAGTAGGACAAAGAGTCAGAGATTCTTCACTTACTTCTAAATTTTCTAGACTTTCCTCATTATTGTCATAGCTAGCATGTATTGGCTGATTGATGTTTTGATGAAATTGAACTTCCTCCCACAAACCAACTATTGATTGCTCTGTAAGATTAGCTTCTGTTTGGAGATCAAAACCATCATCATATTGATCAAACTTTGGACAGTCATAAAAATAAGTAATGTCACCAATCAAACATATTGGATTATCATATTGTCTCTCTTTGAATTTATCTACAAGTCCATTTTCTGATCTCTGGTGGCTAGGATTAGCATGATGATAAATAGAAATCTTCTACTCACCTGAAGGTTTAAAGGCTGGCTGCATGCTTATAATCTGATCTATTTCCTCTTAAGTTAAAAGAGGAGGCATATTTCGCTTTCTTTGGATAGCACTACAATAGTTTTCTTCCTTATGTGAAGGTTTATTCTGAGGCTGAATGTCTTCTTGGGCCTCAACTAGAAGAGATGGTGAATCATCACTTGTGTCTTTAGAGAGATCCTGTAGTTTTTCTTCCATTATTTCTTGAATTTTTTCATCCTCAACCAACTCCTCTTGGCTGTCATGATAGATTTTTTGAGAATGAAATTCATTAATTTCTTCTAATAGGCTTTCAAGATGCCAATTTCCCAATTCTTCATCAATGTTTACAAGGTATTGTATGAGGTCTTCATATTGTTCACGGAAATTTTCAGCTAATGACAGAGATGGACAATATTTTTTATAGTGTTCATAAAATACTTTGTGGAAATCCTTCAAAGAAAACAAGGTGCCAGGGTCTAGGCCTTCATACCATTCTCTTGCCTTTCCTTCTAATGTCCCCATGAACATTTTCATGAGGCAGTCTTCATGCCATTCAAATTTTAACCTTCATACATGTATATGAAATTTGATGAGATGTAATAAGGGGTCATCAAAATTTTCATATTGAAACATAGGCGGGTTTGAAAACCAATCTATCTGAGGCATTTTGTCTGGGAATCCAGGGATGTGATCTCTGTTCATTGGAGCATATCTCCTTTGTATCCTTGGATCCATGTTTGTAAATCAGAAAGCATCACTGAATATTTTCAACCAGTCTAGAGTTCTCTACCAGGGGATTCTTTAGGTCTATTGAGAGTTTTGGAGTCACCAGGTGGAAGATTTCAACTTTTTTGTCCACCATCGGCAATACTAGGATTGATTAATGCATTCCTAGGGGAGTCTGTGAAGACTAGTGGGGTCAACAAGGCTACTAAAGGCCAGCGGAGTCGCCAGGTGGATGATGATTACAGCTTTAAGGATGTAATTGTTGTCCACCATCAAAAATTAAATACCAATCTAAGGATGTTTGTGGGTTTTCTGAGGTCCTAAGGAATAATTAGATTGTCACTAACTCAAAAGGTTCCACCGTGATCGTCGTTATGTTAGGTCCCCGTAATTTGTTAGATTGGCAAGGAAAAATGTACAAAGGTAACATCAGACCCATTTTTGGAGTCCTAGGACCTAGCCTTCCTAGACTCAGAGAGGGCTCTCTCTATTTTGTGCAAAGGATGTGAACTTGTTTTCTTTTATGGTTTGATTTTAGGCTATTTATTAAGCTTAGGGGTTTGTTTGTTTGTTTTGATTGGTTGGGAAAGTTGTCAAGCAGAAAAAATAGGGTAGGAGAGGTTCAAACCATTGGGCTATGGAGTCTGCAATAGGTCTATAAAGGTACAACAATAGGTCAAGGATGATTTGGACGGCAAGTTAACAAGGCTAAATGGATCTCCAAGGCTGAGGTGAGTGAAGTGAACAATAAATTGTGAACAAAGTAGGGCAAAGGGCAGTTAAGAATCCTTTGTCAAATAATTTAACAAGAAGGTACTATAAGATCACTAATCATAATAAATAATAAAAGGAGAGGGCACACCATAGACTTCTTTTACCAAACCCTAGCAAGCAAACATAAAGACAACGATCTAGTAAACCCTAGAGAACAGGGAACTCCTAACCTCTCCAGTTATCCACCTTCAGTCAAAGAAAACATTTAAGATAGGCATATAACATAAATCAAAGAAGAGGGAACTCCTAAACATCATTTATCAGAGCTATAAATACCTCCAAGGAAACCTTTCAAGAATGGACAAAGGTCATGATCAAAACATAAACCTCTTTGGCTAAACCTAATCAGTGATACTTCAAAGAAAAATCTTAAGAACAATGTTTAAGTAACTTCAAATAAGCAGGGCTAACCATAAAACATCTTGAAATTTACTGTATTGAATCATTCATGAGATAAACAAGCATAAGTGGGTCTAGAGAGCAACTAAGAATTCTCTAAACTGACCTAGCAGAGGAAACATGAAAGCAAAAGAAGCAGACAAACTTAATGAGCTTAGACAACAAACCTTAAGCTAAAATTTCTATTCAAATGCAAGGGAAAGATGAAACAATATGTAAACATAAGAATTTGAAGACAAAATAAGAAAAACATCACCATTTTCCATGTTCATGAATCTTGCAAAGTGCTTGGCTCCATCGTCATTCAGTCCAAAAAGATTACATGGCTCCAAGGCCAAAAACTCTTTACAACTCAAAGCCTATGCTTAGTTCAACAAGTGAAAACCAACCAACAACCAACATGAAAAATGAGGCCCTCATCTAGTATTATCATGCAAAGTAGAGTCAAAACCCTAACTAGGGTTTTGGAGGCCATTAATTGCTCATAAATATCCATTTTTTCCATTAAAACCATGCAAGGCCCAATTCACAAAATATCTCATGAAATAAATGAAAAATATCTTCTCAGCCTAACTTTGGCAAAAAATCTGACTTTGAGGCCCTTAATAACTTCTAAAAATATCTCAGTGTGTTTTGTTGAATTTTTTGCAAGGACATAGCTTTGAGGTCCAAAGGCGCAGCACCTGCACAGGAAAATTGGGTCAACTTGCAGCTAGGTTTTGAAGGCCTTCCTGATGTTAGAATTGGCTCCATGATGGTTCGTTGGAAAGCATGTTGAGTATAATTTTAAAAAATTCCCTTGGGTTTCTGATTGGGTTCCATTAACCTGTTAAAAAATCAAATATCCCAAGGCTGCTGAAGGCGCAGCGCCAGTCCTGAAAACATGGCAGAAAGGTGAAAATTGGCATGTTTTTGGGCCTTTTGAGGGACCAAAAATGCTCCAAATGCTCTGAAATTTGGTGTGCATGATTTCCTTGGGATGATTAATCCAAAAATTTAAAATTCACCTCCATTGGATGCCTGTAGGTAAAGCGCAGCACCAAGGGTGTTGCGCTTTCGACCCTTAATACAATCAAAAAACCAAAAATGTCAAAAACTTGCCAAAAATTGAAATTGTTTTTCTGATTGTGTTTGGAATGTCTTGTAGGGGATATATCAACAAGAGTTTCAAGGTTTCCTTTTTTCTTTTTTTTTCTTGATTAATTTCCCTCATTGGCACCTGCCTCATTGATTTGTTCATTGCTTTTTTCTTCATTGGTTTTTGCTTCCTAGCTGCTATTATTTTTATTGCTTTCTACACTACCCTTGTTGCTATTTGCTTCACTGAACTTACTGCTCTCATGATTGTTATCATTATTCTCATCACCAAATTTGTGTGCCTCATTGTTATCCTCACTGTCATCAGGTTTTTTTTTCTTATTTCCACCAACATCTCTGCTGCTCTGCTTTATTACTCTCTATCTCATTAATATCTGCCTCCTCACTTCACTGATGTCAAACTGATAGGAAAGAGGGCATGTGATGTCACTCTATTTTGCAATATAAGGGACTGAGTGTCATGTCAAGCCTTGATGGATGACAAACTTTTAAACCAGTGCAACCACCTTGATTATCCCTGTTTGACTGATATCTTCTTGTTTGCAGATGAGGGAGGCTTTAAACAAGGTTTTAGCATGAACACTTAGGTTTTCACTCCTTTAGGGTTTTTTCAATTTCTCTTGATTTTAAACCATCAAAATTCACTGGAGGAAAAAGGTATGACATCCACCTACCAATTAGCAATGCTTTGAAGACCCTTTGATGGCAGCTTGGAGGTATTTTTGATGTTTTTGAGTGTTTGCAAGTGTAGGAGGAGCTTCAGGTCCAATGCACATTGCCTGAATGTGTATTCAGGCCTCTCGGATCTGCCGAAAGTGCAGTGCTTGCACGCATATTCATGACTGTCGAGTCTGCTGAAAGCACAGTGCCTGTCGGAAGTCTTCTTCACGAGCCTATCGAGCTTCCTGGGCAAATGCACAGTGCACCTCTGAATGTGCAACACAATAAAATTTAACAAAGGAAATTCCTCTGAAGGTGTAGCGCCTGACCCTTAAAGCGCAGCGCCGGGAAATTTTGCCTAAGTTTGTCTCAAAAACTCCAATTTTCTTCTTTCCTTAAGACCTTTAACTCTTTGCAAGGTATCAAGGATTCTTTCAGGTGTAAATGAGTTTTTATAGGCTTTATGAGTTGATCTTAAGCTTGAAAAACCTATTTTTCAAGGTTTTTAAGCCTTTTTCCTTACTCAACTAATAACTCTTTATGCCATTGTCTGCGGATTGCTAAAATCACTAATTTAGCCTTTCATTTGTTCTTTGACACTTGATATGTTTATTTTCCATTTTTAGGAGATTTGCATACATACAACAACATCTTTGATTTATTGTGTAGTCTCCATCATGAGGTTTAAAAACATCCTCTCACCCTTTCTTACTAATCCTCTTTCAATTTTTTCCTGCAGGGGACTGAGATGATGGATTGGACTTCCTCCTTTTGGCTTGTGGCATGAAAACTGATATTGGTCCCTTTGTGATGATTGCACGGTGAGATCTTCAAAATCCAGTGTGATTTTCTTTATGAAACTCAATTTAACCTTCTCACCGTGTTTGTATGTAGGAGGCTGAAATCCTTTGAGGCATACTACTCTTTAGCTTCTTGAGGCATGTGTTGAAAATGCAGCAAGATGATGGAGCTTAGTGAAATGAAGTCGCCTTCACTAAGTGGGCCCGCAGGAAAATTCTAGCGCAAAATCTATTTTTAGACATATGGAGCATGGTCTAGGGATTGCAGTATGTTATTCTTGGAGTATTGGTCATGTTGGTAAAAATATATGGGACTCTATTTTTTGGACCTATAGGTCGAAGTCTATTTTTAGACTGCCTCTCCTTAAAATAGGGAAGTCAAATATTATTTACCCTTAATAATATTTAGACTCTAAACTTCGGTTTACTCTCTTGGAGCACTTCAGTTCGAGCCTTGGAAGTGGCTCATGCATCTGACAGAGGAATTACACTATTCCCAAGGTTTTGGTGAGCACATGCATGGTTGAATTCAGTTAGGACTTCAGTGGCAGAAGTTTGGTGGAGTTAATGAGACAGCTAGTGGAGTTGTGTTCGGTTTAATTTAGTTGAACTGGTTGAGATTAGTTTAACTAGCTAATCAAATAGTTATGAGTGGAGTGAATTAAATATTATTTAATTCATTAATTAGCAACTCATTATTCAACTCAAGAACACATCAGTTCACTACAGTGCATGGACAGTTCAGTGGAGACCAGTGAAAGAGGTAGATGAAAGGGTGGAGTTAGCTATCAGTGGCGACATCAGTTGTGCATGAGATTTGCACCACACTTGGAGGAATTTCCCATGAAAATTGCGCATTCAATCCAAGGAGATTCAAACCTTGGATCTCTATATAGACAGGCCTGGATTGCGCAATAGAGGCAAGGCAATTGGCGGTGAGTTTTGAGCCGTGCTGTTGAAAACCAAGCTAGTTTGTGTGTAACTTTGAGAAAGTCTTGGCAGTACTTGTGAGGGTATTGTGATTTTGTTACATGATTTATCCATTATAATATACACAATAGCTGCGGGGTTTTAAGCTATAATCTTTCCCCATACATACTGTGTTAATGTGTATGATGATTTGATGTGTTATCGCTTGATTTTATTTCCGCATGTGTGATGATCTGAGTGGAAGAGATTATGTGTTGCATATAAATTCGAATTGTATGTGATCGGGATAGTCTCGGTGGATAATTAATCATTATTCAGCAAATTTCTACATGGTATCGGAGCTATTGAAGCAGAGATTGATCATCACAGTGATTACAAACTTATTTCGGTAGACAGAGTCTGCATGCGGGCTAGGTAGCCTCCGGATTCATCTTTCTTCGGAAAGTGAAAGGTCTGGTAAATGCCCCTTGCAGTCAATCTCTGTGCTAGAAATAATTTGTTCTCACAGATCTAGAGCGGTTGAGCTTTGAGGTGGAATTCGAATTTTGCAGCAGTTTTGTTTTCTTGGTGCCGGTGTTGAAAATGTCTTTCAACGGTTTGCGACTCGAATATGCTCTTGAAGGCAGTTCGAATTATGTTGCATGGAAGGATCGCATGGAGGCAGTATTAGAAGATAATGGTATGAAGGAGTTCGTAGATATGGATGTCCAAAAGCCCACTGATCCTGCTGAAGTCGATGCATGGCAAAAGAAGATGGCGAAATGTCGAAGGATCCTGTTGGAGGGCATCAAGGATCATATTATATCCAGCCTGCATGGAAGGGCTTCTCCATATTTAATGTGGAAATCTTTGACGGATCTATTCCAGAGTAAGAGCAACCAAAGGAAGTTGGCGCTCAAAGATAAGCTCAGGAACATCAAGATGGAGAAAGGCGACAGTATCGCCAAATACCTCACGAAGTTCACTCAATGAAGAGATGAGCTGGGAAGTGTGGGGGTGACTGTCGAAGACGAGGACATGGTCGACCTGGCTCTCCTTGGTCTTCCGAAGGCTTGGCACTCATATCAAGATAGTGTCAATGGTCGGGAGAAGCTGCCGGGATGGGAGCGCCTTTGGGCGGATCTCATGCAGGAGGAGATAAGGAGGACTATTCGAGATGGATCTTCATCAAAGGGAGCTGATGAAGAAAACTGCGCTTTGGTGTCCAAAGCTAAGAAAGGGAAGGGTAAGAAAACCTCTCATTCTGGAGCTAAGGGCAAGAAGCAAGATATGGCGAAAGTGAAGTGTTTTCACTGCCATGATCACGGACATTATGCTACCAATTGTCCAAAGAAGAAGAAGAACAAGCAAGCGGGAAGATCTGCAGATGGAGAAGCTTTGGCTTCACAGTTCGAGCTTGACTTTTCACTGATCGCATGCTTGGTTTCAAGTGTGATGGGATCGGTATGGTTCTTGGACAACGGTGCGTCATTTCATATGACGGGAGATCGGGAGTTGTTCTCAGATCTAGAGGACAAAGATTTGGGTGTGCACATCGAGATGGGCGATGATGGTAGATACAGTGCGACTGGTATCGGTACCATATCCTTTCAGAGGGAGTCTGGTAAGCCATTTGTATTGAAGGATGTCATGCATGTACCTGGATTGAAGAAGAACTTGATCTCTGTGGTGATGTTGGAGGATAAGGGGTATGATGTGGTCTTCAGCGAAGGAAAAGCCTTCCTACGCAGTAAGACTACTGGAGAGACCCGGAAGATAGGGGTTCAAACCAAGAACCTTTATCAATTGCAGGTAGATGGCTGCACAGCAATGGCATGCAAGGCGGGAGAAGTGGTGAGCCGGGATGAGGGCGAACTGTGGCACAGGAGATTGGGCTACCTTCACCATGGAGCTTTGAATATTCTGCAGCTGGTATCGGTACCATATCCTTTCAGAGGGAGTCTGGTAAGCCCTTTGTATTGAAGGATGTCATGCATGTACCTGGATTGAAGAAGAACTTGATCTCTGTGGTGATGTTGGAGGATAAGGGGTATGATGTGGTCTTCAGCGAAGGAAAAGCCTTCCTGCGCAGTAAGACTACTGGAGAGACCCGGAAGATAGGGATTCGAACCAAGAACCTTTATCAGGTGCAGGTAGATGGCTGGCGGCAATGGCATGCAAGGCGGGAGAAGTGGTGAGCCGGGATGAGGGGCGAATTAGCCTGAGAGATTGGGCTACCTTCACCATGGGTAATATCAGTACCATATCCTTTCAGAGGGAGTCTGGTAAGCCCTTTGTATTGAAGGATGTCATGCATGTACCTGGATTGAAGAAGAACCTGATTTCAGTAGCGATGTTGGAGGATAAGGGGTATGATGTGGTCTTCAGCGAAGGAAAAGCCTTCCTACGCAGTAAGACTACTGGAGAGACCCGGAAGATAGGGGTTCAAACCAAGAACCTTTATCAGTTGCAGGTAGATGGCTGCGCAGCTATGGCATGCAAGGTGGGAGAAGTGGTGAGCCGGGATGATGAGGGCGAACTGTGGCACAGGAGATTGGGCCACCTTCACCATGGAGCTTTGAATATTCTGCAGCAGATTTCTACTGGACTTCCTAAGGGCACCCTTGCGCAGTCAGATCAGTGCAAGGGGTGTACTTTAGGGAAGTATGTGAAAGCCACCTTTCACGAGAAGGATAGTCGCGCCATGACGATCCTTGAGAGAGTTCACACAAACGTGTGTGGTCCTTTCTCAGTTGCTTCGACAGCAAAGCACAGGTATTATGTGATCTTTGTTGATGATTTCTCTCGAAAGTGTTGGATCTTCTTCATGCAGAAGAAGAGCGATACATTCGCGAAGTTCTGTGAGTTTAAAGCACTGGTCGAGAAGGAGCCGGGGAAGAAGGTGATTGCTCTAAGGAGTGATAATGGTGGTGAATTCATCTCGACTGAATTCAAGGAGTTCTGCAATGCAGAAGGAATTCGGAGAGAGCTCATCGCACCCCATAACCCACAGCAGAACGGGGTGGCTAAGCGGAAGAATAGAACGATCATGGGTGCTGCACGGGCGATGTTGCATGATCAGGGCCTACCCCTTCACTTGTGGGCTAAGGCATGCAATACAGCAGTATATGTGCATAACCTTTGTCCTCTCAAGGTTCTTGGCATGAGTACACCGGAGGAGGCTTATTCTGGCAAGAGGCCTGATATTTCCCATTTGCGGATTTTTGGTTCTCCTGTCTACATGCATGTGACGAAGGATGCGAGAAGGAAGCTGGATCCAACTGCTGAGGTTGGAATATTTGTGGGGCACACTGATACACCTCACAACTACCGGGTGTATTTGTCAGACAGTCGCAAGACTGTTGTGCGACGGGATATAAAATTTCAGGAGGAGAAAGCCATGCAGTGTTCACTTGAGAGGGAGCTACACTTTCATGCAGATGAGGAACTGTTAGTTCCTAAGAAGGAGCTTCCGGATGTGGATCAGCCACAAGAGGAGGTTCGGGAGGTGGAAGAAACCACCCATGCAGCGCCAACCATCAGAGGGCGCATGCGCACTACAGAAGCTGAGCGACTGGCTCGAGATGCAGAGAAGGTTGTAGGACCACCTACAAAGACAACGATAGAGGCAGCCACTGGGATCGGTATACCAGGATACATGGCTCTTTGTGTGAGCTGTGTCGGGACGGAGCAAGGGTCTTCTTTGAGGAAGCCGGGAGGAACTCTCGCATGGTTGATGCCATGATCGAAGAATATGATTCGATCGTCGGTGAATAGTGCATGGGAGATTGTCCCAAGACCGGTGGGAAATCAGTGGGTAGTTTGCCTGCACGGATCTACAAAGTGAAGCAGTGCGCGTCGACGGGGAGTGTGAAGGCGAAGGCAAGACGGTCACCCGTGGCTTCCTTGCAGATCGCAGGGGACTCGGCCGAGCGAATACCTTGCAGCATGCCCGGCCTGGGGGTACCTTCTCCATACGTACAATCCTTTCTCTCTTAGCGCATGGGGTGGCACATTTTACCGGGCGTGATGTGACACCGTGCTCCTCAATGGAGTTATTGAGGAGGAGGTGTACATAGAGCAGCCTGAAGGTTTTGAGATCTTCAGCAGTGAGTCGCATGTGTGCCGACTCAAGAGAGCACTGTACGGGCTGAAGCAAGCACCTCGTGCTTGGTACACTGGGATAGACAGCTACTTCACCGGGCTTGGATTCTCCAAGAGTGAGGCGGATCCAAACCTGTACCAGATTGTGGTGGAGGGGAAGCTGTTGATCATCGTACTGTATGTAGATGATCTGATTTTGACTGGCGATGAGCAGTTGATACTTTCATACAAGGAGGATCTTGCACGAGAGTTTGAGATGAAGGACCTGGGCATCCTTCATTATTTCCTGGGATTGGAGATTTGGCAGCGCAGTGGAGGACTGTTTGTTTCTCAGGGCAAGTATGCCCGGGAGATTTTGGAGAGGTTCAACATGCAAGGCTGCAAGCCTGTTGACACTCCTCTTCCTGGTGGTTGGAGGAAGGAGGATGATACTTCAGCGAAGGTAGTGGATGCCACTGTCTATCGACAGTTGGTGGGGTCGCTTATGTATCTGGTCAATACACGACCCGATATATGCTATGCAGTTAACCAGCTTTTGCAAGCTATGGTTAAGCCTACCAAGCTCTTTTGGAAGGTAGGAAAGCATGTATTGCACTATATCAGAGGCACATCGGGATATGGTCTATGGTACAGACAGGAGGATGGAGCGAAGCTTTCTGGCTTCACTGATGCAGATTGGGCAGGGAGTCCAACGGACCGGAAGAGCACATCTAGAGGAGTTTTCAGCATTGGGTCGACAGCAGTTTCCTGGTACAGCAGGAAGCAGAGATCCGTGGCACTCAGTTCAGCAGAGGCCGAGTACATGGCAGCTAGCTTGGCTGCATGCGAGGCTATTTGGATGAGGAAGATCCTCGCGGGTTTGTTCAGGTTGCATTTGGAGCCTACAGTGATCTACTGTGATAACCAGAGCTGCATCAAGCTCTCGGCTAATCCAATATTTCATGATAGGTCCAAACATATCGACATCAGGTACCATCATATCAGAGATTGTGTTCAGCGGAGAATCATGATGCTTTCATATGTTCCCACGGAGGATCAGGATGCCGACATCCTGATGAAGGCGCTCACCAAGAGCAAGTTCGAATTCCACAGAGGCAGGATAGGGATTGCAGATAATCCATATCTTGCTGAGAGGGAGTGTTGAGAATGCAGCAAGATGATGGAGCTTAGTGAAATGAAGCCGCCTTCACTAAGTGGGCCCGCAGGCAAATTCTGGCGCAAAGTCTATTTTTAGACTATGTCTATTTTTAGACATACGGAGCATAATTTGGGAATTCTACTTGGAGATTCTTGATGGATGCGACATGTCGGTAAAAATAGATGAGACCCTATTTTTTAGGACCCAGGCTATTTTTAGACTGATCTCCTAAAAATATGGACGTCAAATATTATTTACCCTTAATAATATTTTGACTATAAACAGCAGTTTACTCTCTTGGCGCACTTCGGCTTTAATGGAAGCGGCCCATGTATCCGTAGGAATTACGTTATCTTGCTTTGTGACACACATGGTTGAATTCAGTTAGGACTTCAGTGGCAGAATTTTGGTGGAGTTAATGAGACAGCTAGTGGAGTTGTGTTCGGTTTAATTTAGTTGAACTGGTTGAGATTAGTTTAACTAGCTAATCAAATAGTTATGAGTGGATTGAAATAAATATTATTTAATTCATTAATTAGTAACTCATTATTCAACTCAAGAACACATCCGTTCACTACAGTGCATGGACAGTTCAGTGGAGACCAGTGAAAGAGGTAGATGAAAGGGTGGAGTTAGCTATCAGTGGCGACATCAGTTATGCATGAGATTTGCACCACACTTGGAGGAATTGCCCATGATGATTGCACTGTCAATCCAAGGAGATTCGAACCTTGGATCTCTATTTAGACATGCCATGATTGCGGAATAGAGGCAAGGCAATAGGTGGTGAGTTTTGAACCAGTAACCTGTTCAAAACCAAGCTAGTTTGTGTGTAATTTTATGAGAAAGTATTGAGTACTTGTGAGGAGTATTGTACTGATTTTGTTACATGATTTCTCCATTATAATATACACAATAGCTGCGGGGTTTTCAGTTATAAACTTTCCCCAAACATACTGTGTTAAGGTGTATGATGAATTGATGTGCTATCGCTTGTTTTATTTCCGCATGTGTGATGATCTGAGTGGAAAAGATTATGTGTTGCATATAAATTTGAATTGTATGTGATCAGGATATTCTCGGTGAATAATTAATCATTATTCAGCAAATTTCTACAGCATGGTATGTTGATTTTGACACCTCTTGGCTGGCAGTTTGTACATTTTTTTTCTTGCATATGACTTGAGATGATGAATTTGAACCTTTCACACTGATACTATTTACCTTCTACAGGTTTGCTTTGATGAATTTGATTCCTTTTGGTCAAGGAAGCTGATATGTTCCCTTTGACACCTCTGAGATGATTGCACAAGAAAAGTAGATTCACTTTCTTAATCATTCCTTTTCTTGCAGAATTAATATGAACTTATATATTTTTCTTATCCAGTTATGACAGCTCATTAAAACACCTCTGTGTGGATTTGTCATAGTAGCAACTTCAACACCTTTCTTCATACCATTTCTGCATTTGATCACTATGTTGGCACTCTACTGGACTGCCAATTGTAGAACCCTAATTTTCCTATCTTCATTGCTGCAAGATGTCATATTTAGGCACAAACCACTTAATGAGCACTCATTTGTGCAATCAAACATTGTTTAGAAACACCTTGCACTGATGTCAACTGGATATGAAGGCAGGTAATGAAATGGTCAATCTGCTTGTGAATGAGATGAATGAGTGAGGGTAGGTATATCAGGCTGAATAAGAGGCTAAAAAACTTAATGATAATATCAGATTATGAAATTACCCTTTTTTTTTATTGGTACTCTTCATAGGTGGAAAGAGTGAGTTTCAAGCGGTGGTTTCAAGCATGAAATTTAGGGTTCTCTCCTTAGGGTTTGATTCCATTCATTTAAATAATGACAAAATTCTTGAAGGATGGGTGGATAACTTGTACTTAGCCCTCAATATGTTTGGAGGATCCTCAGCAAGAGTTTGGAAGCTTTTGAGGTGATTTGAGTTGTTATAGGGCTTAGAAGCTTTTCCTGTCCAAAAGCGCAGCGCCGATTTCTGAAGGCGCAGCACCTGTTTCTAAAGGCACATTGCCTTTTTGAAGAGGGAATTTCGAGGCATTATCGGTGTTCAAATTTTTCCCATGATAGATCGTTTGAAATATTATCTTGTTTGTGTTCCAAATATACCTTTTCTTCTCTAATTAGAGTTTATTGGACCTGTCAAAACTTTATTCTCTCAAGACCGGTCAAAACGTGTTGAATGATGGTACAGAAATGCAGAATGCTGCTACAGACAATGTTTGGAGGCCTTCCTCAACTCTAAATTGAGCTCATGATAGCTCATTAGAAAGCGCTTTCAGTCTATTTATCATGTCACTCATCAAGAAAGTCATTTTAACACTCAAGCTATGAGAAAAATGGATTTTTCCATGGTCACTCCAGAAGTGCAACAATTCTTTCGTGACACCTGTATGTTTGACATTTCTATAAAACCATGACACCTGTGTAAAATATGAAGGAGGTTTTTCTTCTTGGAACAATGATGGACATAAACCTCTCTCAATTTTTTCAAATTTATCTATTTTTGGTCACAAACATAGTTTGAAGAAAAACTGGCCTTAGGTGTGACAAATGGCTTGGCTCTTGGAAAGAACTCCTGGAAATAGATGGAGGCATGATGTTTATGAGTTTGTATGGCTTCATGATTTCTGATATGACCTCCCATATGGATATTCTTCTCTTATACCTCTTTTCCATAGTCAACCCTAGCCTAGTGGAAGAGTTTTTGACTTGGTCTTTGATCGAAATTTGGTTTGGGACCTTCAAGTGTAAAACAAAGTATTGACAAGGTGATGTATTGAAGATCCAAAATCCAATGTACTTGATTTATCTAAAGAGACTACAAATATAGTTTTTATACCATCAGCGCTTGAGGAAAACTGGTGAACTGGGAAGGAGCAGGTTGTTTGGTAATCCTAGATGGAAAGTGGAGGGTTGAGGCAAAGGCAAAAAAAAGTGCTGAGGTTATAGGTGGGAAAATAGGATATAGATGAGTGGAAAATAGGATATAGATGAGTGGCATAAGCCCATGAGGGGTATTCTAGAAGTGGTAGGTTAACCATGGAATGGAAAAATAGTACAATAGTGAAAAATTTGGTATAAAGATAACAAAGGCAGTGAAATTTCTAAAACTCACAATATTCAGGAATCTTGTTTTTGTAAATCTAGGAAAAATATTTAGTCATATACAAATAGAAAAAATGACTGATCACTAACACAACATATAAGCACACACCATGAGCATCATACACATGAGACACAAGGTTTTACATGGAAATCCTTTCGGGGAAAAACCACCAAAGCTTGTTGTTGTTATTTGACGTAAAATAAGAGCACCTACTCTATTATATCAATCTATTTTGTGAGGCACCACTAACACAAAGCGCTAACTCCCCTTTTTTGTTTGCTTGCACCTACTAGTAGGCAGCACAAACTCTCACTTTTGTAGCCACCTGTCCAACTTACCAAAAGCACCATGTGAAGCACCAAATTCATGGATTTTTTGTAAGCACAAACTTGCAGCTCCTTGGATTTATGAAAGCACCAACTTGCAAGAGGCACCGACCCCAAATCCTTCTCAAGCACCCACTAGAGATAGAGGAACCAACTTCCTATGTCAAAGAACCAACCCACATTCAGTAAGGAACTCATTTTCACTATATATGGCAAGCACTCTACCTGACATCAGCTATTTTCTATCCTATGCTCACTCTACTATAGCCTACTATTATTCTTAATAGTTGTCCCTCCTCACAACCCACTACCCACACTCCAACGTCAACTATTCTCTGCCCTTTTCTCTCACGGTGTACCTTTAAGCTCTCGACCATCTTCTCTTAACAACATTCCTTCAACACTTGGCCCCTTTGATCCATAGGATATCTCATCCCTTCTCACCACAACTTCACACTTATCTTGACCCTCTACACAGGAACTCCTGGCCTCTTCTCACACAGCAACACTTGCACTCTCAGGGTCTCTTTCCTTCTGCATTGGAACTCTTAGCCTTTTTCATATAACAGGCTCACTCAGCCTTTCACCCAACATACCATGCGCACATTGAGCTCTCACTATAGCTCACACAAACCTACTACATATTTCCCCCAATTTTTTCATCGGAGCTCCTGGTTTTTGTTCCTTGGATGCAGTTCACTCGATGTTGCCACTATTGCCTATTTCCACACCTCCCGAGTGTACCTAGGCATGGCTCTTCCATTCCGTTGTTGTGTATGACTTGGTCTCTTCCACTGTATTAAACATGAGAATGGGCAGCTAACCATTTCATCATACTGAGAAATAATTCTCATTCCACTTGCACACTTTGACCAGGCACATTCATTTCTATGAACACATCAACTTCTCACTGAATCTATCCATGCTTATTCATTATTTCACATCGCTCGACTATACGGTGGCATGGCTTCTTTGATCTTCATTTAATTCACTAAGACATGCATCGAAGCACAAAAATGGCTTGTCTCAACTAAAGGCAGACCCAACATCCTTTTTTTGTAAATCTTGGTCCTTGCTCCCTTGACCCAGCTATCTTTGATAGTCTCTTTTACTCCTGAGACCAAATCCTCTGCGTAATCGTGGTCCTTACTACGTTGACCCAATGAAATTTGACAATTTCTATTACACTCGAGACCAACTCCTTTGCGCAATCGTGGTCCTTTAATCCTTACTTCACCATCTTCCATATGCCTTTGTACAATTATGTAATGATATCACTCAGTTCTGATACTCCTAGCCCCTTTATTTTTCTTTGTCTCTCTAATTCTTCCACCATGGGACCAGGTTTGTGGCTACCAGTATAGCACTTAGGTGCCCACCCTTCAGCTTCCTGTCAAGGGTATATCTCACTATGTTATAGCTCTCACCCTTGGTTCTTTTGAGATTCCACTACCAAGTTCCAACACATACTTCGGAAGCCCCTTTTATCATAACATTCCAAAAAACATTTGCACAGGAGTTACGATGTTTTCATCCTTCGATATGATGACCTCTGATATGAGGTGGTAACTCTGTAGTGGAGACACGTGACACCCTTATTTGTCCCACTAGGCCACCTAATAACATTGAATCTTCCTGCCACATTTCATGTCATACTACCATGTCATGTTGTTATCAATTTCCATTGTAGCTTCTCGGAACCAAACCCATGTCACTATGTGTCCTATCAGAGGAGAGAGAAGAGTACTCACTAGACCTTGGTTTCACAATTGAATCCTTTCTTAATTTCTCTTAGTATTTTATCAAGACTTTTAACACTATCAGGCTGACTCGATATCTTAACTTCTTAAAAAAAATTTGTTAAGATCTTCCGATATTCTGATATCTCGAGCCTCTGATATTATGGCACTTGATAAGCCTCCTTCTCCAATATTCTAACATGTTGGTTTGATTTGAGGTTCTGATGTGGCTTGTGCTTTGATGTTTTCATTTCTGATATCTTGGACCTCCGATATTCCAAAAGCCTCCAGCTTCTGATATCCCGATTTGACATGCTGTGATGCCCTATTATTCTCACCCCTTCGAAATATCCTGCTCTGATGTGTCGATGTCGGTTCCGATGTACTCAAATCCAGGATCTTCCGATATTACCTGCTCCAAGGTCTCGATATGCTTGTCTACTCCATTATTCCGATATGCCTCCTACTCTGATAATTCATCCTTATCAAGGCTTCAAATCCATGAACTTCAACAAACCATATCTTTTGATCCATGAGTCCATTTTTTAACTTCCGCATATCATTGGAAATATCTTCCAGAGAAATTTCCAATGGGTAGGTTCCAATGTAGGCTTGGAGCACATTTTCTGCCTCTAAGGTGACTGCAAACTCTCTGCCACAGTCTTCTTGTTTTGCTTGGAATACTGAGTGCCTAACCACCATAGTCATCATTTTATGGCTTCCCAATAAGCCTGCTATTATGATGATTCTCTACGAGAAGCCTACATATATCAATGGATCATTATTGTCCTCTAGTTGAAATCATATGCCAATACACTCATCTTTTTATGGCTTTCCAATAATCCTACTACCGTCGTGATTCTCTACCAGTAACCTGCAGCTATCAATGGATCACCATTTCCCCTTGGGTGACATAAAATGTTAGTATATGCTGGAAAAAGAATCCATGCTATTATGGTTGACATCAATGCCAACACTCTTGTCAATAGTTAGTTAATTCCAACTGTACTACATAGGAACGAAAGAAAGTGGAGGAGAAGATAAAGAAGCACAAGAAAGGAAAGAAAGAGAATACATGTGGTCATAGGAAAAATTGAGAAATAAGGAAAAATAAGAAGAGAGAAATAAATAAATTGATGAATAACAACAAAAACAATTGGATTCTGAAGAAAATGGGGAAAAAAATATGAGGATATTGTACGAGAAATCGAGGAGAAAATATAGGAACAAGACATGGTGGTTGAGAAGTAGAGGAAAACTAATAGGTTGACATTGTACCCATTGCAGAATAAGATAATATTCATCCCTCACCTCATCTTATATGTGGTCACATCCCATTCAGTGAAATATAAATATATCCTTTAGATGATGATATGGTCATGGATATTTCCAACTTGATCTTTGATCAACTAAAGAATAGAATAGCATCAGAAAGGTGGAAATATTTTCCTAATTTCCTAGTTCATCTAGTTTCCATTCATATAGAGAGGTTGATTGTACCTAATACCAAGAACTATACAAGGATGGTCATAAAAACAAATCTAGCCTTTTTAGGAACTGAAAAACTAAACACATACTTTTTGATGGAGGAAAAAAAGCAATTGGAAAAGGACCTAGCTATTATAAGACAATATATTGATCATCTCCAAGTTGAATACCAAATATTTCTATCGATTGATTGTCACTTGGAGGAGCTACGAGTAGTGATATTTGATGAAATTCAATCATAGGGAGACACCATGAGACAAATTTATGAATAGATAATCGCTCTCCACAAGAAGGTTGAGCCCTTGCATGCAATGCAAAAGAGATCATGGAACAATGTGAAATTATTGAATTTGATATATGCAACAATAAAAGTGATCCATGAATGGGGAACTAAGTGTAGGAATGCACCATCAGAATTGGCTATAAATAAAAGACATGAAGAAAAAATTTAAAAGTTTGAGGTTAGAATGCTTTCATAGAGTAACAAGTAGCTCAATGCATATCTGGAAAACATTATAACTTAAAATCATTAGGTTCAGTGACATGATATTTCACAAAGATGATCCCAGAGGAGTGTGGAAAATACACTATGTTGAGTTTCATTTTGCATGGGCTTATGATTCTTATAGTTGGACAAAGGAAGACAAGATAAATAATTTTTATAATGCTTCTCAACCACATGCACCAGGAAAAGAGGAAGGAACTTATAGTGTAGTACTTGAGAAGAATGTTTTCCAGGAAGCAAAGAAGTAGGAATTTCCCACTCTAGTTAGTATTAAGTAAAAGAGGAAAGTTTTGCATAACCCATAATAAGAGTGGAGCCCCAAGTTCAAAGAAAATCATATTATTTCGAGAGCGGCTATTGCAGCAAAAAAGAGGAGAAAGCGATCAAACGAATTAAAGAGAAATAAACAAGATGAAGAAAATAGGCAGGAGGAGCAATGAAATCAAGAGGAAAAGATGATAAAGAAAGAAGAACAGGAAAGAAAATAAAGAGAATACATGCAGGCACAGGAATAATTGAGAAAGAAGGAAGAAGAATAAGAGAGACATAAACAGCTTGAGGAAGAACAAAAAAAACAATTAGAAGATCAAGAAATAAGGAAAAAACGGGATGAGGAGTTTGTAAAAGAAATCAGAGTAAATATAGGCCTAATACATGGAGTGTTGGGGTCCTGTTTTTTGATAGTTTGGCAAATAAAAAAACAAGGCAACATCAAGCCAATCTTTAGAGTTCCAAGATATAGTCCTCCTGTTCTCAGAGAGGGATCTCTCAAATTTATTTGTTTGCAAAGGTTTATCTTGTTTGTTTTGGGCATTGGTTTTAGACTAGTTATTAAGTGCAAGTGTGTGTTTGTTTGATTGGTTGAAGGACATAGCATAACATGAAATATCTATAAAAGATAGATAGAAAGCGTAAATGTCTAATTCATTGGGCAATGGAGTCAAGAAGAGGTCATGACAAACTAATCAATGGATATGGGATATCAAAGGGAAAATCTAACCTGGCCATAGGATACTTTGGTTTTGTGAATGAGATGGACATCAATGATTTGGAAAGAGAGTTTGAATTCTCAACAAAGGGAATTTGAAATCATAACTTGAACAATAAAGAGGTATTTGATAGACAAGGCTAACCATGAATTCTACAAACCGCATTTTAAGCAAATAATGACTTCAAAACAAATTTTAAAATTAAATCTAAGATTCGAGAGCACATCCTATTTCCTCAAAGATTGTATTTCAAATGACTTAGAAAACACAAAAGATTCACTGATAATTGCATTCATAGAAGAGGGAACACCTAAAAAACATCTATGGTCACAACTATAAAGACCTTCAAAACACAAGCAAGGAAAAAGGGCATGATCAAAACAAACCTCTTTGACTAACTTAAAACAATGGTACTTCAAAGGGAGACTTCAATAACAGCTTTCAAGTGGTAGCAGACAAGCAGGGAAAACCATAAATCATGTTGAAACCAACTATTTGAACTATTATAGAAATAAACAAGCATGAGGACTAAAGAGAGAGATTGAAGACTCTAAAATACCTCAGCAGAAGAAAGCATAAAATAGTGAAGGATGAACAGGTCTAAGGTGCTTCTAGGAGTCATTTCTTAGCCTACAAATTTCACCCTACTATAGTAAGAATTTATGGAACAAAATGAAAACAGGAGAAAACATAAAACAATTCAAAATACTTCACCAATAGCCAAGCTCATGGATCTAGTGATAGAGCCTTCTCAAGAACAAGCATGCAACAACATCATCAAGCTTCCAAGACTTCAATTTCTTCTTCAACTTCGGAAAAACTATGTATTATTTCAGAGCGTTTCAGTATTACAACTAGTGAGCAATCAACCAACAAATTCTCATCTTCTTCAGAAGTATTTATAGAAGAAATGAGGAGGTGGGAAATTTTAGGATTGAAATGCAATAAATTCTACACTAAATGCAACTCCTAGCCTTGAAAACCATGCAAGGCCTAAGGCAGGAGAGCATTGAATTATGATTCTCTTTCATGTACTCTATTTCTGTCTTATAAGGCTTAAATGGGTAAAAAGATTGACTCCGAGGCCTATTTATCCTTTACAATAACTTCACTGACAGTTTTAGAATTTATTCTTTCTTTGGTAATAAATGTTTAGGTGTATTTATGAAAATATCTTCTATTTCGGCAATAAGTAGGCCTTCTTTGATTGCTTTGAGGCTGGAGGTGGCTCTTTGGTACCTGGGGGATTCATTTAGCCCCTGATGTAGTAGTGGAGGCTTCTCGGACTAATAAATTTCTTTGTTTTCCCTAAAACACCTTTAATTTACTTTAGATCTGTGTTTTAGGCCTAATTTAGCTTAATCTTTGTCTTCCAGTCTTCATACTGTCTTTAATTAAGTGGATTAGGCTTTAGATAGTTGATTTTAGGCCTTGATCCCTCAAAACTATGTTAACGATCTTTGATTCTTCATCTTTGTTGTGACTAGATACTTTAACATTGATACTCTTTGTTTGATTAATGTTTGTTGTGTTTTGTTGTTGCGCAGGCATTACAGAGGGTTTTATAATGTCGCCAGCATTCATGAGGCACCAGTAAATCATGATGTGAAACCCTGCAGAATGATCCTCCTTATGAATAATGGCCTGAGGGATCGTCATCCCCGGCCTTTGATTTTCTTTTAAAACAATGGAAAAAACCATTAAAACCTGCACAAACAAAGAAAAATTAAGAAAATCCTGTAGGGATAGGTTTAAACTGCTTCGGAGTTTTAGGTTAGGTCATGGCCGTTGGATGAGAACATCCAACAGAGAGGATTGCTTACTGGGGTCAAATGGGGAGGCGATTGGGTAAACGGTGGTGGAGATTAAGTCTGAGCCGTTGGATCAGATTGATCAGTAGTTGAGATCAATCGAGATTTTATAATGTGGGAGGGGTAACATTATAATAAAATGGGAGAAAATACAAAGGAAATGGCAGAAAACCTTTGGTGGAGGTAACAAAGGGCTTAATGAAATTTGGGGTTTCAGAACCATTATGGGCCATTAGATTAGATTAGCCAACAAAGATCAACGACGGAGATTCATTGATGAATTCCTTTGGCAGAATGGTGGAGGGTGATGGTCTAAATGGCAAGATTAAACTGAGACTATCAAATCTCAAATATCAACGGTGGAGATTTAAAATAAGAAAATGTAATGCAAATGGGAAAGGTGGTTTCGGCTGTAAAAACCACTAGTGTCGTGCTGCTCCAAAGTAGTTTTCGAATTTTGCCAAAAAAACGCGATATGGGTCTCTGGCCAACACAAGTCCTTTAGAAACCGCCCATATCGCGTAATTTTTAGGAGTTAACTTTTGGGCTTAAAAACACGTGATATGGGGTGCCAATCGTCGGATGAAAGGCGGGTAGATCCAACGGTGGAGATGAGAGTGCAATAAGATAAGTTGCGCGGGAAGAAGATGGTGGGCAGGGCCAAGGTGGTTTTGATCTGGACCATCAGATCACAGGAATGGACAATCAGGATTCATCGATGGGGGAGGTAGGTCCCAAAGGAGTTGGGCCTACCAGGTCATATCTGGACCATTAGATCGTAGAAATGAATGGTCGAGATTAATTGATGAGGTGCTAAAAGGAATATGGGGCAGGGGTTTCGGGCAGGGATTGGGTAAATGTGAACCGTTGATCTGCAGAGATCAACAGTAGATATTTTCCGAAGAGTTTGAACTGCAGGGCTTTATGAAATAACAAAAGGGGTTCGGGTTTGATCTAGATTGTTAGATTTATGAAACAGATCGCCCATATCTAATCACAAGCTCGCGAATCACCGAAGGAGAGAGGGAGGCACACAACAAAACTTGCGATGCGATTACGCGCGGACCGTTAGATCTTAGAGAGATCAACGGTTGGGATGAAATGATAGGTTTTAATTTCGGAGGGCCATGGTGGAGGGAGATTAATCTGGGCCGTCAGTTCTTGTGGATTCTACGGTCTAGATTGAATCACAGGTTTTCAATCAGAGAAGGGAAAGGGGAAACACCATGAAGAGATGTTGCGATGCAATGTGCTGATGATCATTGATCGGTTTTAGATCAACGACTGACATTCATCAAAACATTAAATGGTTAGGTTTATGGAAACATGAGGAAAGTTGAGTTTTTTATAAAAATTCAAAGGAAATTTATGTTTGGGAAAGGTTTTTAAGCCTCTTAACGGCCAGTTGCGAGGCTTTGGGTTATATGACGAAGGCGAAGGGATCGGGTGTTACAAAGAACAGGGGCCTAATCGCATCAGAGATCTTGAAAGCAAAAGGAAATAGTATAAATGGAGAACCCGATTGTGATTGCGTGATTAGGCCTTAGTGCCTGGTCTCGGTGCTGGTCTTTATGCGGAAAAAAGGCGCTGGGGGCTAGGGCCAAAGGGGCTTAAGGCCTTAGTGCAACAAGACTCATTTTATGATTTTTTAAGTATTTTCAAAGGATTTTGAAATTTTCTAAAAAGGTTAAAAAGGATTTTTAAACCTATAAAGGGATTTTAAAAAGCTTTAAAGGGAATTTCTAAAGGATGAGACACAAATGGAACGGTTTAGGGATGAAGTGAAGAAGGAAAATGGAGAAGTGAAAGTGAGGGAAAATGAGGCCTCTTGAGCAGTTTTTCTCTCAGTAGACAACAGATTTTATGGACAAAAGAGAAATAGCAGTGAAGATTAACTTAGAGCTTAGTTATCTTCATAAAAACTTCAAGGATGATAGGTTCTCAAAGGGGAATTATTTCTTGGAGTTTTTTAGGAACAAAATTAGCCACTTTTTGGTATAAAAGAATTTATTAGTGGCTAACAGTGGCTCCACTTGGGGAAGACAATTGGTTCTTTAGGTGTCTAGAACCTCAGCTTCAAATCTCTGGCTTTCATTAAACCAATGCCTTAATCCATTAGGCAACAACATTTCTTTTTGATTATCTCTGCAGCAATTTAGAACAATGGAATTCTGTCAAAACAAAAATTATACCTACCCATTCCTGATGATCCTAACATTTTTTCTTCTTTTCAGAGTGCATTTAGACTGGAAAACTCTCTTCAACAACATTTTATTCTTTTGAAAAGCAAAAAACTAATCTAAGTCTAATCTTATTCCTCCATGAACTCAGTTTTAGCAGTTGAGTTCATCAGCGTCTCTACCTAACTAATGTCTGTCAGGATTAGACTGTCTGACAGACTTTTATTCTCTAAATTCAAAAGCATAAATTTAAAAGCAAACAAGCTAGGATTGAACAGTCTAACTTGTTGCTGATCTATGGCATAAAAAAAAGCTGCACATAGACTAAAATTGGCAGAAAATTTAAAACAAAATGTGAAGGCTTAAGATCTGAAAATTAAAACTTCCTTCTCTTTTTCTTCAGCTCTAATTTTGAATTTATTTTGAGCTATCTTCTCTCTTCCCTAGTTCAAGTTTTGAGTTTATTAGAACCAGTTTTTTCATCAATCTCATAGGTTCATATTTTGAGCTTGTTTGAACCTTTGTTTTTCTATCCTAATCTAGCTTACTGATAAGTCAATATTGAGCTGTTTGGCAAATCTAATTCCCTAATCCTATCAACAGTAAATTGAAAAACTAGTCAGTCATGATTAAGCTGTATGACTAACTAGAAGTGTGTTTTTTAGGAGTGGCTTTTGAGCTTGCACATTTCAGACTTTATTTCTATTTTTGGTATGGGGTTGTACATTTCTTGTTTTACAATCTACCCTCTTTTCTCTTTTATATTGTTTTTGGATTTTTATTTTTCTAATTTTTAATGCAATGTTTAACAATGATATTTACAATGGAAAATAAAATGCTTTGAAACTCATGACTCTTGGCAGAAGTAATGCTTGAGCATCCTGCCATTGACAGGACCTCCATATAAATCTTCTCCATTCAATTCTTTCTGGAAAAATGCATTGTGACCCCTCTCAGCATGAATAATATAGGGTCCTTTCCACAAGTTCTCAAACTTTCCATGTTTTCCCTTCTCTTCTCTTCTTGAATCCCATTTAAGAACAACATTTCCAACTTGGAAATTGTTTACCTTAGTCTTCTTGTCAAATAGCTTCTTGATATTTTCTTGGACTAACTGTGTTCTTTCATATACTTCTTCTCTAGACTATTGTAAATGAATTGTTTGGTTGATTCTTCTTTGTATATCATTCTCTTCAATCTGTACTTCTTGAAGGAGTTTCATGACTGGAACTCCTAATGAAGTGGAAAATACTGCATCCGTGCCATAGACCAGCTGATAGGGGGATGTATTTATTGATTTATTTGTAGTTAAGCTATCAGCCCATAAGGCATGAACCAATTTACTATGCCATGACTTATGATTCTACTCCAATATATTTTTGATGATATTGATAAGGCTCTTGTTGGAGGATTCAGCTAATCCATTTCCTTGGGGATAGTAGGCAGTAGAATGGCCTAAGGTAATGTGGTATTTGTGATAAAAATCAACCATTTTCTTGGATTTAAAGGCAACAGTATTATCAGTTATGATTTTTTTAGGACAACCAAATCTGGATAGGATATTTGTTTCAAGGAACTTGATAATGACAGAGTCATTGGAATTCCTAGAGGGTATAGATTCTATCCACTTGGTAAATTAGTCAGTGGCAGTGAGGATCCACTTATGTTGGGCTGATGAAGATGGGTGAATTTCCCTAATGAAGTCCAAGCCCCATTGTTGAAAGGGTGCCTCTACACTGATAGGATGTAACGCTAAGGGAAGGAGTTTTCTTTTTCCATCAAAAAATTGACACTTATGGCAAGACATGACTAACTTCTGAGTATCTGGGAAAAGGGTGGGCCAATAGTGACCAGATCTAAGAATTTTGTTTGTTTTGGTCTTCCAGTAGAGGTGTCCTCCACACTCTCCTTCATGCAGCTCATGCATTATTTTTTCCACATCATCTTCAAGTAAACATTTAAGAAAAATTCCAACAGAATTTTTCCAATACAATACCCCATCTAGGATGCAATAACTTAAATATTTCTATTTCAAAAATATAACTTTAGTTTTAGAAAAATAAGGAGGGGCATTCAAATATAAAAGCACATAAATAATGTCAGCATACCAAGGAGAATTCAAAAATGTATCTTCAATGAAAAGGGCAGAGAATTCTTCTACTTCTTCCAACACATCTACCATGTTCATATCTAGTGCCTGGAAGTTTGACTCAGCCATGAGTTTGGCTAATCCCTGTCCTTTAATAAGTTTTGTGGGCCTAATTTCTAAGTCATATTCAAGAATATTTGCAATCCATTTTCCCCTTTTACCATCAGGGTCTTGACTTAGAATATCCTTGACAACAGTATGTGGAACAAAAGCAATTATGTGAGAGTGTAAAATATAGACTCTAAACTCTTTTAATGCTTTCACTAATGCTAAGGCTTGCTTCTCCATGATGTTATATTTGAGAGGAGCATCTCTTAAGGCCCTACTAAAGAAGGATATTGGTTGTTCTTGCCCCAAGTCATTCTTTTGAAGTAAAACCGAAGCTATTGTATGCTCATATGCAAAAGAAAAGATATAAAATTCTTTGGTGAAATCTGGACTAATCAAGACTGGTGTTTGGGTAAGAGCTTGTTTGACCAGTTCAAATGATTTTCTAGCTATTAAAGTCAATTTTACACCTACATCTTTCTTAAGCATGTTTGTAATGTTTTTTAATAGCTCAGCAAGGTTGGGGATAAACCTCCTCAAAAAATTCATCTTTCCAATGAAATATTGTAATTCTTTGAGGATTCTTGGATAGCTGATTTGCAATATGCCATCTATCCTTTTAGGGTCTATTTTGATTCCCTCTTCTAAAATTATGTGACCAAGAATTTTACCTTCTTGGAGACCAAAGAGTGTCTTCTTGGGATTCAAAGATAAGCCAAATTTCCTACACTTCTCAAAAACTTTTCTCAAGTGAATCAAATGTTCTTCTTCAGTTTTTGAGAAAACGGTTATGTCATCAAGGTAAATGATTATGAAATAGCCAATATCTTTAGAGAAGGCTATGTCCATGGCCCTTTGGAATGTGGCCCCTGCATTCATCAATCTGAAAGGAATTTTGACATACATAAAGGTGCCCCAAGGTATAGTAAAAGGAGTTTTGATTTGATCACTTGGGAGCACTAATTGGTTGTAACTCGAGAACCCATCCAACAGTGATATCCTTTTTGACCCAAATACCCTTTGAAGTATATGGTCCATCTTGGGCAAGGGGTATTTTCTTTTAAAGAGGCTCTATTTAAATTTCTGAAGTCAATACAGAGCCTGATTTCCCTTGTCTTTTTCCTAACAGAAACTAAGTTTGATACCCATTCTGAATATCTAATTGGTAATATAATCCCAGCATCATGCATCTTTTCAATTTTTGCCTTAACTAAAGGTAATAAAACAGGGTTTATTCTCCTTAGTTTTTGTTTAAAAGGCTTTTGATTTTCCTTCAAAGGAATCTTGTGCTGAATGATGCTAGTATCATAAGATTTCAGATCTTTGTATCCCCAAGCAAAAACATATTTAAAATCTTTGAATAGCTTTATATATTGCAATTTTATGTGAGTTGGGAAAGTGCTAGACAGTTTAATCATCTTGGGTTCTGCTAGGCTACCTATGTTATGTTCTTCTACATCTGTTTCCACAGGCTCCATTCTCGGTTCTTTGGCTACATCATTAAAGTTGAAAAGGTGTTCTAAAGGTGTGAGACCTCTTGGAATTGTATCACTCTTGCATTGTAAAACTTCCAAGTCTTCTTGGTCTGCGTTTTCAATTAATTATGCTTCAAAAGGATTTTCACAGTGATTTATATCAGCAGAATGCATTATTTCAACTTCTGGGATTTGTTCAATATAAAAACAGTTTTCTTTATGGTTGGTTTCTGATATTGGTATGGAAAAATCATTTTCTGATTTTAAGAAATCATCTATGTGTTTGTCAGAATCAAAAATCTACCAGTGATCTTCGTTATCAGGCACTGCAGGCCTGTGTTTTACCTTTACACTAAGCTATTCATTTATCTAAGGTATTTGGAAGTTGCTAGCATTGAAAGCGAGTTCATTTGCTAGATGATTTTGTGCTCTAGGAATGAAAATGAGTTCATATTTTTCAAAGGTATTTAATAAATCAAGGGTAGCATTTCGATATTCTCTAAGTATTGGGTTTTTAGTTGAATATTCTCCTTTGATTTGTCTTATGATAATTTCAGAATCTCCTAAGATTTATATTTTCTGGGCTTGTAATTGTTTAAGCAACTATAAGCCGAGAAGAAGTGCTTCATACTCAGCAATATTATTTGTGCATGGAAAATCTAGCTTATATGAATAACTTTGATTTGTATTTTGAATCCATACACCTGCCCCTGCACTTATTTTATTACAAGATCCATCAAAGCTTATTGTCCAAAGTAAATTTGCCTCATTTTCATTTTCTTGTTGCTGTTGATTTCCAATGTTTTGTATCTGATTTGAGGGAAGTTTTGATTGTTCTAGTAAACTAGTTGGGTCTATGTTTTCCTTTTCTTGTTGAGTGATTTCATCTTCATTGTACAAGATACAAGAATCTAAAATTGATTGAATAGAATAGATTGGAGAGTTGTTTGGTTTATCTATGTTACTCACCATGTATTTCATGTGGGATTCCCTGTATAATCTTCTGTTTTGGTTAAAAACATGGATGGTGGCATAAGACATGTCCATTTGAAGGCTTCCCTAAAGTTTGGCTCCCCATGATCTTGATGAAAGCATGCCATACTTAGGGGGAATGTCAGCTACAACTATGTCCATTACTAGACTCTTAGTAGAGATTTGAGATAAGTTAACACATAAATTTTTATTAAACCCAAACATTTGACTCTGCTTGAGTCAAAGGAATACAAATATTTGTATGGTTTAGTAATTTATAATCCTAAGCTTTCCATTATTACCTTGGGCATTAGATTGTGTGAAGCTCCAGAATCTAACATGGCATTGTGTAAAATTTTCTCATGTATGTTCAAAATAACATTGAAGGGAGGGACAGCCCCTTCTTGGTATTTTCCTTCAAATTCTGGACCAAACAACAACTCAGGCTTGTCATTTGTCAAGTTTAAGGTGTTAGTATCACTTCCTAAGTTAAAAGCTTTCAAAACTTGGTTTTTGTACACTTCTTGGGTTACTAGTTCAGCTAGAGGGATGGTAATTTTTATCTTTGAAATCTCTCCCTCAAGGTTGAAAGGAAAAATTGATTTGGTCATATTTACATCTGTTTTTTCAATTGAATTCCTTTCAAAAATTTTGATTTGCTGAACTTTGTTTGGACTGGTAATTGGGACAGTTTTATTAGGTCCACTAGCTGAAGTGCTAAGGATGCTTTGCTCAACATTAGGCTGACTATTTTTCTCTTTGTTTGAATCTGTTTTCTTAGCCAAAATGTTGGGCTTCTTTGTTGTCTTCTTAGGCTGACTTTCTACATTTTTCTTGACAGCAGTGCTAGTGTTCTTATCTTTTGAATTGTCTACATTCCCTTTGCTCCTAAGATCATATTGTTTGTGCACCTCCATGATTGCATTTTCAAACCCCAATCTATAATCATCAGAATCTTCATAGGTGTTTGTATTTTGATCAGTAGAGAAGAAACCCTGTTCTTCTTCAGTGAGGAAAACATCATCCCCATTGTCTTATCCAATCAAGTTCACATGACCTTCTCCCAACCTTTCAATCTCCCTATCTTCCTCATATTAATCTACATAGTTTTTTTGGAAGGGAGGTCTAATCTGTTGGTGATTTTATTTTTTTCTTATCTTGATTGTTTTCTCTTCTATAATTCTGATTTCTATTTCTATTTTGGTTGTTTTGAGGTTCTCTTGGTGGCACTCTATCATTCAAGTTGATCTTTTCAAGCATCCTTTCCATTACCTTCACTAGGTTATCAATTTTAGTGTCAGAAGTTGAGGTTGAGGGTGCAATGTCATCTTTATAAGTTACCCTCTTCTCTGATCTCCACCTATTTATTTTCTCAATTATGTTTGCTTCTATGCTCACAGCTCCCTTCTGCATGTCTTCTAATGTTAATTAATCTCTCTCCCTTAGCTGATAGGCCATTTCAGCATCAAAACCTTCATGGTATCTTACTAAGGCCATGCCTTGGAGAGGCTTCATGTGAGGTGGAAGAGCATTGTAAACACTGTTAAACCTAGTGGAGTAGTCATGAACACTCTCCCCTTGATTTATTTTGAGACTACTATACTCTGCTAGTATTTGGAGAGGGTTCTTTTTCATTTCCCATTTGTTGATGAATGTTTGATGCAAAGCAAGGAGATCGTTGATGATGTTAGGAGGTAATTTTTTAAACCACTTCTTTACATATCCTCCTAAACTTTGGGCAAATATCCTCATCTTAATGGTTTCCTCTTCTATCTCCATGTAATCAAAAAAATCTTCCATGCTATCTGCATGATGTTGAGCTGTTGTAGACTCTTTTCCAGTGAAATGAGGAATTTTGGATTGGTACTCATTTGGTAAGGGAAGCAAAGGTTGTGGTAACACTAATGGGGCATACCATGTTGCCATGGCTGGAAATAAAGGTGGATTTATAAGAGGTGGATTTACAAGAGTAGAAGTCGACTGAAATGGAGTGTTTTGAATGGTGGTAGTCGGGATTGGAGTGGAAGAAACACTTGGGCCAGCAAACTGGTTTTGAGCAGATTTGTTATGGAAAAGGATAAAGTGGTGAAGAAGTTGTGAATCAAGAGGAGTGGAAGGTGAGGCTTCTCTACTAAATCTTTGTTGCAAATCTGAAATGTCAAGATCATTTTGGTTTAAATCACCTTGAGATCTAGTTCTAAAGATGTTCTTTGTACGACGTAAATCAAAGTGTGAATCCTCTAAGACAACAAGGTTTTCAGGGACAGATTTTGTTCTTAAGAGGCTCCTATTAGCAGCTAATTTTCCAGACTTAGAATTTTGCCATCAAATTCTCTCTGGATTTTCAACTATTAAAGGAGGATTAGGGTCTGGATGAGATCTAGTTTTGATCCTATGTGAAGCCAGACTGTTTTTCAAAAATGAGAGAGGTTAAACTTTTTAGGGACTGTTTTTTGGAAGTTTTACCTCTCACAATGTCTTATATAGTATGGGGCTAGGCTTCTAAATTTATTCAAGGCTAGTTAACAAAGTCCTAAAGAGATCTAAAGACCTAGATGAGTAATAGGCCTACTGGGGCTAGTGGAGTCGTCAGGTGAAAACTTTTTAGCTTCTATGAAGGTAAAATATTGGATGGTTCCACCACCATGTTTATTATGAAGCCAAACTAAAAAAAATTTGGGTTTTTCTGAGTTTTTTCGTTCTTATAGGTTATGATGGTGTCCTAAATCTGATTTAACACTTAGCTAAGGTGTTTAAAACATACAGAGTTCACTCTTATGGCTTGGTAACTGATTCCTTCAAGGTTTGATAAGGTTCTATGAGAATCCTAAGGGTTACTTAGTTTGTCACTGATTCAAATAAGTCCTATCATGATTACCATTATGCTTGGTAGTTCTTGAATAAATTTACTAATGTTGTACTGGACAATGAGTGTTTCATTTTAAGGTTTTTACTCAGTGTCCCACCGTGATCGCCATTATGTTGGGGTCATGTGTTTTGATAGTTTGAAAAATCAAAAGACAAGGCAACATCAAACCAATCTTTAGAGTTCCGGGTTCTAGTCCTCCTATTCTCATAGAGGGATCTCTCAAATTTATTTGTTTGCAAAGGTTTATCTTGTTTGTTTTGGGTATTGGTTTTAGACTAGTTATTAAGTGCAAGTGTTTTTTTGTTTCATTGGTTGAAGGACATAGCATAACATGAAAGGTCTAGGAAAGATAGATAGAAAGGGGAAATTTCTGATTCATTGGGCAATGGAGTCAAGAAGAGGTCATGACAAACTAATCAATGGATATAGGATATCAAAGGGCAAATCTAACTTGGCCACAAGATCCTTTGGTTTTGTGAATGAGATGGACATCAATGATTTGGAAAGAGAGTTTGAATTCTCAAAAAAGGGAATTTGAAAGCATATCTTGAACAATAAAGAGGTATTTTATATATAGGGCTAACCATGAATTCTACAAACCGCACTTTAAGCAAATAATGACTTCAAAACAACTTTTAAAATGAAATCTAAGATTCGGGAGCACATCCTATTTCCTCAAATATTTTATTTCAAATGACTTATAAAACACAAAAGATTCACTGATAATTGCAGTCATAGAAGAGGGAACACCTAAAAAACATCTATGGTCAACACTATCAAGACCTTCAAAACAATTGTTCAAGCAAGGACAAAGGGCATGATCATAACAGACCTCTTTGACTAACTTAAAACAATGGTACTTCAAAGGGAGACTTCATTAACAACTTTCAAGTGATAGTAGACAAGCAGGGAAAACCATAAATCATGACGAAACCAACTATTTGAACTATTATAGAAATAAACAAGCATGAGTACTAAAGAGATAGATTGAAGACTATAAAATACCTTAGCAGAAGAAATCATAGAACAGTGAAGGATGACCAGGTCTAAGGTGATTCTAGGAGTCATTTCTTAGCCTACAAATTTCACCCTACTATAGTAAGAATTTATGGAACAAAATGAAAACAGGAGAAAACATAAAAAAATTCAAAATACTTCACCAATAGCCAAGCTCATGGATCTAGTGATAGAGCCTTCTCAAGAACAAGCATGCAACAACATCATCAAGCTTCCAAGACTTCAATTTCTTCTTCAACTTCGGAAAAACTATGTATTATTTCAGAGCGTTTCAGTATTACAACTAGTGAGCAATCAACCAACAAATTCTCATCTTCTTCAGAAGTATTTATAGAAGAAATGAGGAGGTGGGAAATTTTAGGATTGAAATGCAATAAATTCTACACTAAATGCAACTCCTAGCCTTGAAAACCATGCAAGGCCTAAGGCAGGAGAGCATTGAATTATGATTCTCTTTCATGTACTCTATTTCTGTCTTATAAGGCTTAAATGGGTAAAAAGATTGACTCCGAGGCCTATTTATCCTTTACAATAACTTCACTGACAGTTTTAGAATTTATTCTTTCTTTGGTAATAAATGTTTAGGTGTATTTATGAAAATATCTTCTATTTCGGCAATAAGTAGGCCTTCTTTGATTGCTTTGAGGCTGCAGGTGGCTCTTTGGTACCTGGGGGATTCAATTAGCCCCTGATGTGGCAGTGGAGGCTTCTCGGACTGATAGATTTTTTTGTTTTCCCTAAAACACCTTTAGTTTACTTTAGATCTATGTTTTAGGCCTAATTTATATTAATCTCTGTCTTCTGGTCTTCATATTGTCTTTAATTGAGTGGATTAGGCTTTAGATAGTCAATTTTAGGCCTTGATCCCTCAAAACTATGTTAACGATCTTTGATTCTCCATCTCTGTTGTGACTAGATACTTTAACACTGATACTCTTTGTTTGATTAATGTTTTTTGTGTTTTGTTGTTGCGCAAGCGTTACAGAGGGTTTTATAATGTCGCCAGTGTTCATGAGGCACCGGTAAATCACTATGTGAAACCCTGCAGAATGATCCTCTTTATGAATAATGGCTTGAGGGATCATCATCCCCGGCCTTTGATTTTCTTTTAAAACAATGGAAAAAACCATTAAAGCCTACACAAACAAAGAAAAATTAAGAAAATCCTGCGGGGATAGGTTTAAACTGCTTCAGAGTTTTAGGTTAGGTCGTGGCCGTTGGATGATAACATCCAACGGCGAGGATTGCTTGCTAGGGTCAAATGGGGAGGTGATTGGGTAAACGATGGAGGAGATTAAGTCCGAGCCGTTGGATGAGATTGATCAACGATTGGGATCAATCGAGATTTTATAATGTGGGAGGGGTAACATTATAATAAAATGGGAGAAAATGCAAAGGAAATGGGAGAAAACCTTTGGCGGAGGTAAAAAAGGGCTTAATGAAATTTGGGGTTTCAAAACGATTCTGGGCCGTTGGATTAGATTAGCCAACAGAGATCAAAGGCGAATATTCATTGATGAAGTCCTTTGGCAGACTAGTGGAGGGCGATGGTATAAATGGCAAGATTAAACTGAGACCGTCAAATCTTAGAGATCAACGGCAAAGATTTAAAATAAGAAAATGTAATGAAAATGGGAAAGGTGGTTTTGGCTGTAAAAACCACTGGTGTCGCGCTGCTCCAAAGCTGTTTTCGAATTTTGCCAAAAAAATGCAATATGGGTCTCTGGCCGACACGTGTCCTTCAGAAACCGCCCATATCGCGTAATTTTTAGGAGTTAGCTTTTGGGCTTAAAATCACATGATATGGGGTCCCAGCCGTTGGATGAAAGGTGAGTAGATCCAATGGTGGAGATAAGAGCACGATAAGATAAGTTGCGCGGGCAGAATATGGTGGGCAGGGTGAAGGTGGTTTTGATTTGGACCGTCGGATCACAAGAATGGACGGTCAGGATTCATCGATGGCAGAGGTAGGTCCCAAAGGAGTTGGGCCTACTGGGTCATACCTGGACCGTTAGATCATAGAAATGAATGGCTGAGATTAATTTATGGGGCGTTGAAAGGAATATGAGGAAGGGGTTTCGAGCGGGTATTGGGTAAATGTGAACCATTGATCTGCAGAGATCAACGGTAGATCTTTGCCGAAGAGTTTGAACTACAGGGATTTATGAAATAACAAAAGGGGTTCGGGTTTGATCTAGACCATTAGGTTTATGAAAAAAATGGCCCAGATCTAATCACAAGCTTTCGAATCGGTGGAGGAGAGAGGGAGGCACAAAACAAAACTTGCGATGTGATTATGCATGGACTGTTAGATCTTAGAGAGATCAACGGTCAGGATGAAATGACGGGTTTTAATGTTGGAGGGCCATGGTGGAGGGAAATTAATCTGGGCCGTCGATTCTTGTGGATTCGATGGTCCAGATTAAAATGCAGGCTTTCAATCGAAGAAGGGAAAGGGGAAACACCATGAAGAAATGTTTCGATGCGATGTGCCGACGATCGTTGATCGGTTTTAGATCAACGGCTGACATTCGTGGAAACATTAAATGGTTGGGTGTATGAAAACATGAGGAAATTCGGGTTTTTTATAAAAATAAAAAGGAAATTTATGTTCGAGAAAGGTTCTTAAGCCTTTTAGCACTCGGTTATGGGGCTTTGGGTTATATGACAAAGGCGAAGGGATCGAGTGTTACAAAGAACAGGGGCCTAATTACATTGGAGATTTTGAAATCAAAAGGAAATAAAAGAAATGGAGAACCTGATTTCGATTGCACTATTAGGCCTTAGCGCCTAGTCTCGGTGTTGTTCTTTATGCGGAAAAAAGGGGCTGGGGGCTAGGGCCAAAGGGGCTTAAGGCCTTAGTGCAACAAGACTCATTTTTAGGATTTTTTAAGGATTATCAAAGGATTTTGAAAGTTTCCGATAAGGTTAAAAAGGAGTTTTAAACCTTATAAAGGGATTTTAAAAGGCTTTAAAGGGAAATTGGAAAGGATGAGAGGCAAATGGAAGGGTTTATGGATGAAGTGAAGAAGGAAAATGGAGAAGTGAAAATGAGGGAAAATGAGGCCTCTTGAGTAGTTTTTCTCTTAGTAGACAACAGATTTTATGGACAAAAGGGAAATAGAAGTGAAGATTAACTTAGAGTTTAGTTATCTTCATAAAAACTTTAGGGATGATAGGTTCTCAAAGGGGAATTATCTCTTGGAGTTTTTTAGGAACAAAATTAGCCACTTTTTGGTATAATATAATTTATTAGTGGCTAACATGGAGGTTGAGCAGTAGGAGGAGAACTAAGAGGCTTCCCATTGTAGAACATGCCAGTAGTTAGCCCTCACCTCCTCTTATAGGTATAACATCACATTCTGAAAAACAGGAATATATCCTCCAGATGATGATATGGTCGTGGATATTTATAACTTGAACTTTTATCAATAAAATAACATAATAGTTCAAGAAAGGTGGAAATATTTTCCTATTGAATTATTTCATATTGTTTCCTTTCATAGTGAGAGTGATTGTGCCAAATACCAAGAAGAATCCAAGGACAGTCGTAGCGAAAAATCTACCCTTTGCAGGAGCTGCAAAAGTAAACACAAATTTTTTGATGGAGGAAAACAAACAATTGGAAAAGGACCTAGCGGCTGTAAGACAATAGATTGATCATCTCCAAGTAAAAAAAAAAAATATTTTCTTCTATTGATTCTCACTTGAATGAGCTATGACCAGCGATATTTGATGAAATCCAATCATTGGGAGATGCCATGAGACAACTTTATGAAGATATGATTACCCTACACAATACAGTAGTTCCCTTACATGCAATGCAAACAAGATCGTCGTACAATGTGGAGTTTTTGAAGGTGATTCATGTAGCCATCAACATGATCTAGAAATGGGGTAGCAAATATAGGAATGCACCCTCAGAATTGGCCAGAAATACAATACAAGAAGTAATTTTAAAAGGATGACGTTAGAATTATTTTACAGAGTAACAAGCATCTTGGCACATATGTGGAAAAAATTATAACTTCCTATGCATGACTGTATCATAGTTTGGACTCCTTTTTCAGAGTGCACATGATTCATTTTGTTGGATAATTTGCATATACAAAGGGAAGAAATGTTATCAGGAAGGAAATCCAAAAATACTTGAAATTTTGAGGTAGTTTACCACTAAATAATATTTGGAGATCACAAGCCAGAAAATGCAACTATAAGTACTCAAACCTGCCAAGCTAAAAATGAATTTTCTCTTATTATGGATCAATATTGAATTTGGTTCCAAATACATATATCCATATGCTATGGAGGCAAGATTCATACATAGCCAAACTTTCCATCCATGTTTGAGGACATAGCAGCACAATATAGATCTTGGTACCAATATGTTGGAACATAGCAACAAGTGGAATTGTCCGAGCTAGAGTTTCCTCAAACTCAAGAATAATGTATAAAGTTATGTATTATTAGGCTCTAATAACATTTTGTCTTATGTGAGTTTGTATTTACAAAATAATAAAAGTTTAAATGTAAGTGGAATTCCAAGAGTCAAATGTGGATTATTAAGAGTCATTAGATAGAATGAAAACAAAAAAAACCCAAGAGTCATGAGGGACGCTCAAAGGTAATAAGGGGAGATGAAAGGTCATCTCATACACTATAAATAAGCCCTCATAACTCAATCAAATGGTTGGGAACTTGATATTTGTAGCCTTGCCTTATGTATTATATCATAGGAGTGAGTGTCATTCTTTGGAGAAGAAAGTGGTGGCTTCATGTTCCACTATTGGGTCTAGTGTCATATCATTGTAATTGTATACTTGGAACATTGACATAATGATCAGAAGCTCTCAGAGCCAACACACTTTTCATGCATGTATCGTGGCTGTGTAAGACTAATATTTAACTATTTATGGCATTTTTTATTTCATTCATGCTAATGTCAATGAACTATTTCATTAACTTTAGTATGTATATTGTTGGATGTGTGTTGTGTTAGGGTCCTATAATAACAGGATTCATATTTTTTCAATTGATTTTGATAGTCTTGTAAATATGTACACACCTTGCTTTTGGCAAGTTGTTTTCCCATATTTGAAAATAATAAAAAATGAAACAAGGGTAAAGTCCTAAAAGAAAGATCAAAGGACTTGAAAAGAAAATATCAAAAAAGAATAAAAAATATACCCCAAAAGAAAAAGAGAAAAAATAAGACATGAAAGTGATATGATTAGAATCATTCATGGATAGGAGAATAGGACTAATGGAGCATATGGTATTAGGTCACATGGTGGGAATAGGTTGGATAGAGATGACACGGTCAGAGATGGAAGATTCTTCAATGTACCTGATAGACAACGTAGTGGACATGGTTTTTATTCTAGTTTTGGTTCAGATAGGTATCATGGTCATCATCACTATCATCCTTATAGGAGGAATGAAAAGGGACATTTTCCAAATAATTTCAAGAAAGAAAATACACCTACATTTGATGGAGAAATGAAGAATTCATATGATGTAGAAGCTTGGTCTCTTGGAATGAATAAGTTCAGCAGATTGCATGATTACTCAACGAACATGAAGTCCATAATAGCTACGTTCAGTTTTAAAGTTAAAGCGGACATATGGTGGGAAGATGTAAAGAATTTCAAAGGTATTAATGAAGATTGTTTGACTTGGAGTGAGTTTGAGAGACTTTTCATGAATAAGTATCTATCTGAGAGATAATATGATAACAGGGAAAAAAACATCTATGAATTGAAAATGGGATCTATGACCGATGAGGAGTACATTAGTATATTCTTGGAGTTATTAAGGTATGTGCCTTATATGAAGGAGGAGAAAGCGAATATTTAAATATTCAGCAATGGGTTTTCGGTGGAATTAAAAGAAATGATTGAGTTCGATGAGCCGAGATCATTGGAGGAAGCCATTAGGAAGCTAAAGAATTTTTATGAGAAATCAAAATGCAGATCTAAGACTAAGCAAGATTGGAGAGGTAATGCAAAGGATAAAGGAAAATGGGATAAGAAGCGAACAATATTGCAGGACACAAGTAACAAAGAGAATGTAGCACCGCTTAAGAAGTTCAATGCATCTAACAAAGGACAAGTATTTCATTCTAAGGAGTAGAATGAGGGTGCAGGCTGGAAGGAATTATAGTGTTGGATTTGTGGAAAGGATCATCACAGGTGTGATTATCCACAACATCAAGGTGGTAGACCATAGTTCTAAGGAGGCATAGGTAATGGGGGATATTGGATAGAGTATTCCTTGAATTTATTTAGCATTGGATAACAGGCAGGTTGATCATTTAGAATTTATTATGGAGATGGATAGTAAGCTTTGTGATCAAGTTGTTCCTATTTTTATTGACCCTAGATCTAATTATAGTTATGATAATTCTGACCTATTGGATAAGTGTGGTTTGAATAAAGAATTACATGGATATTATTGGTTATTATAGTTGGCTACATGTACTAAGAAGAGAGTTCATGACTAGGTAAGAGCTTGTGCATTTGAGTTGAATGGTATGCCTACATTAACACATTTTAATTTTCTTCCATTATGATCTATATTATGTTGTTGGGTATGTATTGGTTTTATATTCATAGGACCAAGGTGTATTTTTATGAAAAAACCATTGAGTGCTTGGATGACAATGGAGAAAAAAGAATCTTGCACGGTAAGAAGAAAGATAAATCATTTAGAATGGTTATAGTTATGTAGTAAAAACATAGTCACAAGAAAGGGTGACTTATTTTCAATACATATTTCCAGTGATAAAGGTAAGGATGTTGAGTATGTGGAGGTATTGAACAAGTACTCAGTTATACAGTACTTTTGGGATGCATTTTCCGCAAATATTTCAGATTTTTCTCCTCATGGGGAAGTGGAATTTTCTATTGAATTGGTGCCAGGGGGGGCACTGACATCAAAGGAACCATACAGGATGAGCACACCGGGGTTAGTGGAATTGAATTTTCAGTTGAAGGAAATGTTGGACAAGGGGTGCATTAGGCCAAGTGTGTCGCAATGGGGTGCACCGGTATTGTTTGTAAATAAGAAGGATGGAACTCTCAGATTATGCATTGATTATAGGAACTTTAACATGGTAACCATCAAGAACATGTATCCATTGTCAAGGATTGATGACTTGTTTTACCAGTTGAAGGGAGAAACCAGTTGAAGGGAGAAACAATGTTCTTGAATATTTATTTGAGATGAGGATACCATCATGTATGCATTAAAGAAGATGAAATATAAGAGACAACTTTCCATACCAGGTATGTGCATTACAAGTTTTTTGTAGCTCCTTTTGGTTTGAATAAATGCTCGAACTACTTTTATGTGCTTGATGAATAGTGTGTCATGTCCTTATCTGGAAAAGTTTGTTATTGTATTCATTGATGATATATTGATATATTCTAAGAATGAGGAAGAACATGATGAAAAATTAGCAACAGTGGTGAGGTTTCTAAGAGATCATTTGTTGTATGAAAATCTTAGTAAATGCAGTTTCATTCAGACATAGGTACATTAATTGGGGCATGTTGTCTCCAAGGAAGGCATAACAGTGGACTTGGAAAAGATAAAAGTTATCAAGGAATTGGAAGATCATAGGAATGTGGATGAGGTAAGGTAATTTATTGGGTTAGCAATTTATTACAGGAGGTTTATCAGAAACTTCTCACATATTTCTTATACCATTACATTGGTGCAAAGGAAAGGTAAGAAATTTGAATGGACAAAGGAATGTGTAGTTAGTTTTGAGCACTTGAAGTATTTATTGACCAATGCTCCAGTTTTAAGTATTGCAGATCTGGATAAAGAGTTTTTAGTGTGCATAGATGGTTGCAAGATAGGACTTAGTGATGTCCTTATGTGGGAGGGACAGGTAGTAATCTATGAATCCAGGAAGTTGAATGAGAACAATAAAAACTATGTGACACATGATATTGAGTTAGTAGAGATCACCCATGCATTTAATATGTGGAGGCACTATCTTTTTGGTAGGAGTTTTTTATTGATTAGTGATCACAATGGATTGAGATATCTATTTAACCAACTGAATATTAATGCCAGGAAAGCTATATGGTTAGCCACGATCAGTGAGTTTGAATTTGAGATCAGATACATTAAAGGTAAAGAGAACAGGGTTGTCAATGATCTTAGCAAGAGGATACATGTGAATCATATAAACATTATGAGCTCCTATGGGAAAAATTTATAGGATCAAATCTTCTAGATAGGGTAAGAGGATGACATGTATAGGGAACTTATGCATAGGTTACAATAGGCTACAAATGAGCAGGATGTGGACTATCATCTCACAACAAATGGTTTGGTCAGATTTAGGGACATCATATATGTGTTAGACGACAATGAGCTCAAGAAGCTTATCTTGAGGGAATTTCATGGTAAGTCATTTTCAAATCACCTGGGATATCAAAATACGTTGACAATGGTGAAGAAGTTTTATTATTGATCAAATCTGAAGAAGGAAGTAGTAGATTTTGTGGCTATATGCTTCAATTTTCAACAGGTAAATGCAAAGTATAAGCATCCAGGTGGATTACTACAACTGATTATAATTCTAGAGTGGAAATGGGAAGTCATTTCCATGGATTTCATTACAAGTTTATCCGAGGAAATATAGAAAACATGATTCTATTATGGTTATGTTTGACAAGTTGAAAAATGTAGCACACTTCATTCAAGTGAAGTCTACTTATTCATCTAATGATGTAGCATAGGTATTCATTAGAGACATAGTGAGGTTGCATGGAGTACCGAAGAAGATTGTTTCAGACAGGGATGCCAAGTTCACTTCTAGATTCTGGAAAGAGTTATTTGTGGGTATGGCTACAGAGTTGGCCTTCAGTACAGCTTATCATTCACAGATAGATGGAAATACAAAGAGGGTCAATGGGATTCTAAAGGACATGTTGAGAATGTACATAATGCATCAGCGAAAGTGGGAAAAGTATCTACCTCTCGTTGAGTTTTCTTACAACAATGGGTACTAGGAATCACTGAGGATGAGTCCTTTTGAGTCACTCTATGGGAGGAGTTGTAATGCTTCTATTATTTGGATTCATCTAGTTAACAGGGTGTTGATAGGATCGAACTTCTTCTATTCATTCTTTCAAACAACTTTTCATGGAGATTCACCAATATTTTGACAGGTATGGTTATCGTAGTATATATAGGAAAATTATTCATCTTAGAATGAAATCTAATAAATCCTTGGAATATTTTCTTGGTCTCTTTCTTCAATTTTGTTATGAGTTCTCTAAGGAATACATAGATTGGGATTTTATGAAGATAAGTTTCAATATCTTACTGTAATATTCCTAAATTTCCACATCATATTTGGAATATTAGAGTCCTTGATTTCCTTAATGAATTAATTAAATAAAAGGGTGTAGGGACCCACAAACCCCAAAGATGAATAAAATCCACTTTTAAGGTGTGCATGTGGATATTCTAGATCTAGATCTAGAACACAGAGTAGTGGAGTAGCTCTATTAATGGAGATCATGTCTCATTTTTGAGATAAGATTATGGAGGATGAAACAGTAAAATAAGATCATGGATATTAAATATAAAATCATAAGGATCTTTGATATGGTCAACTGAGATCATAAGGCATTCAAAGAAGATCATTAAGCACTTATGATAAGATAGTGGACGAAGTGAGGCATTTAATGCATGCATGATGGAGAGGGTGATCACCCCATATGAACATGATGGAGGACATGGATCATGTTGATTCAGTCAACATTGACCAAATCAACAGTGCAGTCAAACATGGAGACCTTTTCCACATGTACAACTCAGATTTGGAGTGGGCCTAGACTATGGAAAGCTCATGTATATAATGAAGGTGAAGGCACAATGGAAGGCATGATTTTGATTATTCATCTCTTGATCTATTTAGATCTATATTTTTCTAAGGACATTTATATGCAAACTTGGGCTATTTAGCAGGGTTTGCAGGGTGTTCCTGAGTTGAAATCCCACCTATTTCTTTGAGTAGCTCTGGAAAGAGGATTGTTAGTCATTCCATATCAGGCATTGGTGCAATCTTCAGTAGGTTGTTTCTAGCATTTAGCTAGGAAACTAGTGGAGGATTCATCCTACCACTTTGTTCTTCATATCCAGCCTTTCAAGACAGTAGATCCATATCCGGCATTCAAGCCTTTTGGTTTTTCCTCCATGCAGTAGCAGTCCCTGCAAGGATTGCGCAGTTCAGTCCTGTAGATCTACTGTAGGAATGAAGTTTCCAGTATTTCAGCTGGAAATCCTGTGAAGGATAACCTCCTCACATTGGATCTATCATTTCCATCACTTAGGAGTTGATTTGACATATCTAGCAGCAGGCTAATGAGCCTCCCTCTCTAACAGTGCGTTTTTCTAAATTTGTTATTCATTCAGTAACTATTTTCAGTGGGGGAGATTGGAGGAGCTAGATCTTGAGCTTTTAGCCCAAGGATATAGTGAAGGGATCAGCCCTTCTTGCATAGATCTGATTGTACAACATTGCAACCATCTTATCATCAGATCTAGCTTTAGATCTGCATTCTCAACAACATATATGTGAAGCCCTAAGAGGAAGGTTTTCTTAGACTTACAGATCTGAGAAATCCTTCCAGGGTTATCTTGGGAATCCATCATTGAGCCCAGATCTACAATTTCAGCATCATCGGAGCTCCCATTCTGCCTAGATTTGACTTTCTATCTTACAGGAAGTTGTAGTCCCTACATTTGCAGCAGGGACAGCATATTTTACCTTCTAGAAAAGCAGTAGTTATGTAGTCCCTCTTGGGATAACATTGTAGGGTCATTCTAGGCTACTCTTGTGGCTTGAGTGTCTCATATTTTGAGCACTGTTGTACTTGATTTTTCACCTTCAAAATAATAAAATGGCTCAGCTAATTCTATGCATTCTAATGTGTATTTATATTTATTGTTTACTTTTTTGTAATTCTCATATTGTGTTTCAGTATTACTACATTTTCCCTTTTTGGGATATTACACTTACACAAATTTATTTGAATCCTCTTGAATTTGAAACTCTTACAAGTCTCCCATATTTTCTTAGACATGGAGCACTTAAAGTTTCAAAGGAAGAATCTAGCCTTTCTTGTGACTCTTCACCTTCTTGCATTTATTTATTAAATGAAGTAGCCCCATGTACCAATGTTGAGGTTGGAAAACTTGAAGATTAGATTGTTGATCCAATCTCATGTCCATCTTCCCCTCATGATCAAAAATTGGATCCATGTTTAAATATTGAATCTGATTTGATAGATGATATTACTTCTTTAATATATATATCTCTTACTCTCAATCAGTTATTCCCTTTGATCCTCTTTACCTTGATTCACCAGATCAACTTGTTATATCAACCCCTTTTGAATCTTATGAGGATCAAGTTAAAAATGATGTTGTTGAAGAATAAGAGATTAAATATATCTTTTATGATGATTATGTATGGGAATCAGATTATGAATGAGAATCATTCATTGTAAATGATCCCTCACTTGACCTTTCCTTTTCTTCTCCACCAATGACTCACTTTCCTAACATTTTTAATGAATCTATCACACCATTTCTTGCTCTCAATAATTCAGAATTAATGACTCGTATTGATTGCAGTTACAAGTGGTGGGAAATTTATTTTTGATTGAAATAATAAAATATTGAATCCATTATTCATGATTTGTCTCATTCCTCACCTTTAGTATGTGAATAAGCATAGTTTTAAACTCCTTGTACTCTAACAATTCCTTAATTTGATTCATCTTATTATGACGAGACCTTGCAATTGAATGTGAAATATGATCCAGTTAGTCAAATTCTTGATGTATTTATTAATACATCTAGTGATTATTTTTCAATTTCATCTATTGATCTTTCCAAGTCACTGATGTTCAATGACTTACCGTTTGATAGTTTGGAAACTTCTCAAGAAGTCAAGGAACTTCAACCCTTGTTGATGGTTATGTTAGGATCTGTTACACTAAAATTTGTCGCCATGACATTTTAGTCTCCCTTAGAAGTCTACAATATCAAAGTTCCTAAAGTCAAGCCTTGAAATTAAGAGAAAAGCTCATAAAAGTCTTAAAAAATCTTGTACCACACTTTCTCTTAGTATTGCCTGCAGTGCCGCACCTTTTGGCTATAAATCCTGTGAAGCCAAATGCACTTTTTATTCATTAAGGGTGCAGACCCCTGTAAAAGATAAAAAAAGGTGCAAGTAAAATCTAGAAGCTTAGTTTGAGTCATTTTTGGAAGCTTCTAGAAACATTCCTACGGTGGAAAGATCGCTCTTTTCAGGTTCATGCATCCCATCCATTAAGGAGCTAATACCTTGATGTAAGGAGCTAATCCCTCTGAAGGAGGATTCTATCCCTTCTTGTTGGGAACTATAACCTCTTCTCTTTCACTATAAAAAGAGGCATAGGGCAGCCTCAAAGGGAGTTCAAGCTTTGGTATTATTGGAGGTGAAGTGCTGTTGAAACTTAGACCCTTTTAGCTGAGATTTCATGTGGGAAAGATTACATACCTGTATGTATCTCGGTTGGAAGAGTGCAAGGCTGGTCAGAGTAAAGGAAACGCCTGTTCTGGACCCCAGAAAGTCCTGTATGACATCAAGGTGGACACGGTTGTAAGGCTCTTCTTTATTTAAGTTAATACAAATAAGTCCATTTTTCTCAATAAGCTGTCAATTGATTGGTTTATTTTATGGATTCCTTGATCACCATAATAGATATTGTTAGCCACCTATGAATTTTTTGACAAGAAAACAGGCGGCTAAATATGTTTTTGAGCCTTCAAGAAATAAATTTCCTCTAAAAAAATATCATTATTGAAGCCTCCATGTGTCTTTTTCCCTTTGAACAATCTTCACTGCTTTTTCCATTTAAAATCCCTGCTATTTTGTAGAAGAAAAGGCTCAAAAGGCCTCCATTTGCCCTATTTCATTGCTTCAAAATCCCCATTTTCCACCACTTTTTCCCTTTTCAAAATTCCTCCAAAATCCCTCCATTAACCCTCCAAATCATCAAAAACCCCTTTTTAAACCTTATAGCTCCCTTCATTTGGTTTAAAAACCCCTTTTCCTCTCTACCGAAACCCACCATTTGGCCTTAAAACTCTATTTTTTAGCCTAAAAACCCTCTTTTTACCATATACCAGGCCTTAAGCCCCTTTTGGCTAAGCCCCTAACCACTTCCCCACATATGACCTGTGCCCAGGACTAGGCGCTAAAGCCCCGGGCGCTAATCACAATCGGAGCGTTCCATGTCGGCCTTTTCCCTTTGTTAATTGAATTTTCCCGATGCGATGAACATTTGTTCTATCGACCGCGGATTTGATCTGAGCCATCGATCTTTACAAGATCTGACAGTCAGCGCTAATCGTACCACGCCCCATCGCCTCTCTCCATTTTCCCCTCCCACTGACTATGGATCGTCGATCTGTCTTTCTAATCCGACGGCCCTGGTGTAATTGTAACATCAAAATATCAGAGTTTTGGCCTCCTGCCTGTCTCCAATGCAATTATATCTCCGCCATCCATTCCTTTAGATCCGATGGCTCTCATTTCTCCCGCTCACTCACTTGTCCCTTTTGCCTTCCGCTCCCTCTTTAAATCTTGACCGTCGATTCTATAGATCCGACGACTGGGTTCTAATCCCCTTTTGACCACCTCCTACCTAATCACCCACGCACCTTCCCATATTGTGCTCGCTCCTCCACCGTCAGATCTCTTCGTTCCACATCCAATGGCCAAGACGCATATCGCGTAAATTTTTCGTCCGTGCTTTAATGTTTTAAAATCACGTGATGTAAGCGGTTTTGGGAGGACACGTGTCATGCAGTGACATATATAATGTTTTTTTGGGGAATTTTTAAAACCACTCTGAAGCTACACGACACCGATGGTTTTTCCACTAAAACCACTTTTCCCCTTTGGCTCCCGAAAGATCCATCATTTAATCCCTGTCGTTGATCTCCTCCAGGGATCCAACAGTCCGCATTCAAATCGCCCTTCGCCCTCCGAGTCCCACTATTAAAGGTCCTCGCTTTCATACATTTTGCCCCATTTTCTTTGTATTCCACCCAAGAATTAAACTTTGGGTTTCAACACTAAAACTTATTTCTTCCGCCTAACCTTCTGAACAGACTTCCCCGGTGGATCCCGACCGTTGATCGTCATTGGCTAATCTAATTGGACGATCTGCAACCCTCTTCGCACCAAACTTCCATCGGAACATTCTTTCACCATTCTGCAATGTTTTTCACCCGTTTCACCTGCATCCACCATTTCTGCCACCATTCCACAAGCCTCCATAGCAAGCTTCCACCACTCCCCTGGGTTTTATAATGAGTTTATTGTATTTTGCAGGGACTACAGAGTGACGAATTCACTCTATTTCCACAGTCACAGTCACTGCAACTCAGAGCACAGAAAGATCATCGCTGAAGCAGAAGAGAGTATCAATAAAGGGAATTAAAGGAATAAAGAGCCTATTATTGAGAATTAATGCTATAATCTAGTGTTCAAAGGATAAAGGCACAGTTTTAAGACTAAGCACATTAACAAGCCATATCAGTGCTTTCGTATCAACAGAACGTATTTTCTCTAGAAAGGACACCTTCCTACAACATTCTCCATACCTCCTCGAGCCTTTAACAGTTAGTACACTAACAGAAGTTTCTAAACTGTTAGGACTGCAGTTATGGAAGTATGGGGAAGCCTAAAGACCTTCAGGTCATATTACTTATTTTAGAAGATAAACAGAATACCATACAGTCAGAGAGGACTTCAAAGAATACATCTGAGGTTAATGTTAACCTGACAGGACTTCTTGAGCAACCTAAAGAGTACCAATATGTCAACACAGATCCATTAAGTAGAGTGGGCATGAACATTTTCTCCACTCTGTCTTAATGAATCAATTAAATTTACATCTACTACCACAGTTACTCATTCTCCTATAAGAACTTACGAAGAACATATTGTAAAGGTTGTTGTTAGTTGTAGGGATTCATTCGACTGTTAGAATTGTTATCGTGGGAAGTCGCTGAGTAGTTTGTAATTTAGTAGGCTGGGAGGAGAAATTTTGGACTGTAGCAGCCATTGAGCTCAGAGTATGTGACTGGTTTTTCACATCCATTGAACAAGAAAATTTCACAGGATCCTAGTCTATATTTCTGGTGATGTTTCTCTTACTGCAATTGTCTTATTTCATTTTAATCATGCTGTTCATTATTCTCTAATAAGAATCAGTAAATCTGGCTTAGGATATACCCCTGCATGGTACCCTAATTCCTTCCTGCTCTTCTTATCTTTGATTTTTTCTGCTGATTGTGTATCTAAGAGCAAATTCACATAATTTAACCAGTCAAAGATGTTTGTCTAGCCCATGCTTATTGATGTATGAATTTGGAGTTTGTTGCTTAGATGTTCTTGTTGGGTTTAAGCTAGAAGAACTAGGATACTGGGGATTTAGAGTTAGCCCTGTCTACTGAGGTCCTTTTCCAACAATTGGCCTTTCTAAGATCCCTTCGAGTGAGTGTCAAAAGCATTGAAGGTTAAAAGTCCTTCTCTGATCTTAGGCTTTGCTCTATGTTAAATCCTATTGTTTTTCCTTTAGAGTATGCTGAAAGCAGGCCTAGAGTTAAATTACCTGTAACCTGATCTTAAGCTACCCTTTGTGTCTTCACTAAGAGTTGCCTTTGAGGTATTTCAAAGCAGGTCTGGATTTAAATGACATCTGACCTGATCTCTAGATAGAAATTAGGTTTCTTTCTTTCTTTCACCTTCACTCCTTAATGTTCCATTTCACCATCTATCTAAAAGATCCTTTGGTATAGATGACTTTCCCTATGAAAACCCTTGGTTAGTTGTTATGCAAGTAATCCCCTTTCATGACTCCATAGCCCAATGGATGGACACTTTTTTGACCTATCTTCTTTTGCCGAAACATCTTGTTTCTTTGTTCCTTTCATTCCATAACCTTCTCAGTTAATGATCTCCAACCCAACAACCAAATCATTTAAAAACCCCTTGCACTTCATACCTAGCCTAATACCTCATTTTGAGCTTCAAAGATGTATATCATTCTTTGCATTTATAGAGAGATCCCTCTCTGGATCCAGGAGGGCTAGATCTTAGGATCCCAAAGTGGTTTGATGTTGTCTAGTCTTTTGGTCTTGCCAATCTGGCCAAAACACTAGAACCCCAACAGATATGATTTATGAATATATGCTATGCAGGTGCTATTTAATGTTTATTTGTTTGTGATTGCAGATCTTTGAAGGCAACTCTTTCAGGCGACTAAAGGAATACTACTACAAACAAGCATTGGATCAAAGGTAAGATAGTTAAGCCTTTATAGCATTTAATTATGAATCGCAATATATCTAGAGAAAGATAGTTTTATTTGTTCGTTTGTTGCTAGTTGTCCATAGGACACTTGGGAGGTCTGTCTTGTCCGTAAGAATGACTTATCGGTCCAAAAAAATGGCGACTCCACTGGGGACGATTTTGAACTTTGATTTCTTTTACTTTTGACTTGTAAATTTATGTTTTCTGATTTTGATTGATTGATACTGACTTGGGTAGTTTATCCCTATAGAATCCCTGAGAAGTGATTTTGAGTTTTTTGTTTTTTCTTTAGTTTTCTTGTGTCCACTCTTTTCTTTCATAGACAGTGCAGGCAGTTCCGCATTTTTCCTGTACCCACAATGCAGGACCACACTGGTTTGCACTGAATCCTGTGGACCCTATGAAAATTCTTGAAAAATATTAAAATCATCTTTTTTGGATTAGTTTGTTAAATTCTAAGTGAATACCCAGACCTGTATTTTCTGTCAGGAAGCCTTGGTTAAGAGTTTATTTTAGCATTTTTAGTTTTGAATGATTTTATGAAAGATCTGCATGTTATAATGATTTTTGCTTTGTCTTTATCCCGCTCAAAGATTAGAAACCTTGGTGTACCTTTAGATCAATGGTATTTCCTTGCTTTCTTGTTGAATCTGACATTATAGCAGAAATTTTTTTATGAGATTTAGATCCCATTTTTCTCATTTGCAAATATTTGACAAAACTTTTGTTGATAAATTTGGAATTTCACTTAAAAAACCAAAATTGGAGGTTTTGAGTTCTTGCTGATTCAATAAAAGAATTTCTTAGTTAGATAACAAGCTAAGCAAGACATCCTCAAAATATTTGAAGTTTTAATTCAGATTTATTCTTTATAATTTTTAGATCTCAAAATTAGTGTTTTTAGCTTTGAATGTTATTTCTAGAAATTGTAGTGTTATTTTGAAGAAAAAAAAAATTTGTAGTTTCGATCTTGAATGATAAAGGGATTTCCTATTGAGCAATAGATAGTTTTGAGTTCTCGTTGAAATTAGATTTGTTTTCATTTATTCTTGTTTGAAGGAAAGATTTTTTTTTAAAAGATTGCATTTCTCAACTCTTCCTTTACATAGAATTCATTGAAAGAAAATGATTGTTTCTCATAATAGATGCATTTTTAGTGTGTTTTGAGTTGGGTCACTACATATCATTAGTTTCACTTTCACACCTATTTTCCTAAGAAATGACCTCTTAAAATCAATGCTTAAATTAAAATCAATCTACTAATTTTATATTTCTAGGGCTCTTTTCACCAATATAGCTTAGGCTAGTGTCTTGGAGCAGGGAGTAATTAACTCTCCAAGACAATTAAAACAAACAAGTAGTTGATCTTGCGGTAGGAAAAAATCCAATAGTCGTTTGTATGCTCTGGGAAGCTCCTCTTAAAGGAGTCAAGCACGAGGTCATATCTGAACTAGTGGGATAATCAATTCTACCTCATTGGTAACGATAGAAGATATGCGCGTATTAACAACGGTAAACCTCAGATAGACCATTGCCGAGGAGCCTGGGGTCACTTGTCGGTATACCTTGGATTATGTCAAGGAGCCTTCAAGGGGATTGAGCTTTGTTACTCTGTCCTTGCACGTATGTCAAACCATAGATTGTTCCCCTAGGTATATTAGTTCCTGTTGGTAACCATAGTGACCATAATATTAATGTTTTTTCCTAAGGTGATCGTGGAGGAAAGATCCCACTGTACCTAGAGCAGACGTTGACTAGACTCACTTGGACTCTCTGGAGGGTTATCTTCACTCGAGATGGTTTAAGTGGAGAAACTTGCACTATTCTGTTTCATTAAGCAGGTTGTCGGGGTAACTGTTCCAACCACCCTTTCTGCATTAAATACTACAATGTTGGATTTCATCACCAACTAGTACATACCCCAAGGTCAACCCCAGACTCAATATATTCCTCAGGGTCCTTATCAACCCCAGATTCAATACATGCCTTAAGTTTATCAACGTCAAGGTCAGTACCCAACTCAAGGTTTCCAACCTCCTTCCGGTCAATAATTTTTATAAGGAGCTAGGAATTTACCACTTAATTATCAACCCTACGTTCAGCCAGGTTATGGTCCTTCATATGCACAACCTTCTACGGGTCAATACCCCAGAATGAACATGGTGCGGAATCCATCTCAAATTCAACAGACTATGCAACCAAATGTGTAGTTATCTAATCAACCTGGACAACCTTTAGTTTCTGGTCCGACCCAGCAACCTGTCCAGCCTACTGTTCAAATCCCTGCACCTGGTTTTGTTCAATAGCCCAGGCCTAGTACACCTCAAACTCCGCCTCAGACTGCTACAGCTACTGCAACTTATGTTCAACCTACAACACCTGTTTCTGGAGTATCTGTACCTCTGGTTTCTTCTATCCCTACATCAGTGAAAATTCCTCAAGTATTTGTACCACAGTCATGACCTACAATTCAGACTATGACCCAGATGCCTACAGGACAAATTGGTACTAATACGATTGTCTCTAGTCAACCACAATTTACTTATCAACTGTACCAGGGATAGTATCAATTTGGTCAAGCTACACAAAATTTAGCATATCAGTATTAGTCGTACCCTAGGTATACTTATCAAATACCTCAACAACCCCAGTATGGTCCAATTAATCCTAATTACCCAGGAGGTTTCACGATTCCAAATGCACATCCAATTCCAGGGTATCCTGGATATCCTCCTCCTGGCACTAGTTTGATCACTCAAGGTTATCAAGGCCCTAGCCATTGGTTACCATTCATAGAAACTTTAGATTTATAGGATCTATAGCGCCTTACGAACGATCCCATTTTTTATCTTCCATATTGGCCATTGATGCCTAACAAGTTGCCCAATGATATTCCGAAATTTGAAGGTAAGTCAGGAGAGGACCCATCTAATCACGTTATGACTTATCACCTCTGGTGCGCATCCAATTCACTAGTCGATGATTCGATTCGATTATGTCTTTTTCAGAGAACTCTCATTAGTCTAGCTGCCAAATGGTACATTGAGTACCATGCGGTTATTTTGATAATTTTAATGTGCTAGCTAATGCTTTCTTAACCCATTTTCACTTGCCTGTTAGATACGAAAATGGCACAGAATTGCTGACTTCATTAAAACAGTCTACGTCTACATACATATCTGATCACATTCATAAATGGAGACGTAGAAGGCATTTAGTGAAAGTCTTTATTCCTGATCAAATTTTGGCTGAATGGTTTATTAAATCGTTATTGCCTAAAATTACTGAAGATGTGGCCAAAGGAGGCATTGTTACAGAAGAGCAAGTCATTGCTTAGGCTCAGTACCTTGACCTTGTGTATACTTAGTCAGGTACTCTGTATGATAAAATCCCTGATTTACCAAAACCTGGTCAATTAACTGTAACTCCTTCTGGCTCACGTGCCGCTGATGGTGTAATTGGTTCTGTTAGTACTGGTAAAGGTAAGAAGAAGTCTTCCAAGACTACTTCTCCTATTATTACTTTACCCGATTCACCCAAAGGAGATTCTTCCCTAGAAACTCCCGCCGATATCCATGTTGTAGAGACATCTATGACCAAATCTAAAATTGGTGGTAAGAAGAAAGGTAAGAATAACAAGAAAAAATATTCAAAAGAGAAAAACGATACAACTGAACCAACTGACGAAAAATGAAAACCTCGATATCCTTGTCTCATCTGTGACCAGGATCATTTTACAAAAGAGTGCCCGCATAGAGTCGAGGTATCAAAATTCATTAAGGGTTCGTCTATACCTGCTGTCTTGAAGGATCCCTTTCCCACTTGAGATAGTAACATGGTTGGATCTTCCTCCAATACACTTGAGGATATCTTGATGGTTGCGACGTGATCACAAGATTATGGTAGTAAAAATACTGGTAAATAAGCAAAAACATCCAATTCTGCATTGACTACATCTCCCTCAGTTTCTGATCCATTACAGATCCAGAAACAAAATCTTGACTTAGTGATTAAACCGCCTGCAAAATTTGTACTTCGTAAATTAGCTTTCAATCCACATGCGAGAGCTGCTCAGAATTACAATATTGTTGAAGATTTGGCAATTTCCCCTTCAGTAATGTCAGCTTTGGAAGTATTGCAATCATGCCCAGCCCAAAGAAAATTACTTTTGTCAGCCTTAGGAGCCATAGATCTCTAGGATTCGAAACTCATGATCTTCGATTTAGAGAATTTTACACCCCGCCTACCCCATCAAATGGCTTTTCAGATTCTGGTAATAGTAAAAAATAAACGTATCTTTCATACTGTTGTTTATGAAGGGGCTTCTACGTGTATTATGTCGTTAAAATGTTGGAAATCACTTGGTTCTCCAACGATTAACCAATCACCAACTATTCTCAAAGCTTTTGGTGGAAGAGGTTTTCAGCCATATGGTATCTTACAGGATCTACCAATAGAGGTTGAAGGTAAAATGGTTAATCTAGATGTGGAGGTGGTTGATGCCCCTCTGGATTACAACCTTCTCCTGGGTCGCAGTTGGTCTTACACCATGAATGTTGTTGTATCATCGATCTTTTGTCTCATCATGTTTCCTCATAAAGGAAAGATCGTTAAAATAGATCAGCTCTCATATTATTCATCCGACCCAGCCTCTACTGATAGCCTCCAACATATCAAAAAATAGAATATCCCTTATAAAGATGTCTGGGTAGGTTTGATTAAAGATTCAGCTTTACTGGGAACTTTTTCCTTGCTTGCTCCTAACGTACAAACTCCTATTGCTAATATCAATATGATTACATCAAGTACTATTTCCTTTGATGATCCTTGAATAGTACCTTCAGAATCAAAATTGGATTCTTTCGATGGCCCAATGCCTTTGAGTCTTTTTGAGTTATCATATCAACATGTATAGTCATTTTCTGATGCTCCGTCAACCGAGTCTGATCCAGTGAATGTGATCAATCAGGAGTCATTTTCAATATCGAGCTTAGCTTCGACACCAATTCTGGATCCTGCTCAACAAATATTCAATATTGATGAACATATTCGTGAATTATTGTCGGTAGATGAGTTACCATGGGAATATCTTCATCATAGGTCTTCATTTTTACCTAATCTCGATCATTTTGAGAATGATTTTTCCTCCATTTTTACCACTGATTACATCAAAGAACACCAAAATCCTCTCTCACATATCGATTCTGAATTGAATTTAGAATATATTTCTACAATGGTTCCTCTTGACATTTCAGCAAAACCGAGAATTGTTGAAAACATTCACATAGGTGCTTCATGTAATCCTGATGAAATTCAAGTATATAAAGCCCTATTTCAGGAATTCAACGACATTTTTTCCTAGTCATATGAAGAAATGCCAGGAATTGATCTGTCAATTGTTGTTCATGAAATTAAGAAATACCCAGATGCTAAACCCGTTAGATAGAGATTATGTCAAATAGATCCAAGAAAAGTTGTCGCTATTAAAGCCGAAGTTGAAAAATTACTTCGTGTAGGTTTTATTTATTTGATCTCGTTAATAGACTGGGTATCTAATATTCTTCCAATCAATAAAAAACAAGGAAAAATACATGTATCGATTATAGGGATATAAATCGAGCTTTTCCAAAAGACAATTATCCAAATCCTTACATCGATCAAATCATTCACGATTGTGCTGGAAGTGTAATGTTCTCGTTCATGGATGGATTTTCTGGCTACAATAAAATCAACATACTCCCTGCAGATCAACCTAAAACAACTTTCATTTGTCCATGGGGAACTTTTTCTTATCGCAAATTACCTTTTGGCCTTAAGAATGCTAGCAACACTTTTCAAAGGGCCATGTCTTATACATTTCACGAAATTAAGCACATTGTGCAACCCTACCTCGATGATTTTCCTACTCATTATTCATGCAAAGTAGATCATATTACTCATTTATGAGTCGTCTTTCTACGATGTAGGCATTACAAGATTCGTCTCAATCCTCACAAATGTGTTTTCTGCAGACAATCTAGACGATTACTGGGATTTATTGTCTAAAAGGCAGGAATTCGTGTAGAAATTTGCTGAATAATGATTAATTATTCACCGAGACTATCCTGATCACATACAATTTGAGTTTATATGCAACACATAATCTCTTCCACTCAGATCATCACACATGCGGAAATAAAACCAAGCGATAACACATCAAATCATCATACACATTAACACGGTATGTATGGGGAAAGCTTATAGCTGAAAACCCCGCAGCTATTGTGTATATTATAATGGAGAAATCATGTAACAAACTCAGTACAATACTCCTCACAAGTACTCGGTACTTTCTCATGAAGTTACACACAATCTAGCTCAGTTTTGAACAGGTTACTGGTTCAAAACTCACCGCCAATTGCCTTGCCTCTATTGCGCAATCCAGGCCTGTCTATATAGAGATCCAAGGTTCGAATCTCCTTGGCTTGACGGCGCAATCATCATGGGCAATTCCTCCAAGTGTGGTGCAAATCTCATGCACAACTGATGTCGCCACTGATAGCTAACTCCACCCTTTCATCTACCTCTTTCACTGGTCTCCACTGAACTGATCATGCACTGTAGTGAACTGATGTGTTCTTGAGTTGAATAATGAGTTACTAATTAATGAATTAAATAATATTTAATTCACTCCACTCATAACTAATTGATTAGCTAGTTAAACTAATCTCAACCAGTTCAACTAAAATAAACAGAACACAACTCCACTAGCTTTCTCATTAACTCCACCAAACTTCTGCCACTGAAGTCCTAACTGAAGTCAACCATGCATGTGCTCACCAAACCCTAGGAATAGTGTAATTCCTCTGTCAGATGCATGAGCCACTTCCAAGGCTCGAACTGAAGTGCTCCAAGAGAGTAAACTGAAGTTTAGAGTCTAAATATTATTAAGGGTAAATAATATTTGACTTCCCTATTTTAAGGAGAGGCAGTCTAAAAATAGACTTCGACCTATAGGTCCAAAAAATAGAGTCCCATATATTTTGACCAACATGACCAATACTCCAAGAATAACATACTTCAATCCCTGGACCATGCTCCATATGTCTAAAAATAGACATAGTCTAAAAATAGATTTTGCGCCAGAATTTGCCTGCGGGCCCACTTAGTGAAGGCGACTTCATTTCACTAAGCTCCATCATCTTGCTGCATTTTCAAAAATCCGTGTTGATCCATCGAAGGTTGAGGCAATCATCAATTTACCTCCTCCTTCTACTCTTCGCCAACTCCAAAGTTTGCAAGGGAAAGCAAACTTTTTACGTCAATTCATTCCTAACTACACTGAGTTAACAAAAGGTTTCACTAGGTTGTTGAAACAGAATATTCCTTTCTTTTGGGACAAGGTCGTTGATAGATCTTTTGATGCTCCGAAAAATGCATTGACCCATGAACCATTACTGCATCCTCCCAACTACAACCAAGATTACTTTTTGTACCTCGCCACTTCCGATTCCACGATAGGGATGGTTTTAGTTTAGGAAGATGAATTCCATGGTGAACATGTGATTTACTATCTTAGTCAAAATTTGCATCTGACTGAGATCAAATATTCACATGTGGAGAAATTGGCCTTGCTAGCTATTCAAGTTGTCGAACGTTTTCATCACTACATACTTTTACGCAAAATGACAGTGATCTCTGATTGTAACCCTATGATCTATATCTTGACTAAACAGTTGCTAGGGGGGAAATACTCTAAATGGATTGTTATCCTGCAGGAGTTTGATTTGGAATTTGAAAAATCCAAATCCAAGAAATCATTGATATTTTCTGAACTTATGTGTGATTTCCTATGTACTGATACAGAAACTGTGGCGGAAAAACCAATCGCAGATGAATCTTTGTTTCTTATTAGTAGCATTAATCCTTGGTATGGAGATATTATTGTTTATCCTCAAACCCAATCTTTTTGGCCCGAGCTTTCATGGTCGCACCGACGAAAAATTTGTTTCCGGTCTCAACAATATCATATTGTTGGCGACACACTATACTGTCATGGTGCGGACTCAGTTTTTCGCCATTGTCTAACTCATGACGAAGCCGAAAAGGTTTTAAATGACTATCACTCTGGAGCATTTGGTGGTCATATGTCTGGGTATGCCACAGCCCAAAATATATTGCGTGCAGGTTATTTCTGGTCGTTCTTATTTAAATATTGTATTTACGCGGTTCGAAAATGTCATAATTGTCAAATATTCGATCGAAAAATGCGTGCACCACCTGCTCCTCTTCACCCTATAATTGTTGTCGGTCCTTTTAAAAAATGGGGTGTTGACTTCATTACATGTAACCCTCACTCGGCCAGGGGGGAATGGGTATATTATTCTATCAATAGATTATTTTACCAAATGGGCCGAGGCGATGCCTACATTTTCGGAAAATGGAAAAACTGCAGCTAATTTCGTATTCAATCATGTGATTTCTCGTTTCGGTGTACCCCAAGCGATAATTACTGATTACGGGAGCCATTTTCATAAAATCATGATGATCGAGTTAACAAACCAACTTGGTCTACGCCATGACAGTTCTACACCATATTATCCGCAGGCTAATAGTTTAGTTGAAGCATTTAATAAATTTTTAGTCACCATGATCAAACGAATCATTGGAATTCATAAGTCAAATTTTCATACCATGCTCTTTTCAGCACTTTGGGCATATCGAACCTCAACAAAAACATCGACAGGTTTTACCCCTTTTCAACTAGTTTACGGTTTAGAAGCGGTATTACCCATTGAATGCGAGATACCGTCACTCCAACTAGCCATAGAGTTACTACCAGACACTTCTGAAGAAGAGAAACGTTTTTTATACTTGGCTCAGTTAGATGAGAATCAGCGCACCGCTACATTAGCTATTGAGGCTCATGTGAAAAGAATGAAAGCTCAGTATGATAGAAGTGTTACCCCTCATAATTTTTCAGAAGGATACCTAGTTTTGATTTATGACCAAGCCAATGACAAACTAGGGGCTGGAAAATTTGAACCCATGTGGCATGGTCCTTATATTGTCAAGCGACAGCTTGAAAAAGGGGCCTATGAATTGATTGATTTTGATGGGGTCTCTTTAGGTAAACCTAGAAATGGACTTTATCTAAAGAGATATTACGCTTGATTTTTGTGTGGAGATCTTCTATGTATATTAGTTACCTTTTAGTTGGTGTGCTATAGACTAGAAACGTGTGCCTAGCTTAAGTGTGCTCTTACTATTATTCCTGCTTATCTGGATACTTTTGATATCACATATGTTGATGTCCTTACAAAAATATATTTGTTTTGCTGATGGCGCTTTTCGTAGTACACGGAACATCTCTTTTGTAGCTTGGGTTATTTACTCACCCACTGATGAGTTAGTATCGATGCATGGGGTAAGCCTCGGTCAAACAAAGAAAAATATTGCTGAATATAGTGCAGTTATTGAATTATTTCCAGAATCCATTTCATTTGGAATTCAGAGTTTGATTGTTAGGTTAGATTCTGAGCTCGTTGTATTACAGTTAAACCGAGTATATGCCATTAGAAACCTAGTATTACTAATATTATTTTTAAGGGTTCGTCTCTTGGAATGAGAGTTCGATTATATTGAATATCAACATTCCAAGAAATTTAAATACATTAGTAGATGCAATAACTTCTAGTGTTATAAATAGATATTTGCAATAACAAAGTAATAAATCAACATTCGATAACATGATTGAACAAGTAACTGGAAATAATAGTATATCATAGTATAGATGTAGTGTTTAAAAAATAAGTACATCATCTTCGATCATAGGTTCAAAACGCCTTATGATCGGGAAAAAGTGATACAAAAATGAGTCTACAAGTCAATCATCCACTATCCGTGGTGATGATCACGATAATACACTACTGCTCATGCCACCCTAGTCAAAAATCTCCTGAATGGTCCAGGAACACCAATGACGTATCTCTGTAGAATGAGTGGGATGTCATCTATGGTTGTCTCGGGAATATCCATAGTGAGATGCTCCAAATGGTGTTTTAAATCACTCAGGATCTCTACAGTCTGATCCTGTGGGGGTGGTGCTGCTGCTGCTGCATCCCTTTGCCTCCGGTCAAAGGGGCGGAGAATGGCTAGTTGACTCGGACCCACATCTACATTTGAAATTTTTGTTATCAGTTTTGGACGATTTAAAAACAAAATAAAAATTAGAAATTAAAATATGTCAAAAGAGATTTTTTACCTGACTCATTCCACTGAGCTCCTAGCGGAAGGGGCATATCCCGGTCGCCGTGAAAATCCATGCCTGCATAAGGAAAATCCTCTATCACAGAAATTTGGTGTTATAGCCAACGAAAATAAGTCGAGGGAAATCAAACAATCTCCCCACCCTCACTGTGGCGGGCCATCAAAGCAACCCAACGAACCATCTAAGGCTCTCAAGGTCGACCAACATCAACAGGAATGTGTTGCGGGGCTAACATAGGAATCCTCTCTAGAGCAAAGGTGACGACGATGGACCCATATCCAATTTTTTTTAACTTCCCATTCTTTGCTCTAGTGAGTTGGCCTTTTACATTTTCCAACACTGCCTCGCACCAGTTGAATATGGTGCCTCGAAAACAAACTATTGCAATCCGCATCTGAGACCTATTAGCTACATGCAAAGCTGCACTTCCGCACAACTTGACAACGGTAAAAGAAATCACTTTTAACTCGGGACGAATGATAGTTTTAATGTCAATCCATTTGTCTATGGGATTGGCCTCATCATTACAAAACTCTAATTGCAGGTAGGCAATAGACTGGCCACCTGACCTAGCCCCAAATAGAGATAGTGGCTCGCCTCTCCTAGACAAACCAGTCAAAAAATATATGTCCTCCAGCTCAATCTCGAGCCGGTGGCCTCTGATCATGAAACACTGGTCTTGAACGTCCCATTTGCTTACCAACCAAGTAAGAAGATCTACTTGAGCTCTCATGCCACTAATAGCCCAAAATTTGAAAAGCCTGCATGCTCTTAAAACTTGCAAAGTAAGTTGGTGGATCATTGATGCTTCATCCACCTCCTCATGTTCCCATTCTCGCCAAATGAGCATTGTAGATATCCTACAATCAGTAAAATGAAGTATTAGAATCATTTTGAAGAAAACAATTTTGGGTAATTTAGGAGGAAAACATGTTTTTAAATTCGTTACGGTGCCCCCGCACTTTACGCTCAGGGACAGTGCGTAGCTCCGCACGGCCTCTGTGTCAAAAGTGTGGGGCCTCGACATTTTCCTTTGTGAGAAAATGTTGGGGTCCGTAGGTACCTAGTGTCCTGCCTGCGAACCCCCAAGGACAAATTTTTGAACCTATTTTCCTCCCAAAAATGAAATTTTGACCCTAATTTAAAAAATTGAACGGATGAAAAGCAAGAGAAAGAGGTTGTGGATTACCTGGAACAGATGGTTTTCATTTCCGACAGTTAGTTTGCCCAGAATCTTCTCCAAAGCGTTTTTTTCCAAAAGCTCTAAAATTTTCACTCCAAACTCAAATGGTAAAAATGAACTCGAAAAACTCCTTTTTATAAGTTTTTTCGAATAAATGAATTTTAAATTTTTTTTATTTTTCACTATAAAAAGTCATTTTCAAAATATTTTTATTATTGAATTAGGTATGTTTAATTTTTTGATTTTTTGTGCAGAATACCAGATTTTTTAGGCGAAATTATCATTTTTGATGAAGAGTATACTTTTATCACTTTTTCGAGCTCTTTAAAAATTTACGAAAAAGTGAAACCATGGAGTCCTCTTTTAAGCCCTTTTCAGACTCTCTAAAAATGAAAAGATTGTCGAGTACTTGACTATTCGAACTCATTAAAGTAAATGAACAATTTTCCCTTCAGTATAAGTTTACCCCTTTTCTGGACTGAAATGGACTATTTACAAAAAAGGTATACGTTGACTAATCATGGTCAATAGAGTTCTCTCTCGCATTATTTTATCCTTTTTCGGGCCCGAGAGACTAAATTTACGAAAAAGAACACCCATGGAGTTTTCTTAAGTTTTTTCTTCTAACTCCCTAAAAATGAAAAACACTGAGTTTCTCCTATACTGGACTCGTTAAAATTTAACAGTAAAGGACTCGTCAATTTCAAACAGGAATGGACCACTCCTTCTTAGGGTTAAATTTTAAACTAAGTTGGACTCATCTGAAGGATGAGCTTATAAACAATCAAATGTTATCCTCCTCAAGATTGTCAAAAATAAAGAGGTACTTGCCAGAAATGGTGGGGTTAAAGAGAGAAAAACAGATTCATTTGTTACACTTTGATTTGTAAAAGCATTACACCACTCTTGAACATGACACTTTTTGTCACACTTCTACCTGGGTTGGGAAATTCTTTGCCTATCAGTTAATCAAGCCATATTGAAGGTCTTCAACCATTTTCTGAGTATTAGCTTAGGGAAACTATCACCAAACCATATGCAGTGTCGTTATGTGTTCAAGAGGTTAATCAAACAAACCATTCATCTGCAAACATTTGTCTCCATTCGCGTTGACCATCCCTGAGTCAGTCCTGTTGTGGTTCCTATGATTTGGCAGATTTGGAAATACCAAATGACAAGACAACATCAAACCACTTCGGGATCTTAAGATCTAGCCCTCCTAGATCCAGAGAGGGATCTCTCTATAAAGGCAAAGAAATGTATATCTTTGAAGTTCAATTTAAGGTGTTAGGCTATTTATAGGGCATAAGGGTTTTTGATTTTTTTTGTTTGGTTGCGAAACATGAAAGAAGGGTTCAATATAAGGTGAAGGAATGAGTGGTGTAGGATTTTTGGCAATGGGGAGATAATTCAAAGAAAACACAAGTCCATTGGGCAATGGGGTCATAAAAGGGTTTACTTTCAATTCAAATATCCAAGACTTTCAAAGGGCTAGTCATCTATATCAGAGGATCTCTTAAGATGATAATGTGGGATGAAACAATAAGAAAATGAATGGGAATGAAAAGGAAAACCTTCCAAGGTGACCACTTCGGAGTAAATCTAGGGATAGGGCATGACTTAACCTCTATGATCTAAACTCCTAATGAGGCTAACTCTGAAGACAACAATCCAGCAGTCCTCCTGACTACTTTCAGACAATGAAAAAACTTAAGTTTAACACAGAGTGAAGTCTAAGATCAGAGAGAGACTTTTAACCTTCTCTGCTTTTGACATTCAACTCAAAGGGATCTTAGAAAGGCTAACTGTTGGAAAATGAACCTATTGGACAGACCTAACTCTAAATCCCAAGTTTCCCAATTCTTTCAGTTGAAACCAAACAAGAACATCCGAGAAACAAACTCTAAATTCATACATCAGTAAGCATGGACTAACCAACTTCTATACTAGTTAAATTATGTTGAATTTGTTCTTAGATACACAAATAGCATAAAACATAAAATATAAGAAGAGCAGGAATCATTAGGGTACTTGCAGCAGTATATCCTAAGCTAGATTACTGATTCTAATCAGAGAAACTGAAACATGATGTATAACAGAGGGAAAAAAATAAAAAATATAGAACACATCACCACTGATTTAGATTAGGATCCAATGAACATGCTTGTCATATTACAAGAGAAAAACCAGTCACATACATCCTTGTCCAATAGCTTGATATCATTCAAAAATCATCTCCCAACCTATTTACAACCACTACACACAGAACTCTAACTTAGTGAAACAGCTTACAATCCACGGTTAACCAACATTTACAATGTATTTCTCAGGAGTTCTTATAGATGAAAGGGTGATAGTACTGGCAGTGTTAGCCCCCTATAAATTTCTTGACAAGAAAGCAGGGAGCTAAATTGTTTCATGAGCCTTCAAGGAATGCATTTATCTTGTAAACACATCATCCTTGAAGCCCCTCCATGTTCCCCGCCCTTTGATCATTTCCCTCTGCTGTTCTGAAGTCAATAAGCCTTACTGATGATTAAAAAATTGTGCTCCAAAAAGGCCTTTATTTGCCCCTTGTATCCCTACAAATGTCCCATTTTACCCTTTTTTCCCCTTTTTCAAAGGTCCCCTCTTTTTCCTCTAAATCCCCCCAAATCCCCCTTAAATCCTATGTTCACCTCGGGTCTGGTTTAATTTTCCATTATTTCCTCTATCGTCACCCCCCATTGGCCTTGGAATACACTAAAAAGGGGCAAAAAACCCACTTTACACCTTATAATAAGGCCTAAGCCCTTTTCCTCTAGCCCCTTTAAACCACTTCCCCATATGCCCTATGCCCAGGGCCAAGCATTCAAGCCCCGGGCACTTATTGCAATTAGAGCTATCGGGCGGGCAGTTTCCTTTGTAACATCGAAAATCTCCAATGCGATTGTGTTTCGTTTATTTGACTGCCGATTGTTTTTGAACCGTCGATCTTCCCGCCAGATCCGATGGCTGGCGCTAAATCGCACTCCCGCTCCCAATCACAGTCGCAACTTTCATTGCGTTACTCCTTTGTTCCACTGCGATTGTGATCTCCCGATCACAGTATCCGCCATCGATCCATGATATGATCCAACAGTCTAGCATTAATCGTTGTGCGCCCCGTCACTCCTCTCCGTCTCCCTCCGATTGAATGTGGGCCATTGATTTTCCTGTTGTTCCGACGGCCCGCGCTCTCCTATTTCAATCGCAATCGCATTTTTAAAATGCTACCCCACTTCCACCTTTTGCGATTGCGATTCCCTGATCCAATCTTGACCGTCCCTTTAACCCAAGAGCCAACGGTTATGATCTAATCGCACTATCGTCCATCGAATTTTCAAACCACCCATTTCCCCCCTCTGATTGAATCGTAGTCGTCGATCTCCTCCTGAGATCCGATGGTCCTGGATGAATCGCCCATGCTGGGTCCCACCACATACGATCATTTTTATTACATTTTTCATTCATTTTAATACATTTCACCCAAATTCATAAACCATCCCTCTAATTAATCTCCGTCGTCGATCTTCGTCACCGGACCATGATCAAACGGCCCACGCTCATTTCTCCACCATAACCCTATAGGTTACAGATTACGCCACATTTATGCATTTTTCACCACTACTTCATCATTTTATCACCGTCGCGCTTCCCTCCTCTTAAATCCTCTACATCCACCTCCTCCGTGCATGGTTTTCTTAACAAGGTTTCGTGTTTGCAGGGTTATCAGGTGGTGAAAGCCGCCATGATTACCCGTCTTTAATACAATGGAAAAACGACAGGACTTGCATTTAAAGAGAAAAGTTTAAACTCTGTAAAATTTTCCTCAGAGCCATTAAAGCACAGATTTTGCAGTCATAAGGCAAACGTGGAAGCGACAAAGAGTATCAGTGTAGCAGCAGAGAGTTCAAGGCACGTAATAGAATATTTTGAGCCTTTTCTCAGGGGTTTAGAGGCAAAGTACCAGATTGAAGACATCATGGATCACACGGAAGGCTCCGCGCACAGAAAACAATACTATCATGTTGTTACATCGATAGATTGTTATTTTCCTAAAGGACCGAACACCCATATTGTTTCCTTTATTTACCGTGTTCCTGAAGAGATTTCAACTGACCGTAGCCCAAAGCTACCAAAGCATTTGTTATGCAGCATGGCGCACTTCACTGGCATTTATTTTCCTTTTTGTTTATTCACCAAAGTACCACAAAGTACTGCAGCCAGAGTACATCAGAGTCATACCGAAGTAAATGGAAGCCTGAAGAAGATCGCTCTTGCATCCGAAAGAGTGCTAGAGATATATGCACAGGAGTTTAAACAGAATGGGCTTCGGCCCTCTTTCTTTCTGAGTTTAATGCTTCGTTTAGTGATTCACCTACCTCCTCTGCTCTCTTCAACTATAAAATTCAAGAAGGAACTCTTTGTAAAGGTTGTTTATCGGTTATCAGAGAAATTACAAGTTGTTTCTTTGGGACACAATTTATGTGTAAAGTTGTAAGATAGGCAGAAAAATATGTTTTCAAACTGAATATTTAGCCATTGGCAATGTTGTACTTGACTGGTGTTGCTCTTTAATATGACAAGCACATTTCTTTGGATCCTGATCTAAAGCTGCGGTGATGTTTTCTGTCTCTGTGTTTTATTTCATTTCATTTCATTTCTACTGTCTTGCATCAGAAATCTGGCATAGGATTTACTCTTGTTAGGTACCCTATGTTTTTGCTCTCCTTGCCCTCAATGTTTTTCTTCTATATGTGTTATCTAAGGTTTGGTTTCAATTAATCTAACCAGTGTAGTGGATGTTATTTCCTACTAGCTGATGTATGGATTAATGGATCTATTCTTAGATGTTCTTGTTAGGATTTAAGCTGGAAGATTTGGGAACACTAGGGATTAGAGTTAGCCCTGTCCACTAGGATCCTTGTGCGACCAGCTGGCCTTTCCAAGATCTTTCAAGCTGGAGGCCGAAGCATTGAGAGTTTAAAGTCTATCTCTGATCTCAAGTCTGTAGCTTTGTATTCATAAGCTTTAATGTTTCCTTGCTCTCAATTTCTCTCTTGCCTATCATGCCACACTATCATCTTTAAGATCCAATGCTTTAGATGACTAGCCCAACTGAAAGCCTGCATACTCATTAACAATCAAATCCTTTCCTAACTCCATTGCCCAATGGTCTTGAATGCTCCCTAGAATTATCTCTCCTTTGCTTTGCAGTGTAATCTCCATTCACTTGTTTGATGATCAGTTCAGAGTCTCCATGAACCACTATCCTCTTAGCTCCTAATTTTTTCAACAGATGCAGTCCTAAGAGGAGAGCTTCATACTCTGCTATATTTTTTGTGCACTTAAAGTCTAGCTTGAAAGCATGACTCTCATAATAATTGTTCTCAATATTGTGCAACCATACCCCAGCTCATGCATTCTTTTTAGTGCAAGACCCATCAAAGTTCATTCTCCATAAGGGATTGTTTGCAAAATTGTTATCAGTTTCACCCCTAATGCTATGTCAACCATTATGTACTATTATGTTTTGTTCTTTAGGACTTTCATGGTGTTCAGTTTGATGGGTAATCTGTTGTTTGCAGTCTTGGCTTTGTTCACTCTGGTCCTTTAATTTAGCACGTTGTTCAAATGTTTCTCCCTCGTTTTCCTCTGTATCCAGAGCTACCATTATGTTAATATTTGTGGCTTCTACTCTACTGTTTGAACTTCTATTCTATAGCTCTTGTTCATCTGTACATTCATCATTGTAAAGGATAAAAGAGTCTAGGTCTGTATGGATAGAGTAGAGAAGGGAATTTTCTGGTTTTTTTGGGCTACTAACCATAAATTTTGTGTGTGCCTCCCTATATAATCTTCTAAGTTGGCTGAAAACAGGGATTGTGGCATATGTCATGTCCATTTGCATTGTACCTTGTAGCTTGGCACCCCATGATCTTGATAGCAACATGCCATATTTAGGGGGTACATCAGCCACTACTACATCCATTACCATGCATTTGGCTGGGATTTGGGTCAAATTCACACATAGATCTTTAATCAGGCCCAAAAAATTAACTTTGTTAGAGTCAAAAGAATATAAATCCTTATAAGGTCTGGTTATCTCTAGGCCTAATTTTTCCATGATCACTTTGGGCATCAGATTGTGTGAAGCTCCTGAGTCATGGATAATATTATGTAGGATTTTTTCATGGATGTTTAGACTGATATAGAAAGGAGGCACTACTCCTTCCTGAAATTTTCCTTCAATCTTTGGGCCAAACAAGAGAGCTGGTTGATCATCATTTAGGTTAACAGAGTCACTATTTTCTCCCAAGTTTAAGTCTTTCAAGATTTTGCATTTATATGCGTCTTGGGTGGCCAACTCAGTGAGAGGGACGGAAATTTTGATTTTGGCTATTTCACTCTCCAGATTGAAAGGAGACTGACTCTTTGAAAGGTTCAATTTTGTCTTGTTGGTCACCGTTTTATTGGCAAGTTCAGCTTGTTGATTTTCACTATGTACATTGTTTGAAATTGTTTTTTCAGGAGAATTAGCTGCAATGCTAGTGTTGTTGGTTTCTTCACTTGGTTTATTAGTGGTTTGGATGTCTTTGTCCTTGTTTTTTCCAGAACTCTCAGCTGTTGTTTTGTTTCTTTCAGTAATCCCTTTAGGATTTTTTTCAGGTCTTTTCTTAATGGTGATTTCAGAGGTTTTTGGTTTGGGAGTTTCTAGGCTCTTTTTACTTCTGAGATTATATTGTTCTTGGACCTACATGATGGAATTCTTGAATCCTAGCCTATATTCTTTAGATTCTAACCCTTCCTCATCCCAATGTGTGTATGAGGTCTGATTTTCTTCTGTGGAAAAGGTGTGATCTTGGTTATCCACTTACACCATGTTTATGATAGTTCCCTCTAATTATTCTATTATCCCCTCATCCTCATCAAGGAATTTTTCTTGGAATGGAGGAATGACTTGCTGGTCAGAGTCTCTTTGTCTATTGGGAGGGGTGTTTCTCCTAAAGTTTTGGTTCTGGTTTTGATTTTGGTTTCTATTCTGATTGTTGACTTGGACAACCATTTTCTCCATCATTCTTTCTAGCCTCTCCATGTTTTTGGCTAGATTATCAAATTTGGGATCAGATTTAGAAGTTGTGGTGTCCTCCCTATAGGTTACCTTCTTTTCAGCCCTCATCCTACCTCTTTTTTCGATCAAGTTTGCTTCCACAGTCACTGCTCCTTTCTGCATATCTTTCAGAGTTGTATAGTCTCTCTCCCTCAGTTGATAGGGCATGCCAGCATCAAAGCCCTCGGGATATTTCACTAAGGCCATTCCTTGGGGAGGTTTCATGTGGGGTGGAAGAGCATTATAGACACTGTTAAACCTGGTGGAGTAATCATGAACACTCTCTCCCTGATTTATTTTGAGATTTTTATACTCTGCTAATATTTGAAGAGGATTGCTTTTAATTTCCCATTTGTTTATGAAAGCTTGATGTAAGGAGGGAAGGTCATTGAAGCTATTAGGAGCTAAGCCTTTAAAACACTTTTTTACTTCTCCTCCTAAACTTTGAGCAAATATCCTCATATTATTAGTTTCATCTTCTATTTCCATATAGTCAAAAGCATCTTCCATCCTATCTACATGGTGTTGAGCTGTAGTAGATCCTTTTCCAGTGAAATGGGGAATTTTAGACTGATATTCATTAGGTAAAGGAGCCAAAGGCTGTGGCAACAATAGGGGAGCATACCATGCTGCCATGATAGTGTTTTGTGGATGGAAAGGAGTGGCTTGGACAGAAGGTATATGAATGACAGAGATGCTTGGACTAGCAACAAACTGTTGAGAAGATTTAGGGTGAGAGAGACCCAAGTTATGAATGAAATGTATATCAAGAGGTGTGGATGGAGGGTTTCTCTGTTATCAATGTGTTGACCACTATGTGGTGGTGAACTTGAAGGCTCAAAGTCTATCTAATCTATACCACTGAATGACTTAGCTCTTGGTAAATCTAAGTCAAATTGAGTATCTGATAGAGCTGCAAGATTTTCAGGTGTTGAGTTAGCTCTATGAATGGGTCTGACAATAGTTGGATCCCTAGATGTGGGAGACTTTCTAAGAATGCTCTTTGGATTGTTAACTATTTCAGGGGGATCTGGATCAGGATAAGCTCAGGTGTGGATTTTTCTTGAAGCCAATATGCTAAGTATAACAGCCTTTAAGAGGCAAACTATCCTTAAACAAAGAATCTTAATCCTATGTGTTTCTTCTAATGTGGATGATGTTGTAATGAAACTGGTCTCCCAGTGGAGTCTTGAGAAAACAAAGATAATCAGCAGGCCTACTGATCACCAGTGGAGTCTTTTGGTCATTTAGGAACTGTGGAGTCGCCAGGTGGAGGGTTAAAAATGTTTTGAAGTAGGATGTTGTCCACCATCAGCAATTTATACCAAACCAAGGCTGATTGGTCTTCTTTGAGTTCTTATAGATGTTTCAAGGAGTGTTTTAACTCAAACCTTCCCAAGTGGAGTCGCCAGTATGTTGTGGTTCCCGTGATTTGGCAGATTTGGCAATACCAAATGACAAGACAACATCAAACCACTTTGGGATCTCAGGATCTAGCCCTTCTGGATCCAAAGAGGGATCTCTCTATAAAGGCAAAGAAATGTATATATTTGAAGTTAAATTTAAGGTGTTATGCTATTTATAGGGCACAAGGGTTTTTGATTTTGTTTGTTTGGTTGGGAAACATGAAAGAAGGGTTCAATGTAAGGTGAAGGAATGTGTAGTGTAGGATTTTTGGCAATGGGGAGATAATTCAAAGAAAACACAAGTCCATTGGGCAATGGGGTCATAAAAGGGTTTACTTGCAATTCAAATATCCAAGGCTTTCAAAGGGCTATTCATCTATATCAGAGGATCTCTTACGATGATAGTGTGGGATGAAACAATAAGGAAATGAATGGGAATGAAAAGGAAAACCTTCCAAGGTGACCACTTCGGAGTAAATCTAGGGATAGGGCATGACTTAACCTCTATGATCTAAACTCCTAATGAGGCTAACTCTAAAGGAAACAATCCAGCAGTCCTCCTGACTACTTTTAGACAATGAAAACACTTAAGTTTAACACAGAGTGAAGTCTAAGATCAGAGAGAGACTTTTAACCTTCTCTGCTTTTGACATTCAACTCAAAGGGATCTTAGAAAGGCTAACTGTTGGAAAAGGAACCTAGTGGACAGGGCTAACTCTAAATCCCCAGTTTCCCAATTCTTTCAGTTGAAACCAAACAAGAACATCCGAGAAACAAACTCTAAATTCATACATCAGTAAGCATGGACTAACCAACTTCTATACTCGTTAGATTATTTTGAATTTGTTCTTAGATACACAAATAGCAGAAAACATAAAAGATAAGAAGAGCAGGAAGCATTCGGGTACTTGCAGCAGTATATCCTAAGCTAGATTACTGATTCTTATCAAAGAAAGTGAAACATGATGTATAACAGAGGGAAAATAATAACAAAGATAGAACACATCATCACTGATTTAGATCAGGATCCAATGAACATGCTTGTCATATTAGAAGAGAAAAACCAGTCACATACATCCTTGTCCAATAGCTTGATATCATTCATAAATCATCTCCCAGCCTATTTACAACCACTACACACTAAAATCTAACTTAGTGAAACAGCTTACAATCCACGGTTAACCAACATTTACAATGTATTTCTCAGGAGTTCTTATAGATGAAAGGGTGATAGTAGTGGTAGATAGAACTTAAATGATGCATTAAAATAGAGGAAGAGGATTCTATGAAGCCCATTCTGTTTTAACATCTTTATATTAATTTTCAGTATCCTTTGGCTAAATCAGGGGTCTTCAATGGGTTGACAATAACTCCAGGGTATGTTCTGGAAGTACTCTCTGACTGTTGGTACTCTATTTGTACTTTGAGACAAGAAAGGATGAATATTTTCCTTTCAGGCCTCCCATACTTCATAAACATTGCACTAACAGCTCTGGGAACTTTTTTTCAAAATAATAACTGTTAGGGGCTCGATGGGGAATAGAAAATGTTGTGGGAACTTGTCCTTCTTAGGAAAAAGAACATTCTACTAATATGAAAGCACTGATATAACTTGTTTATGTGCTTTAGGCTTCATTAAGCCTTCTTGATCATTTTAATGCTCTTCATCTATGTCTTTATACTTTAAACACTGGGTTATAAGCATTAAGTCTTCAATAATAAGCTTTAATCTTTTTAATCTCTCACTAATACACTTTTTCGCTTCTGCTGACTTGTGTTTTTGTGAATGTAAAGGTTTTGGAGGCACTAGAGGGTTTGAAACAGGGTCAATAAAGCTGATCTTCAATGAAAAAAATGTTTACACCCTCTCAGGGATGTCTTCCTCTACTATCCTTTGCTTTGAAACAGTCTATCTGTGCTCTAAATCACCATGACAGTGGTTGTAGAGGCAGAATGAAATCACCACCTATAAACCCTGCAAAACACAATAAACTCATTATAAAAACCTGTGGGAATGAGGGGTGGATTTCTATGAAGGGTCCATGGAGGATGGAGGAGCAATGAAGGAAATCATGGATGCAGCGAAAAATTGGCTAAAAACCATGGAAAAATGTGAAAAAAATAGGCCTGATGAAGGTCGAGGGTGTCGTGGGTTTTGGACCGTTCGATTATAAAAATCCACGATGATATACGGTGGAGATTGCGCAATGGATTTGTTTGGGAGCATAGGTGAATGGGAGAGGGATGGGGGTGAGATTAGATCATGGTCATTAGATTGAAATGATCGACGGTGGACATCGGTGGAAGGAGTCTTTCGAGCAGTTAGATGGAAAACAAATGGATGCAGTCGTGATGAACTGTGAGCCATTCGATCTGAACTAATCGACGGCTACGATTAAAAGGGAGATTACATTGTGGAGGGCGGTAAGGAAGAAAACTGGAATGGTTTTCGCATTATGTTTTGGGTGGTAAGCGGTATTTGCAAAAATAATGTGATACCATACACCTTCTGACGCGTGTCCTCCTTAATACCACCCATTTCGTAAAATTTTTGGGCATTAAACTCTAGGCGTAAAAATTTTGTGAAACTGAATGTCGGCCGTCAGATCTCTCGGTTTTGATTGGACGGTGTGGAAAAACTGTGATGGGGAAGCTGCATGGATGAGGGGAGTGGTGGGGCATGCTTTGATTTTGCCGTGTAGTGGAAATTTTTAGGCCATCGGATTAAGTGTGGGTCGTTGGATCGTGATTTGATATTGGGCAGAAATTTTAACGTAGGGGAGGGAGGTGAGTGGATGAGGTGGAGAAATGATGGATCGATGACCGTTGATCTATGGAGATCGATGGTTCCTGTTAACTCCAATCATAATGGTCGGGGAATGATACAAACAAAGGAAAAAGGTTTTTTGCAAAGAAATATGAGGGAGGAGGGCCTGGGCGGAGTGCGATTGAATCTCGATCGTTGGTTCTTGTGGATTCGATGGTCAGGATCAAATCGGAGGATCGAAGAGTCAGGAAAAGACCATAGAGCATAACCTTTTTGTGATTGCGATGGCAGGGTGTGGTCCTATGGAAAGGGCGAGGAGACCGGGGGATTAGAAGGAAAGGCTTATCGCATCGGACTTTCGAAACAAAGCTCATCGCATTAGAATTTCTAAGTAAAAAGGTGACAAGAGACAGGAAACCCCGATTTCGATTGCCCAATGGGGGTTATCTCCATGTTATGGCTTCGGGTCATATGCAGGGAGAAGGCACTGGGGCTAAGGCCAAAAGGGCTTAAGGCCTTAATGTGAAAATGAATATTTTCAAGGATTTTGAAGGGTTTTTTACAGAACTTGGAGGTTCCAGTAGACTAGAAGAGGGATATTTTAAACCAAATAAGGGAGATATAAGGTCCAAAAGGGATTTTGGGATGATTTAGAAGGCAAGTGGAGGTCTTATAGAGGAGTTTTGTGAATGGAATAAGGATGAAAATGGGGAATTTTCTTGTGAATGAAATGGAGCGAATGGAGGCCTTTTTTAAAACAGTTTCTCCCACAAGACAGCAGAATTCTTTAATGGAGACAACAGTGAAGATTTTTTCAAAGTACAGAAAGCACATGAAGGCTTCAAGAATGATAGATTTTCAAGGGAAATGTTTCTCTTTAAGACTTAGAAACACACTTAGCCACCTGTTTGCTATGCTAAAATTTTATAGGTGGCTAACAAGTCCTTGCAAAAATTTCTTCAAAACTTGATCTATGGTTTCGTGTCGTGAGCTTGCTTACGACGGATCACTTTCTATTGACAATAGCTCATCATCTAGGAATTTGATCTTGAATCCGTCAATATCTTGGAATCTGCATGCCTTAATGGCAAGTTTCTCGCCTTCGATGATAGGTTGTATCATTGGCCTTCGATCGAACGATTCCGTGAAATGTTCAACTTCATATCACTTTTTCACATTTCATGGATTGTACTAAGTACTTTGAGAGACATTTTCATTATTGGTGGTTTCTCTCATGGTTGTTAACAGTTCACATCATTGACTGGTAATCAAGTGGTTTCTACCATGTTCGACTTCGACACATTTAATCGCATGGATAGAATCATACTAGTTCGGGAAGCAGAAATCAAGACCCTGGATCTAGTTTCCACCATCCAGGCTGCGAGGAGTTTTATTATTCATTATGCAGTAGACGATTCATTACAGATGGCTACATCCATTTTGTGTCTACACTATTGATGTAATATTAAAATCATTTCTGTATCATAACAAGTTTAGTTAATTTTGATCTGAGTATGGGAATGCCTACCTTAGGAATGATATATATATGTTTTGCATTGCATGTTTTTACAGGGTTCCGACTGGGGTGTCCACAGGTGGATCCTTGAAATTATAAAGCACATCAATCTTCGAATGTTCTCAGACTTCTCACCTTAGGGGGCAATTTGTTACACTGAAATTTGACACCATGACATTTGAGTCTCCCTTAGAAGTCTACAATATCAAAGTTCCTAAATTCAAGCCTTGAAATTAAGAGAAAATCTCATAAAAGTCTTAAAAACTCCTGTACCGCACTTTCTCTTAGTATTGCCTATGGTGTTGCACCTTTTGGCTATAAATCCTGTGAAGCCAAACACATTGTTTATTCATTAAGGGTACGGACCCTTGTAAAAGATAAAAAAGGCGCAAGTAAAATCTAGAAGCTCAGTTTGAGTCGTTTTTGGAAGCTTCTAGAAACATTCCTACGGTGGAAATATCGCTCTTTTTAGGTTCATGCATCCCATCCATTAAGGAGCTAACCCCTTGATGTAAGGAGCTAATCCCTTTGAAGGAGGATTCTATCCCTTCTTGTTGGGAACTATAACCTCTTCTCTTTCACTATAAAAAGAGGCATAGGACAACCTCAAAGGGAGTTCAAGCTTTGGTATTATTGGAGGTGAAGTGTTGTTGAAACTTAGACCCTTTTAGACGATATTTCATGTGGAAAAGATTACAAACCTGTATGTATCTTGGTTGGAAGAGTGCAAGGCTGGTCAGAGTAAAGGAAACGCCTATTCTGGACCCCAGGAAGGCCTGTATGACATCAAGGCAGACATGATTGTAAGGCTCTTCTTTATTTAAGTTAATACAAATAAGTCCATTTTTCCCAATAAGTTGTCAATTGATTGGTTTATTTTATGGATTCCTTGATCACCATAATAGATATGATTTATGAATATATGTTATGCAGGTGCTATTTAATGTTTGTTTGTTTGTGATTGCAAATATTTGAAGCCAACTCTTTCAGGCAACTAAAGGACTACTACTACAAACAAGCGTTGGATCAAAGGTAAGATCGTTAAGACTTTATAGAATTTAATTATGAATCGCAATATATCTAGAGAAAGATAGTTTTATTTGTCCGTTTTTTGCTAGCTGTCTGTAGGACACTTGGGAGGTCTGTCTTGTCCGCAAGAACGACTTATCCGTCCAACAGGATCTCACGATCTTGGTAAGTGTTCTGAACATGATCATATCAATATTTCATCACGGGAAAATCTTCATGAATTTTATGAACATGTTGAAACTCAATCTCTTCACCTTGTTATCATGATCTGTTCGTTGAATGGTTAGAAGAGTCTTACTTGGCAAGCCCATTTTCTTGTAACAAGCTTCGATCTTTCTTGATATTTACCAACATTGAAATTTTGAATGAATTTTCTTCTGTTAGCAGTTTTCAAGATATGTATGACCATCAAGAAATAAGGGAATATTGTTTTACACAAGCTTTCTTATTATACTTTTATGCTAATGCTTCTAGCCATTGAGCCTCGAAGTGTGCTATATTGGTCCATCTTTCGCTTTGTGCACTTTTCTTGGTGATCTTTCTTATTGCTCATTCCCTTCCCTATATAGGTCAGGAATTTCTTTGGTGATTATATTGGAAATTTCATTTCACGTGAGCCTGGCCTCTCCTTTGATATTTTAGCAGTAGGTTTAGTTTATTGTTATTGTTTGTTTTGTTTGATTGCTATTTTTTTCATTTTACTTTTCATTTTGCACTTCTCTTTTGCAATTTTTTGTAATCAGCCTTGTATGAAAGTTATGTGGTTTGGTTCTGAATAAGCGTGGAAAATCTCAAGAGGAATGTTGACACCCTGTAATTAGAAAGATTGGAAAAATTCCAACTGTAGGGAGAACATCATTTCAGCCACTTTGGGATTCTAGGATCTAGCCCTCCTGAATCCAGAGAGGGATCTCTCCAATAAGTGCAAAGATGGATTTGTCTTTGAAGTCTTGGGTAATGATATTAGGCTAGTTATGAAGGTCGAGGGTTTGTTTTGTTTGTGGATGGTTGAGCATGATTATTATTTGAGGTGGAAAGTTCTAAATGCAAAGAGTTTCAAAGGTGAGAAGTTGCAAGCAAATAGAACAAGCTTTGGCCAGGAAGATAGATAATTGCAGGTTTTAGTCCATTGGGCTATGGAGTCACAATAGGGTTTAATTGAAACAACAAGAGGCAAGAGTGGTCCATGGGGCAAGTTATCTATATCTAAGGATCTCTTTAAAGTTTGATTTTATGGGATGAAGTGTTACAAAAAGAAGGGGATTTAAACAAATGAAGAACAAAGAGCAGCCTAAGATCATGCAAGTACTTCTAAACTAGCCTGCTTTTGACATATACTTAAGAAAGACACAAAATTAATCTAAGATCAGGTAAGTACTTCTAAACTAGCCTGCTTTTGATGCACTTTCAATAGAAAAACATTTTAAAACAAAGGGAAACTTGAAGGCAACTGTTCGAGAATAAACTAGCGGGTCGGGCTCACCACAAATCCTCTCCTAGCTCTACTCTACTTGGTAACTTTCAAGAAAAACACAAAGATAACAAATAATGGCCTAATATCTGGTAAGTAATTCAACACTAGCTAGCTTTCAAAACATTCCAAGGGAAACTTTCAGACAGTCTTTTGGGATAAAACTAGAACTAGGGCACACCATATTTTCCTGAGTTCATCTCTACTTAACATGAACTGAAAATAAAATTCAAGAACAATATTGCATTTGAAATAGACAGGGAACGCCAACATTCTTGTGCTTAGAATTGAATTAAATCATTCCTAAATAACACAGATTTGGAAGAAAACATGTAGATAAAGATTTTCAGTCAGAGAAGGGTACTGATATATAGTAGGTCCTAACTCTATGCATGTTGTTCTTTATAAGAGAAGATGAACACAATGAAAACAGAAATAAAATAACAATTTACAATAAGAAATAACATCACCGTCGACATAGACCAGGATCCCATAAATCAACTTGTATTGATGCTCCAAACCAGTTACATATTTAAGTCAAATGCTCTAGCTTAACAATCATCTACACTTCCCAAACTAACTTATCTATCACAAGCAGAGCTTCAAGAGCCAGTGAACACTATTTACAAGTAGAAGTCTCAAGCTCAATTATATTTCAAAGTTCAGCAACCAACCTTTTTCTCATCTTCTCTAGTAGTATTTATAGAAGAATGAGGAGGTGAGATCTGATAAAACATCTCCAAAGATAATTAATACAGTCGTAATGGCTTCTCGGCCTTTGAGGGGCTCGATGAAGAAGTTTACAGGTGTTCTGTCTACATTAATGTTTTTCATTTAAGATTAAGCTCAATGGGAGCTCTTATTGACTTTTGAGGCTCTGTGTTATGTTAAAGTAACTCTGCTGATATTTTGTCATTAAGTTTATTTGCATAATTCACTCTCTGGCTGTGCTGAGGCAAATATATGATCTTGATCAATAACTTCGGCCTCTGTTTGCATGCTTTGAGGCACAGGTGGCTTTGTGGTAGCTAGGAGGAACCAATTTGCCTCTGATGTGGCGGTGGAGGCTTTTCTGTCTGATAAAACACTTATGATTTTATTTTAGTTGTGCCTTAATTGGGAGGATTAGGCTTTTGATAATCAATCTTAGCCGTAATCCCCATAGATCTGTCTTCAATCTCCTGTTCTGGTGTGTTCTATCTTCGACACTGATACTCTTTGTTTGTGATTTATTCATTGTGTCTTGTTGATGTGCAGTGTTGCGCAGGGCTCGTGAGGCATCAATGCCTTTGAAGCTGATCCTGGGACCTGTGGGTTATGGGCCCACATACACAATCGACGGGTTTTAATTAAATTCACATGTCATACCTTAGTTTATCTCCCAAGATCCTTTGAGTGCGATCACCGTTCGATGAGCTAGCCTCAGATCGGATGGCGCACGTCAATAATGCGTTGAGCCCACAGTCAACATTTAACACACGATGAGGGAGTGATGAGGCGGTATTGTCCCGTCGACATGGCAGATTTTCACAGGATTGCTTGCTATTGAGTGGTTCCCTCTCTGTACCAAAAGTGGTGCGATCAAAACTTCTTCCGGCTTCTGAACAGTAAATGATCTCTTTAATATAATGGAAAAACCTTTTAATCACCCTTTATCAAACAACATACCCCAGACTTCAAAACTCCCGATAAAACCAAGGTGCATAAACCATTTCGGGTGAAAAAAGGTGCTCGCTGATGTCAGGGTCTTTGTGACCCGAAATTTTTATCAAATCCACCCTATAAAGCATATCAGGTCTGTTTTGGGGCCTGCTAACGTCAACCCAAGTATGACCCGAATTTTTGATCAATTCCGCCCTATGGCAATTTCGGGTCCGGATTCCACGACTATGCGAGCAACCAAACAAGACCCACTCCAATTGGTTGCTGCCGCATGTGTGCTGATGTGTATGCTGACTAGGCGTTGGGGACCACCGGTTCTGTGGGACTGCTAACTGTTGTCGCGGCCGTAGGGACTAGGGTGATTGATTGTGGGGCCGTCGATCTGCAGATTAGATCGACGGTGGAGATGTTTTGAGAAATGCGCCGGCGGAAAACTCTTTAAACCATATGAAAAACCAAAAAAAATTAATATAAACAAAAGTTTTATGTGCCGGGATGGTTTTATATATACAAATTGGATAGGCACCCGACTGCGGGGCCTTAGTCTATATGGAATGATAATAGGCCCGGGGCTTATATAAGAGGGCCAATCGGCATCGGAGTTTGGTTTAAAAACAAACAAATGCGCTCTGTGAGTTGCTCTGATGCGATAAGCACTCAGGACCCTAGCACTTGGTTCTAGTGCTGGGGCACATGGAGGGGAAATGGTTTTAAGACTAAGCCCAAAGGGGCTTAAGCCTTTGGTAAACAAAACTTATTTTTTATGAATTTTTTCAAGTTTTCAATGGATTTTGGGGGTTTTGGCAGAGTTCAAAAATGAGTTTTAAACTATGTAAAATGATTTTTATGAATGGAAGAAGGGAAATCATGAAAAATAGAGGATTTTTATGGAGGAAAAGGGGAGCAAAATGGAGGTTAGTTTTTCAAGTGAGGAAAGGGAAAAAAGGTGATTTTGCAGCAGTTTCCTCATGAAATCAGCAGAATTCCAGAGTGTAAAATGGGCACAGTAGGGAAGATTTTGGACAGAGGCATGAGGCCTTCAAGAGTCTTCAAGAGATAACATTTTCTAGCAATAAAACTTGTTTCTTGAACGCTCCAAAAATTATTTAGCCACCTTTTGGTATAACAAATTTTATAGGTGGCTAACAGTGGCTCCACTTGGGGATGGTGCCTTCTTGAAGGCATCAAGAACTTCAGACTTGCATTCTTTGGGAGAATGATCAGTGCCTCATCCATTGGGTTGCCTTTCTTTCCTTGAATGATCTTCTTTTGCTCTAAAAACATATTAGCAGCCATAAAAACAATGGATCTTTCATCAACAAGCTTTCTACCTACCCAATCCTACAGATCTAACATTTTTTCTTCATTAGATTACACTTGGATTGGAAAAATATTTTTACAACATTTTATTCTTTTGAAAACATGAAATATAATCTATTTCTACTCCTTGTTTCTCCATGGACTCAGATTAAACAGTTGAGCCCATATGATTCTCTACCTAATCTACCATCTGTTGGGATTAAACTGTCCAACATATTTTATTCACTAAATTCTACAACAGAAATTTAAAAGCATACAAGTCAGGATTGAACAGTCTAACTTGTTGCTGATCTATGGCATAAAAAACAAGCTGCACATAGATCTTATTTTGCAGAAAATTAAAAAAAATGGAAGGCTTAGGATATGAAATTTCAAAGCATTTCCTTCATCTTTTTTACAGCTCTGTTTTGACTTTTGTCTGAGTTGTATTTCCTTTGTCAACTGGTTTAGATTTTGAGCTAATTGGAACCAGATTTACATCTTTTTTGACTCAGAATTTGAAATAGATTTGAGTCATTCTCTTTGGGAAGTTATGTTCATATTTTGAGCATGTTTGAAACTTTAATTTCTATCCTAAACTATCTACCGATAAGCCAAGATTAAAAAGTTTGGCAAATCGAATTCACTATCATATCAGCAGAAAATTTAAAACTAATTAGTCAATATTAGGCTGTTTGACTAACTAGAAGTGTGTTCTTTAGGAGTGGCATTTGAGCTTGCACACTTTCAGATTTTTTTCTCTTTTTGGTATGGGGTTGTACCTTTCTTGTTTTTACAATCTACCCTCTTTTCTTTCTTTCTTTTTTTTTGTATTTTTGATGTTTATAACTTTGAATGCAATGATGGGTGAAGTATTTATAATGAGAAAAAGATAAAAAGGCTTTCATAACATAACATGGATCAAGAGAAGTAATGCTTAAGCATCCTGCCATTGACAGGACCCCGAAACAATTCTTCTCCATTCAACTCTTACAAAAAATAGGCATTATTACCAGCAGTTGAATGGATGGAGAAAGGGCCAAGCCATAAGTTGTCAAATTTTCCATGCTTGCCCTTGTCTTCCCTCCTTGAGTCCCACTTCAAAACTTTGTCCCCAATATTGAAATTGTTGGCCTTTGTTATTCTATCAAAAAGCTTTTTAATGTTGTCCTGCTTTTGCAATGCTTTGTTATAAACCTCCTCTCTGGTTTGCTGAAGATGAATGGTCTGATTTATTCTTCTGATCATTCTACTGTCTTCAGTTTGCAATTCTTGAATCAACTTCATCACTGGTACACCAAGGCTAGTTGGAAAAATTCCATCAGTACCATACACAAGCTAAAAAGGTGACATACCAATAGATTTCTTCAAAGTCAATCTGTCAGCCCAAAGTGCATGAACTAGCCTTGTGTGCCAAGAATTTTTGTTGTCCTCCAATAGTTTCTTGATTATGTTCACTAAACTCTTGTTTGAGGATTCTGCAAGTCCATTACCTTGAGGGTAATAGGTCGTGGAATGCCCCAATGTTATCTGATAATTGTGACAGAATTCAACCATCTTCTTTGATCCAAATGCTGTTGCATTATCAGTGATGATCTTGGTAGGACAGCCAAATCTGGAGAGAATGTTAGCCTCCATGAATTTTATAATAACAGAATCATTGGCCTGCCTACAAGGTATGGCTTCTATCCACTTAGTGAAATAGTCTATGGCAGTGAGAATCCATCTATGTTGAGCAGAAGATGGTGGATGGATTTCTCCTATGAAGTCAAGTCCCCACTATTGAAAAGGGGCTTCAACGGTGATTGGATGCAGAGGTAGGGGTAGCAATTTTCTTTTGCCTTCAAAAAGTTAACATTTATGACAAGCAATGATCATCTTGTGTATATCAGGAAAGAGATTAGGCCAATAGAAACCAGCCCTCAAAATTTTGTTGGCTGTTGTCTTCCAGTACAAACGACCTCCACACTCTCCTTCATGGAACTCGTGCTTAACCTTCTCTGCATCATACTCAGGCAAACATTTAAGTAATACACCACTTACATTTTTCCAATAAATACATCTATCTATAATGAAATAGTTTATAGCTTTTAACTTTAGGAATCTTTCCTTTGTCTTTGTCAAACCAGGAGGTGTATTTAACTTAAGCAAAACATAAATAATATCAGCATACCAAGAGGAATTCATGAAATGGTCTTCAACAATGGGAGTTGAGATTTCCTCATGTTCGTCCAAAGCATTAATCATATTAATATTGAGAACCTCAAAATTGGATTCAACCATTAATCTAGCTAGACCTTGGCCTCTAATGAGTTTAGTGGGCTTTATCTCTAAATCATATTCAAGAATAACAGCAATCCACTTACCTCTCTTACCATCTGGGTCATGTGTTAGAATGTCTTTAACAACTGAGTTTGGGACAAAGGCAATGATGTGTGAGTGAAGGATGTATACTCTGAAGTCTTTCAAAGCTTTAACCAAAGCAAAAGCTTGCTTCTCCATAACGTTATATTTCAGAGGGGCATCCTTCAACGCCTTGCTAAAGAATGCAATAGGTTGCTCTTTTCCTTGTGGATTTTTCTGTAAAAGGATAGCAGCTATGGTATGTTCTGATGCAAACGAAAAAAATATAAAAATATTTTGAAAAATCAGGACTTATTAGAACCGGTGTTTTGGTTAATACTTGCTTCACCAGCCCAAAGGACTTCCTTGTTTCCAAGGCCCATTTTACCCCTTGCTCCTTATTCAACATGTTTGTGATATTTCTAAGAAGCTCAGCCAAGTTGGGGATGAACCTTCTCAAAAAGTTAATCTTTCCAATGAAATATTGCAACTCCTTGATGTTTCGAGGATGAGAGATTTGCAATATGGCCTCAATTCTTTTGGGATCTATCTTAATACCCTCTTCTGAAATAATGTGCCCAAGAAGTATACCTTCTTGGAGCCCAAATAGTGCTTTCTTAGGGTTTAAAGATATCCCAAACTTTTTTCATTTCTCGAATAATTTTCTTAAGTGTTTTAAGTACTCTTCATCTGTTTTTTAAAACACAATGACATCATCAGGGTAGATAATGATGAAGTAGCCTAGTTCTTCCGAGAATGCTATGTCCATGGGTCTCTGAAAATTTGCTCCAGCATTCATTAGACCAAAAGGAATTTTCACATACATGAAAGTTCCCCATGGTGTGGTAAAGGTTGTCTTTAATTGATTAGCAGGGTGAACTAAGATCTGATTGTACCCTGAGTAGCCATCAAGCAAAGAAATTCTTCTAGACCCTACCACCCTTTGTAAAATATGATCTATCTTAGGTAAAGGGTAGTTGTCCTTTAATGAAGCTTTGTTTAAGTCTCTAAAGTCTATACAAAGCCTGATATCTCCAGTTTTCTTCCTAACTGACACCAGATTAGACACCCACTATAATATCTAATAGGGACAATAATACCAGCTTCATACATTTTCCTGATTTCCTTCTCAACCAGAGGCAGTTGAACAGGGTTTATTCTGCGCAGTTTCTGTTTGAATGGTTTTTTGTTTTCTTTGAGAGGAATTTTGTGTTGTATTATTTCAGTGTCATAGGATTTCAGATCTTTGTAACTCCACGCAAAAACATCAGAAAATTCTTTAAACATCTCTATGTATTTGAGTTTAAAGTGAGCTGGTAAAGTTTTATACAGTTTGATAATTTTCGGTTTAAGTTCACTGCCTATATTGCACTCTTCCACTTCAGTCTCTACAGGTTCCATTTTTGGCTTCCTGGCCACATCGTTAAAATCAAACAACTCTTCTAAAGGTGTCAGACCGTTTGGCAAACTTTCATCTTTAGAGTGCAGGGTTTCTAACTCTTCTGTTTCTAATTTTGCGTTCATCTCTGTTTCATTTTTCAAGTTTTCTAGATAACAGGTTTACATTAGCAAGTTCAGGAGACCTTTCTTCTTCATCAAGAAAATTTTATTCACTAGGGAAGTCGGTTTCATAATCTGAATCTGAACTTGGTAGTTCGAATTCGTTTTTGAACTGCATGAAGTCTTCTATTTGTTTGTCTCCGTCGAACACCTGCCAATATTTTTCATTATCAAGAATGGCTGGTCTAAATTTTATCTGAGTTGTGCAGTCTTTGGTTTCATATGGCGTTAAGCATGTTCTAGCTGCAAAAGCTAAATTTTGGGCCGCAATATTTCCTTTTCTTGGGACAAAAATCACTTTGGACTCCTCGAAAGTTTTTAAAAGGTCCATGACATCGTTTCGGTAGGCCCTAAGTCTGGGGTGATTTGCATTATACTTCCCATTGACTTGCCTAATGACTAACTCTGAATCCCCATACACATTGATTCTTTTGGCTCCTAACTTCTTCAACAATCGTAAGCCTAAGAGAAGGGATTCATATTCCGCTATGTTATTGGAACACTCGAAGTTTAATCTACATGAAAGGCTTTCTGTGCGGTTATTCTCAGTGTTGCATATCTAGACACCTGCGCCAACGTTGGTCTTATTGCAAGACCCATCGAAGTGCATACTCCAAAGAGGACTAGTCTCGAGTTTATCATTTGGGTTACTATGCTCTTCAATAAGTGTGCTATTGAATTGTTCTTGGAGGTCAGCACACTGTTGAACTTGTTCTAACTCCTCAGATTTTTTATTGGGTTGAGGACTGCTTTCTTGACTCTCAACGTTTAAAAGCAAAGGACCCATGATTTGTAGCTTAAGACCTGTGTTTTTCTTGCTAGAGTTTACAGGTTCAGTAAACTGTTCTGACACTCCTACGTTATCTTCTTCCTCCTCTCTATCTATCATTAAAACATACAAGGTCACTAGTTCACTAAAAGTTTCATCATTGAAAAGGATAAATGAATCTAGGCCTTTGTCTACAGAATAAAGGGGAGAGTTTTGTGGTTTGTCTTGGCTTGTAACTGTGTATTTCATATGGGACTCCCTGTAAAGTCTTCTAGTCTGATTGAAAATAGGGATAGTCACATAAGTCATGTCCATTTGCATAGTCCCTTGTAACTTAGCCCCCCAAGATCTTGATAATAACATTCCATACTTGGGAGGGACATTGGCCACAACAATATCCATGACTAGGCATTTGGCTGGAATCTGTGCCAAGTTAATGCAGAGGTCTTTGATTAATCCTAAACATTTTACTCGGTTGGAGTCAAAGGAGTAAAGGTCTTTATAAGGTCTAGCGATTTCTAGACCAAGGCTCTCCATTATAGCTTTAGGCATTAAATTATGAGAGGCGCCTGAATCATGCATAGCGTTATGTAAAATCTTTTCATGAACATTTAAACTTACATAAAAGGGAGGAACAGGTCCCTCTTGATATCTACCTTTAATCTTAGGACCAAAAATGAGCTCTGGCTAGTCATCGTTAAGATTGACTGTGTCATTATGGTCCTCTATGTTTAAAGCCTTCAAAATTTGGGTTCTATATACATTCTGGGCAGCTAACTTAGTCAGGGGAACAGAGATTTTGATCTTTGAAATTTCCTGCTCTAGGCTGAAAGGAATTTGGTTCTTTGAAGAACTTGTCTCAGCCTTACTAGCTGCTAGTCCATCAGCAACATCAGCTTGCTGATTTGTTCTATTTACTTTTGACAAAATGGTTTTAATAGGAGTACTAGCTGAAATGTTAGTACTACTAATGTCTGCACTCTATTTTTCATTGTTTTGAGTGCCTTTCTCTCTATCTTTATCAGAATTAATAGCCATTATTTTGTCCTTTTGTTTGACGACTTTAGGCTTGGTTGCAGTGTTGTTTTGTGAAGATTTGTCAGAGGTTTTGGTGTTGGGAGTTTGTTGACTGGTTTTGCTTCTAAGGTCATATTCTCTTTGAGATTCTATGATGACATTTTCCATGTCTTGATAATAATTTTCATCATCATCTCTTTTGTCATCATAAGGTGTGTATAGAACTTGTTTTCTATTATAATGAATCTCAAAGTCATCATTATCTACCCCCAGCATGTTGATATCATCTTCCTCTGTTATTTCATCTGCTTCCTCAACCTCACTTACATAGTTTTGATGAAAGGGAGGAGTGATCTGTTGATCATCTTCCCTAGGTCTTTTTGGAGGTTGGTTCCTTCTAAAATTCTGATTTTGGTCCTGATTTCTATTTTGAGGAGCATTTTGGTTTTGGCTTGCTTGTGCTCTCTTAATTATGCTCATCTCTTTCATCATCTCCTCCATCATTCTCTCCATCTTTGAGTTGGAAGTAGAAGGTGTGTTTTCCTCTCTAAAAGACACTCTCTTCTCATTTTTCATTCTTGCTTTCTTCTCCATTAAGTTTACTTCCACAACAAGAGCTCCTTTTTGCATCTCTTCAAGAGTTGCAGGATCTCTCTCTCTCAGCTGATAGGCCATCTCGAGGTCGAACCCTTCAGGAAACTTGTTTAAAGCTGAGCTTTGTGGAGGTTTTAGATCTAGGGAAAGGGTATTATACACACTGTTAAATCTAGTGCAATAAGCTTGCACACTTTCCCCAGTGTTTCTATGGAGGTTCTTGTAATCATAAAGGACTTGGAGAGGATTTTTCTTCACTTCCCATTTGTTTAAGAATGTTTGATGGAAGGCTTGGAGATCATTGATACTATGGGGGTTTAAGCCTTTAAACCATTTTCTAAATTCTCCCCCCAGACTCTGAGAAAACAATCTAAGCTTGACAGAATCATCATCAATTTCATTTCTGTCAAAGTAGTCAATCATCTTATCCACATGTTGTGATGTCGTTGTAGCATTACTAGCATCATACAATGGAATTTTGGACTGATAGTCCTATGGAAGATTGACCAATGGTACATGAGGGACTAAGGGAGCATACCATGTTGCCATGATATGTAGTGGGGGTGGATTCACAAGAGGTGGATTAACAAAAGGAAAAGTGGGTTGAAGTGGAGTGGTTTAGACAGTGAATGGAGGATGAAGGAATATGGATGGAACAACAATAGATTACTGAGCTGATCTTGGATGAGAGAAACCTAAATTATGAAGGAAATGTAAATCAAGAGGTGTTACTTCTCTACTACCAGGATGTTCACTTGATTCAGGGGATGAAAGTGAAGACTCAGGATCTAGCTGAGTTATATCATCAAATGACCTAGTTCTAAAGAGATTTACTAAGTCAAATTGTGATTGTTGTAGAGCTGAAAGATTTTCAGGAACTGAATTAGCTCTCAAGGGTAATCTGAAAACAGTTGATAATTTAATCCTAGGAGACTTCCTAAGGATACTTTCTGGGTGATCAACTATCTCAGGCGGATCAGGGTCAGGATAGGCTCTAGTGTGAATCTTTCTAGGAGCCACTATGCTGTGTTTTTCAGACCCAAATAAACCAGAAAAGTTCGACCAGGTATGACAATATTTAAAAGGTCAACTAATATGTTTACACAAAATTTAATCCTATAGTCCTCTAACTGAGTTTGAATGATATTCCAATGATAAGGGTTCTTCCCAGTGGATGCTTAAGGTCTGTTCAGGGTTGTGGAGTCGCCAAGTGGAAGTTTTTACCTCCTAAGGAGGTAAAAGGTTTTATGGTCCACCACCATGTTTATTGGATTCCAATCTGAAATATTTTTGGGTTTTCTGAGTTATTTTTTAGTTGTGTGGTTTCTAAGAGTGTCCTAAATCTGTTTTACAACTTAGCTACGGTTATGAGACAAAGACAGTCTACTCTTATGGCTAAGCCAGTTGATCTTTCAAGGTTAGATAAAGTCTTATGAGAATCCTAGGGTTTTGCCTAGTTTTTCACTGATTCAAACAAGTTTTATCATGATTACCATTTCTTGGTAGTGCTTGAAAAGGCTGCTTTTACTGATAAGGTTTTATGAAGTTTTTAAGGGAACCTAAGAGGAAAATTCGACTCATTCCCCAGCGGAGTCACCAAAAATGTTAGCTCTGGTGGCTCAGCTGGAAAACAGAACAATTGTCATTAAATCAGGGGTTATCTAGAGTTTTAAGGTGTATTTGAACTTTTATTAACTCAGAAATGATCCCCAGTGGAGTCGCCAGAAATGTTGCACCCTGTAATTAGCAAGATTGGAAAAAGTCCAACTGCAGGGAGAACATCATTTCAACCACTTTGGGATTCTAGGATCTAGCCCTCCTGAATCCGGAGAGGAATATCTCCAATAAGTGCAAATATGGATTTGTCTTTGAAGCCTTAGGTAATGATATTAGGCTAGTTATGAAGGTCGAGGGTTTGTTTTTTTTTTGGATGGTTGAGCATGATTATTATTTGAGGTGGAAAGTTCTAAATGCAAAGAGTTTCAAAGGTGTGAAGTTGCAAGCAATCAGAACAAGCTTTGGCCAGAAAGATAGATAATTGCAGGTTTAGGTCCATTGGGCTATGGAGTCATAATAGGGTTTAATTGAAACAGCAAGGGGCAAGAGTGGTCCACAGGAAAATTCATCTATGTCTAAGGATCTCTTTAAAGTTTGATTTTATGGGATGAAGTGTTACAAAGGAAGGGGATTTAAACAAATGAAGAACAAAGAGCAACCTAAGATCAGGCAAGTACTTCTAAACTAGCCTACTTTTGACATACACTTAATAAAGACATAAAAGTGATCTAAGATCAGGTAAGTACTTCTAAACTAGCCTGCTTTTGATGCACTTTCAATAGAAAAACATTTTAAAACAAAGGGAAACTTGAAGGCAACTGTTGGAGAAGAAACTAGCGGGTCGGGCTCACCACAAATCCTCTCCTAGCTCTGCTCTACTTGGTAAATTTCAAGACAAACACAAAGATAACAAAGAATGGCCTAAGATCTGGTAAGTGTTTCAACACTAGCCAGCTTTCAACACATTCCAAGGGAAACATTCAGACAGTCTTTGGGGATAAAACTAGGACTAGGGCACACCATATCTTCCTTAGTTCATCTCTACTCAACATATACTGAAAATAACATTTAAGAAAAACAATTATCTGAACGCCAACATTCCTATGCTTAGAACTGAATTAAATCATTCCTAAATAACACGAATTGGAAGAAAACATGTAGATAAATATTTTCAGTTAGAGAAGGGTACTGATATACAGTAGGTCCTAACTCTATGCATGTTGTTCTTTATAAGAGAAGATGAACACAGTGAAAACAGAAATAAAATAACAATTTACAATAAGAAATAACATCACTTTCGACATAGACCAGGATGCCATAAATCAGCTTGTATTGATGCTCCAAACCAGTTACAGCTTTAAGTCCAATGCTTTAACTTAACAATCATCTACACTTCCCAGACTAACTTATCTATCACAAGCAGAGCTTCAAGAGCCAGTGAACACTATTTACAAGTAGAAGTCTCAAGCTCAATTATATTTCAAAGTTCAGCAACCAACCTTTTTCTCATCTTCTCCAGTAGTATTTATAGAAGAATGAGGAGGTGAGATCTGATAAAAGATCTCCAAAGATAATTAATACAGTCTTAATGGCTTCTCAGCCTTTGAGGGGCTTGATGAAGAAGTTTACAGGTGTTATGTCTGCATTAATGTTTTTCATTTAAGATTAAGCTCATTGGGAGCTCTTATTGACTTTTGAGGCTCTGTGTTATGTTAAAGTAACTTTGTTGATATTTTCTCATTAATTTTATTTGCAGAATTCACTCTCTGGATGCGCTGAGGCAAATATCTGATCTTGATCAATAGCTTCAGCCTTTGTTTGCATGCTTTGAGGCACAGGTGGCTTTGTGGTAGCTGGGAGGAATCAATTTGCCTTTGATGTGGCGGTGGAGGCTTTTCTGTCTGATAAAACACTTATGATTTTCTTTTAGTTGTGTCTTAATTGGGAGGATTAGGCTTTTGATAATCAATCTTAGCCATAATCCCCACAGATCTGTCTTCAATCTCCTGTTCTGATGCGTTCTGTCTTCGACACTGATACTCTTTTTTTGTGATTTATTCATTGTGTCATGTTGATGTGTAGTGCTGTGCAGGGCTCGTGAGGCATCAATGCCTTTGAAAATGATCCTGGGGCCTGTGGGTTATGGTACCACATACACAATCGATGGGTTTTAATTAAATTCACACGCCATACCTTAGTTTATCTCCTGAGCTCCTTTGAGTGCGATCACCGTTCGATGAGCCAGCCTTAGATCGGATGGCGCACGTCAATATCGCGTTGAGCCCACAATCGACATTTAACATACGATGAGGGAGCGATGAGGTGGTATTGTCCTGTCGACGTGGTGGATTTTCACAGGATTGCTTGCTATTGAGTTGTTTCCTCTTCGTACCAAAAGCGGTGCGATCAAAACTACTTCCGGATTTTGAATAGTAAGTGATCTATTTAATATAATGGAAAAACCTTTTAATCACCCTTTATCAAACAACATACCCCGGACTTCAAAACTCCCGATAAAACCAAGCTGCATAAACCATTTCTGGTGACAAAAGGTGCCCGCTGATGTCAGGGTCTTTGTGACCTGAAATTTTTATCAAATCTGCCCTATAAAGCGTATCAGGTCTGTTTTGGGGCCTGCTGACATCAGCCCAAGTGTAACCCGAAATTTTTATCAATTCTACCCTATGGCAATTTCGGGTCTGGATTCCACGACTATGCGAGCAACCAAACAAGACCCGCTCCAATCGGTTGTTGCCACGTGTGTGTTGATGTGTATGCTGACTAGGCGTTGGAGACCACCGGTTCTATGGGACTGCTATTTGCTGTCGCGGCCATGGGGACCAGGGCGATTGACTGTGGGGCCATCGATTTGCAGATCAGATCGACGGTGGAGATGTTTTGAGAAATGTGCCGGCGGAAAACTCTTCAAACCATATGAAAAACCCAAAAAAATTAATATAAACAAAGGTTTTATGCCTGGGGATGGTTTTATATATACAAAGTGGATAGGCGCCCGACTGCGGGGCCTTAGTCTATATGGAATGATAATAGGCCTGGGGCTTATATAAGAGGGCCAATCGGCATCGGAGTTTGGTTTAAACACAAACAAATGCGCTCCGGGAGTTGCTCTAATGCGATAAGTGCTCAGGACCCTAGCACTTGGTTCTAGCACTAGGGCACATGGAGGGGAAATGGTTTTAAGACTAAGCCCAAAGGGGCTTAAGCCTTTGGTAAACAAAACTTATTTTTTATGAATTTTTTCAAGTTTTCAATGGATTTTGGGGGTTTCGGCAGAGTTCAAAAATGAGTTTTAAACTATGTAAAATGATTTTTATGAATGGAAGAAGGGGAATCATGAAAAATAGAGGATTTTTATGGAGGAAAAGGGGAGCAAAATGGAGGTTAGTTTTTCAAGTGAGGAAAAGGAAAAAAGGTGATTTTGTAGCAGTTTCCTCATGAAATCAAAAGAATTCCAGAGTGTAAAATGCGCACAGTAGGGAAGATTTTGGACAGAGGCATGAGGCCTTCAAGAGTCTTCAAGAGATAACATTTTTTAGCAATAAAACTTGTTTCTTGAAGGCTCCAAAAATTATTTAGCCACCTTTTGGTATAACAAATTTTATAGGTGGCTAACAAGGACTTTGGGTAACTATTCACACTTGATTAACTATCAATCCCCTTATTTGCATGTGCCTTTAATCTTTTCAGTCTGTGATGCTTATATGGAAAATATGTGTATTTCTCAAAGAAAACCTTAGTAGATCTGTGATGCTCGTATATTTAATAAGGCCTTCTCCCTTAATTCGATTTCTTATATATTCGATTGGTTTTAACATGTCAACTTAGTCGAGTAGAGAAGGGAATGGAGGAAACTTAAGAAAGCTAACTTAATTTAGAGGTATATGTTTAAGAGCCTCTATAAAGAAAGGAATAACCTCTCTTGCTCGTTAAATAAGTCGGGGTCCCTCTTCTTCCCTTGGTGATATAAATGATGATATAATTGCATAAATTTTTAAAATAAACAATGGGTGAAAGAAGAGAAAGGTGTGTTGCGCAGAGAGGTGAAGCAAGAAACTTCATCGGGGTACTGAAAAGGCTTGTTGGCAATGAAGCGATGCTTATGATTCCTTGAAGTAACTCCACTGAGGTACTAAATAGGCTTGCTGGTAGCATAAAAACACCAAAAATTATATGAATATTCTAACATATTACACTCGCATTCTTATATACTCCTAACCCCTAATCAAAACGACTGAGGTTTGAATTTCTCATGAAATTGTTTGGATAGTAAAAGGAATAGAAGAAACTATATAGTTAATTGAGCTAAGTAAGGAAATCATGGTTATTAACGGGATGAAAGAATACTTCTTGAAAATATAGACTCGACATGTAAAGTTAAACCCATGCAGAAAATCTGGAGTTCTTCCAGTGTGTCACAAAATGTTGTAGCTACTACAACACCCCTCGAAAAGGTTGCTTACACTTTGGTTTTGGACCCTTCCTCCGACCATAAGAACTGTCATTTCAACTAGAGTCAAATGATCTTCTTTTTTGTTGGGTGTGGAGCCTGATTGTCTTGTTTACTTTGTATCACAACATTGGACCCCCGTACCTTAAAAGGGGTGGCAATGCCACCCGTAATTAATCGCTGCCGTGGGGGGTCCGGGGGGGGCGACAGCGCTTTTCGGAGCCCCCCCCTGGCGGGGGTTTTCGGGGGCAGCGCCCCTGAAGCTAAAAACAGTTGTAAAATTTCCTTGTAAAAGTATAGTAATTTCTAGTCAATCTGGGCCGTTCATTAGGAAAATGATCTGATGGTAGAAGTTATGTTTAGATTAGGGTTTTTTTCCCTAGAAGGCAACCCCCTTGTATATATGAGGGTATTTTATTGTGGCTGTGGATTATGTGTGTATTCTCGGAGCGAGAAATAGAGAGGGAGACTGTGAGAGAGAACAGAGGATATTACAACGGATCTACTGTAGGTTTTGTCTCTTCATTTTTTGCTGGATAATAGAAAGGAAGGACTGGCTGTTCGGGGTGGACGTAGCCCAAACTGGGTGAACCACGTATATCTGTGTCTCTCTGGTTTTATGTGTTTTGTGTGCTTGTATTTTTCCGCATACTTTATGTGTTGGATTTCTCCATAATATTTAATTTTCTAACATTTTTTATTAAGTATTGCAATGACTTATTCTTTTGTATTAAGATCATGTTTCCTTTCATGTGAAAAACCATGTTAACAGTTAGGCCTTGTTGATAGTAGTTGCTCAACTTCTGGATACAAGCAAAACACTTATTAAACAAAAGCTAAGTCTTGCCTTGATCAACACTGATTGCATGCCTTACCTTGAGGAATTGTGCAACCTTATATCACAGTGAACTGCACAACTCATTTTCGGAGTGAAGTACGCAGTCCCCTAAGCCATGCAACTGCACAATCAATTGTGAAACAAAATTAAACAATCCTTTCGTGAGAGAAAACTATGCAATCAATTAAGAGAGAACTTCACATTCCCTTGCCTTAGTGAACTACTTAGTCCCTTGAACCCGTGAACTATGGTGTCCCTGGAATCAGTCAACTACGCACTCCTAGAAAATAGGAAGTGAGCATTTCTATGAAGCAATGTACCACAAGTTTCCAATATCATCTAAGGACATGTATCAGTTAACTAGAGGCAGTCCCTTGATTTTAGGCATGCAAACCTTAAACTCTAGCCTTATATCACGAGTTCTAATCCATATAAGAAAGGCTCATATATCTTTTTTTCACACTTTCCATTAGAGCTCTGGATATTCTCAAGAGCATATGGATCTTTGGATTCCATTTGTGTCGCTTTCCCAAGTAAGTTTCTCAATTGTCACTTTTGAAAGTGTCGTTTTTCCTCATTCTTCTTGTAGCAAGTGGTGTTTCTAATATTATTATCTTCTACAAGTATCAGTAGTTTCAGCGACTTTTCAAGTGTCTCATTACATTCCTTGTCTTTTCGTTTACAAATAATTATTATTGTTGGGTGTATTTATGTATGCATGTCCTTCTCTTTTCAATATCTTGTTTTCTCAATGTTAGTGACTGGTTTGAATGATTATCGAGTCAATCCACATCCTTCTTCCCTTTAGTTAGTAGATCTAGAATTTACCCTTTTCCCAAAGAAGATTGCACAATCCTCAGGCTTTTCTTCCCTCCCCAATGGCACATTGTGCAATCTCTTCTAGCAGAGGCCTTTCCCTTCCATCTGCAACTAGGCACTATGAAATCACTAGCCTCTCCAACTATGCATTGTGAAATAACAAGTAATAGTGAAGCCTCCTTTCCCTCTGAAAATTGTACACTGTGCAGTCCAGGCCCCTCTCCCGGTAGAAATTATGCATTATGAAATTCCAGTCCACACTCAAGCTGCCCTAAAAGCAATAACTATGCAATCATCCTTCAAAAAATGTGCAGTGCACATCTAAAGTGCTCATTCTTCCCATCTTGTGCCTAGAATTACACAATCCCTTTTCTCAATTTGACTTTTTTTTACTTGTAAGTTGATTGTTTATCCGATCTCTTGCAGAACTCATTTTTTATCACCATGAGTGCATTTTTTTCACTAGGTACAATAGTTCCTAAACACATTAGTCTTTCACCAACAAAAAACACCATTCATTCAAAGAAATGATCATCAAATGAGGTCACAAAGAGTAGTACTGAAGAGGCCATTAGTAGTACCATATTAGGACTTCCTATCTTTTTAGATACCCAATACTTCATTGAAAATGATTCTACTGTCACATGGATTTATTTAAAATATGTCTTCACTTAAACAAAGTTCACAAAAGATCTGGAAGATAGGGAAGTCTATGAGAGCATTTAGTGATCAGGGTTCGATAAAATGGCCCACAAATATCAAGTATTACCATGTGTCGATGTTATCAAGTATTTAATTCCAAGAGCATGGAATTAAATATTTTTAGTGGCCAGCAACTTGTCTCCTATTATCCACATGAAATTCACTTATATTATAACTTTCCCAAGTGTTGGGAATCAGGATTGTTGTTAGACCAAAACCACGGTTGTTATTCAATGATTGCATCACAAGGGATAAGGATCCACGAGATATAGTTATTACATGTCGCAAAACACACAGGGAGCATCGTTTTATCCAATTTCCAACAATATCCCCCCAATGCTAGTCGTGTGTGTATCGAATTCATGACGTATGCTCTGATACCACTTCCTTGGTGACTGTTTTAACCCATACAAAGACTTTTTTAACCTGCATACCAATTCTTTCTTACCATTCACCACAAAGCCTTCATGTTGCTTCATGTATATTTCCTCTTGCAAATCCCCGTGAAGAAATGGTGTATTCACATCCATATTTTCTACCTCAAAATCAAATGCAGCAGTAAAAGATAAAAATAATCTAATAGAATTTACCTTGGAAACAGGAGAGAAAATATCAACAAAATCAATTCCCGACACCTGGGAATAACCTTTTTCTACCAATCGAGCTTTGTATTTCTCCACCTTTCCTTCTGCATTGATATTCTTCTTAAACACCCATTTTCTTCAATGGGTTTCCTTCCCGCTAAAAATTCCACTAGATCCCATCCCTCATTTTTGTGCAAGGATGCCAATTCATCAACCATGGCCTCCTTCCATAGTTTTCCATCCTCTGAACCCATTTCCTCCCGACATTTATGGGATCATCATCAGTGATAGATAAAACAAAATCTGGACATAAAAAAGATGGACTATACCTTTCTAGATGCCTTCTTTCTCGAACTGATCCTCTCACAGCTGGAGTTTATGGCTCTTTCTCTTATGAATCTTGTTCTGTTGTCGAGTCTGATTCTTCCTCCTTTAGCTCAAACTCTATCTTCTCAGGTTCCTTTGGTTGGACTTCATGTTTAACAACATCTTTCACCTCTCTAAACACCACATCTCGGTTGTACACAACCTTCCTTATTTTTGGGTTCCAAATCTTGTAACATTTTAAACCATCCTTATACCCAAAAAATATGCACCTTTCACATTTATTATCCAACTTTGTCCTTTCCTCCTTTGGAACATGTACATATGCATATATCCAAATACGCTCATATGTGAAAGAGAGGATTTCTTACCAGTCCATACCTCATGTGGAGTCTTATCCTCCAATGTTGATGAAGGTGATCTGTTAACCAGGTAACATGCATTCTCCATTTCATATCTCTAGCATTCATGTCCTAACTCGATACCAATGAGCATGCTTCTTTCATTTTCCATCAATGTCTAGTTCATTCTTTCTGCAACTCCATCTTACTAAGGTGTGTATGGAGTATTCATATGTCGTGCTTTACCACACTTCTTATAGAACTCTTCAAACTCCTTCTTGCATAACTCTCCACCATTATATGTCCTTAACACCTTTATATTCTTCTCTGTCTGGTTTTCCACCAGAGCCTTAAATTCTTTAAACCTATCAAAAGCTTCATATTTCTTCTTAAGGAAATGTATCCATGTACTCCTCGAGAAGTCATATATAAATGAAACATAGTACACATACTTACCCAGTGATGGAACCGCCACAGGTCCAAACACATCACTCTACAAAAGCTCTAATATATTTTTCACCCTCTTAGCACTAGAACGGAAACTCACCCGATTATGCTTCCCATATACACAATTTTCACATGAATTTAAATCCAAAGAGAAATTAGAAATACCTTCTACCATACCATTACCATGTAGTATTCGAAGCCCCTTCTCCCAATATGTCCAAGCCTTTGATGCCATAGCATGGTCTTTTCTCCAGAGACCACTTGGATTTCTGCTCCACTTTCAGGAACCACAGAACTATTGCACCCATCAATAACAATGCTACCCAGAAGCTTGTACAGAGTTCCAATCTAAAATCCTCGCATCAATACCAGTGCTCCTTGAACCATAATGTAGGTATATTTCTTGAAACTATTTTTACACCTGCATCATCCATCTTGCTTACAGAAATAATATTTCCAACCAATTTAGGAATATCCAAAACACCAGGAAGTGTTCTAATCCTTCCACCTTGAAGCTTAAACTTGACTTTTCCACGTCCAACGATTCTGGCCTTCTTGACATCCCCTATGAAGACATCATCACCATCATACTTCTCATACTCGCAGAACCACTCCCTATGGGGAATGAAGTGAAAGGATTCACTTGAGACAATCAACCATGCCTCGTGATCTACATGTGTCTTTGAAGAAGAAGCTAAGTACACATCCCCACCACCATTTGAGGTGGTGTTTGCCTCTGCAGAAGTAGTTTCTAAAGGTCATATGACAAGTGGCACATGTGTCTAGAATCCAACTATCATACCATGAAGAAAAATAAGTACTAAAAATATCTTCCATGTGAAAATTACAATGAGCAACAACATAATGTGCATTCTCAGAAGACTGTCCTTTGTCTAAAATTAGATGATGTTTCTTTTCAAGAAATTTTTCTCTTCTTTCATTAATTTTCTCCTAGGGAATTATACAATTTGTAGCAGTATGTCCAATTTTACCACATCTAAAACATTTTGCAGCTGCTTTATCAAAAAAAATCTTTTTTTTTCATTCTACTATCTATTTCCCTGAATATTTCTACCCCCTTACCTCTATAATTCTTCCTTCCTTAAACTTTATTACCCTTACTATTTCTGACAGATTCCTCTTGAGATTTTTGGTATTTTGAGAAAGACATAGGGTTTCGGTATTAGAACTATGTGATGCTTCTTTCTTTCCAAAATCCTTCTCTCTTTCCACAATTTTCCCTACTAATTTGTCAAAATATAAATATTTTAACTGCCCACTAGGTTGGAGAGATTCCAAGTAGTGTGAATAACTATGGTAAAGATCCTTTATAAAGGCAGTAAGCTAAAAATCAACTTTAATTCCAGTAGACTCAATTTTATGATTGATGGCTTTAACTTCCAAGGCAAGTTCTAGAGGATCATTATTGCTCATTTCCAAATTAAATAACATCAATAATAACTGAATTATCTCCAATTCCAAATGTCAATCATAAATCTCTTTTAATTTTTTTATGGAATCATAAGTTGTTTTACTCTGAACAATGTATCTACTTACCTCTTCTTAGACTGAAGTGGAGATTAAGGCATAGGCCTTCTTATCCTTAATTTTCTAGATTACTAGTTTTTTCCGCTCATCGGGTTGCTCTGGTGCATTTCCTCCTTCTCCTTCATAGACTCCATCCAATAAATCATTAAAGATAAGAGTATTTTTAACTTTCCTAAACCACTCATGGTAATTTTCCTTTCCGAAAAGGACAACCCCAATTAAGGACACCAAGGAGTTCATTTTTTCTAGATAATCTTACAAAAAATTATTCTAAATCACTGCCATAAAATTTCTTTTCTTTTTTTAACTTTAGTTTTTAACCACCTCCTCACACTGATTTCTCTTAAAAAACACAGTTTTAATTTGTATTTTCGGTGATGTTTTGGTTTCATCACTACAAGGCACATATTTTTCTTAAATAAAAAACTCTGTTTTAATTTTATATATACATCAATTGATCCATTCAGCACTTCTGATTCAACCAAAATCTTAACCACAGGTTTCTTAAAAAAAACTGAGTTTTTAACTTACTGATCCAAAACCGACACTGGCAGTCACTCTGCACTAGGTTCGATGTTGTCCCACAGTATTCTTCCCAAACAAAAAAACACAGTTTTATGTTTTCCATAGCACACCTCAACCACTGGACAACTTCACCTCTACACTCGGCAAACAAAAAAAACAAGTTTTTTTTTGCTCAACCGCTGGCAAGGTTTCAAAGCTGAAAATCGCAGTCAGGTTCCCACAACAAGCACTTCAGGTTCCTCCACAACAATGGTGAGCAACGACGGGGACTTCGCACAGATTAACAGCAGGTCCACAGTGATGGTGAGCAGCTACAGAAACTTCACATAGATTACTAGGGGTCTTCTCTCATCGGCCTCCAAACACTGCATATCACACAAACCACACAAATTATCGGAGGTATTCTCGCACCGGCCTCCGAACACTGCATATCACAAGCATCGAACGAGGTTTCACATCAAAAAAACACTAGGAGTCATCTTGCATCAAAGAAGACAATGGTTTTGGAGGATATATGTTACTGCCACATGCCTCTTCTCCTTGCTCTACTACCACTATTCAATTAAAAGATGTGATCTCACTATATTTAATTAAACCATTGAATTACATTTATACTCTATGATATCAATTATCACTACATAACTGAATATAACTGTAACTAATTATATTCCTAACTATACAACAGTTTTGTAGGAATTAGCAATCCCGTAGGATTACAACAATAATTTCTCTCAAAGAATTATGGTGGGGATGTTGCAATCTAGGTTTTTTAAGTTAATTTTATCATTTGCGGAAATTGATCTGGGTGGGGAGGATTCTATTCATTCCTCTCAACCACCGAAGATAACCCCAATTGACATAAATATGACTTTCTTTACCATTGAATATAATCTAATTTTCTATTTTTCCAAATATCAAAAAAAAAATTAATAATAAAAGTGTTAATTAAATTTTAAAATAAAGAAATAGATAAACTACAATTGAAGTTTGCATTGGAATATATATATATATATATATATATATATATGTGTGTGTGTGTGTGTGTGTGTGTGTGTGTGTGTGTGTGTGTTTCAAGAAAAGAATGTTTTTTTTCTGGCATCTAGTATAAATTTTTGGAAACCTAGGTTACAACAATCAAGTTTATGAATTTTATATGCTCCGACGATTCTTTAGGGTGTTGAATCCATCTCCACCATAAAAAAATGATTCAAACACTCCTAGTTTTAGATTTTTTGAAAAGGAAAAAATAAATATGGGCTACAACTATTATTCAGGGTGTTGAATCCATTTCCACAATAATAATAAAAAAATGATTCAAACACTCCCAAGTTCAGATTTTTTGAAAAGAAAAAAAAAATGGATTCTCTTCCAATTTCAGATTTTTTTAGAAGAAAAAAAAATATCCATTTTGACAAGAAAATTGTCATCCAAAAAATCATCATACATATATAATTGTCATATGTGTGTGTATTTTGGAATAGGGTTTTTGGAATTTTAATGTAGTTATCAATACTTATAAGGTGGATGGTAGTGGTTTAACCTCTACAAAATATTTTGAAATATTCTTAGTAGTAATCACTAATTAATGATTGAGATTTATCTCAAAAGTAGTTATGCCCTTTGTACCCTTTTAATTGGATTGATCAATTGAAATAATATCATATAAATAAATGTTATATAAAAGGAGTTATGATTTTTTGGGCATGCATTATGGGTAAAAACTAGTATTATAACAAAGCCTATATACAGATTAATAATCTCTCGAGTTAAAAATATTTCTTTATTTATTTTTATAAGTATATTTGCTTGATTGATATATTAATTCATTTTATACTTATTTTTATTATTATTATTATTTTAAAATAAAATTATAATTTAGTCAATTTTTATAGTTTTTTTAATCTTGGTAATGTGAGATGTAATTTGAACTAAGTGGTTTGATTTTATAATGAATTGATCCATGTACATGTTTAGAAATCATTTAATTTAGGCGTAATCTAACTTATAAAAAGAAAGAAAGAAATAAAGAAAGAATTTCAAGAAAGAATGTGATTTTTTGTTATTTAAAATCCAGAGACCACTTGGATTTCTGCTCCTCTTTCAAGAGCCACAGAACTATTGCACCCATCAATAACAATGCTACCCAAAAGCTTGTACAGATTTCCAATCTGAACTCCTCGCATCAATACCAGTGCTCCCTAAACCATATTCCAGGTATATTTCTCGAGCACTATTTTTACACCTGCATCATCCATCTTGCTTACATAAATAAGATTTCTGACCAATTTTTGAATATGCAGAACACCAGGAAGTGTTCTAATCCTTCCACCTCGAAGCTTAAACTTTACTGTTCCACGTCCAACAATTTTTGCCTTCCTGACATCCCCTATGAAGACATCATCACCATCATGCTTCTCATACTCACAGAACCACTCCCTATGGGGAGTGAAGTGAAAGGATTCACCTAAGACAATCAACCATGCCTCATGATCTACATGTGTATTTGAAGAAGAAGCTAAGTACACATCCCCACCATCATCTGAGGTGGTGTTTGCCTCTGCAGAAGGAGCTTCTAAAGGTCATATGACAAGTGGCGCCTGTGTCTAGAATCCAACTGCCATACCATGAAGAAAAAGAAGTACTAAAAATATCTTCCATGTGAAAATTACAATGAGAAACAAAATAATGTGCATTCTGAAAATATTGTCCTTTGTCTAGAATTAGATGATGTTTCTTTACAAGAAATTGTTCTCTTCTTTCATTAATTTTCTCTTAGGGAATTCTACAATTTGTAGGAGTATGTCCAATTTTACCACATCTAAAACATTTTACAGCTACTTTATCAGAAAAATTTCTTTCTTTTTTTATTCTGTTGTCTATCTCCCTGAATATTTATGCCCCCTGCCTCTATAATTCTTCCTACCTCGACCTATATTATCCTTGGTATTTCTGACAGATTCCTCTTGAGGTTTTTGGTATTTTGAGAAAGACATAGGGTTTCGGTATTAGAACTATGTGATGCTTCTTTCTTGCCAAAATTCTTCTCTCTTTCCACAATTTTCCCTACTAATTTGTCAAAATGTAAATATTTTAACTGCCCACTAGCTTGGAGAGATTCCAAGTAGTGTGAATAACTAGGGTAAAGAGCCTTTATAAAGGCAGTAAGCTACAAATCAACTTTAACTCCAGCAGACTCAATTTCATAATTGATGGCTTTAATTTCAGAGGCAAGTATTAGAGGATCATTATCGCTCATTTCTAAATTAAATAACTTCAATAATAACTGAATTATCTCCAATTCCAAATGTGAATCATAGAGCTCTTTTAATTTTTTTATGGCATCATAAGTTGTTTTACTCTGAACAATGTATCTCCTTACCTCTTCTTAGACTGAAGTGGAGATTAAGGCATAGGCCTTCTTATCCTTACTTTTCCAGATTACTAGTTGTTTCCGCTCATCGGGCTGCTTTGGTGCATTCCCTCCTTCTCCTTCATAGACTCCATCCCATATATCATTAAAGATAAGAGTATTTTTAACTTTCCTAAACCACTCATGGTAATTTTCCTTTCCGGAAAGGAAAACCCCAATTAAGGACACCAAGGAGTTCATTTTTTTCCAGATAATCTTAAAAAAAATTGTTCTAAATCACTTCCTCAAAATTCCTTTTTTTCTTTTTTAACTTTAGTTTTTAACCACCTCCTGACACTGATTTCTCTTAAAAAACATAGTTTTAATTTGCATTTCGGTGATGTTTTTGTTTCATCACTACAAGGCACATATTTTTCTTAAATAAAAAATTTTGTTTTAATTTTATAGATACATAAAATGATCCATTCAACACTTCTAATTCAACCAAAATCTTAACCACAGATTTCGTAAAAAAACTGACCTTTTAACTTACTGATCCAAAACTGACACTGGAAGTCACTCTGTACCGGGTTCGATGTTGTGCCACAGTATTCTTCCCAAACAATGTTGAAAATGGCAACAAGAAACAGTGAAGGAGGCCTCCTGAAACATCTTTCCTGATCCTAGTTGGAAAGTGATCACCTAAACTAGGTGGGGACCACACATGTGATTTTTGTCGAAAAGTCTATTTTTAGACTATGTCTATTTTTAGACATATGGATCATGGACCGGGAACTGCAGTATGCTATTCTTGGAGGATTGGTCATGTTGGTAAAAATAGATGGACCTCTATTTTTAGCATTTAGGTCGAAGTCTATTTTTAGACTGGCGGGCTAAAAATAGAACAGTCGAATATTATTTACCCTTAATAGTATTTGGACTCTAAACTTCAGTTTACTCTCTTGGAGCACTTCAGTTTGACCCCCGGAGGTGGGGCATGCAGCTGCCAGAAATATTTACACTTTTCCTATGGGTTAGTTGAGCTAATGCATGGTTGACTTCAGTTAGAGCTCAAGTGGCGGAGTTCGGTGGAGTTGATGCGACAGTTAATGGAGATGGTGTTCTGGTTAACTAGTTGAACTAGTTGTATTTAGTTTAACTAGCTAATACACTAGAGATGCGTTGTGTGAATTAAATATTATTTAATTCACAAATTATTAACTCATTATTCAACTAAAGAACACATCAGTTTAACTCAGTGCATGGACAGTTTAGTGGCGACAAGTGAAAGAGGTAGATGAAAGGGTTGAGTTAGCTATCAGTTGCGACATTAGTTGTGCATGAGATTTGCACCACACTTGGAGGAAATTACCAATGAAAATTGCGCAGTTGGAGCTATTGAGATTCGAACTTGGATCTCTATTTAGACCAGCCTTGATTGCGCAATAGAAGCAGGGAAATTAGTGGGTGTGTTTTGAACCTGTGACTTGTTCAAAACCAAGCTAGTTTTTGTGTAGCTTTGGGAGATAGTACTGAGTACTTGTGAGGAGTTTGTAATATGTATTTGCTGCATGTTCTCTCCATCTAATATACAGAATAGCTGAGGGGTTTTCAGCTATAATTTTTCCCCATACATACTGTGTTAATGTGTGTGATGATTTGATGTGCTATCGCTTCTATTCTTTCCGCATGTGACAATTAATTGTAGAAGAGATTATGTGTTATGCATGCAATTCGAAATTGATGTGTGATCAAGTTAATATCCATTGAATAAGTGATTTATTCAGCAAATTTCTACATGGTATTAGAGGGATATTAATTGTCGAGATCTATTACGGTGATTGCAAACTTATTTCCTCGGACAGAGACTGCATACGAGCCAGATAGCCTCCCGATTCATCTTTCTTCGGAAAGTGAAAGGTCTGGTAAAAGCCCATGCAGTCAATCTCTGATTTGGAAATAATTTGTTCTCAAGTGTAGATCGGAAGAGATTGAGTTATCAGCTGGTGGTGAAATTCGAATTTGCAGATTTGTGTTCTTGGTGCCGCGGCGAAAATGTCTTTCAACGGTTTGCGACTCGAATATGCCTTGGAAGGAAGTTCGAATTATGTTGCATGGAAGGACCGCATGGAGGTTGTATTAGATGATAATGGGCTGTTGGAATTCGTGGAGAAAGAGATTCCAAAGCCTACTTCTAATGATGCTGCTGTTGTGGAAGCCTGGCGAAAGAAACAAGCAAAATGTCGAAGGATCCTATTGGAGGGCGTAAAGGATCACATTGTATCCAGCCTGCATGGAAAGGCTTCTCCATATTTGATGTGGAAAGCTTTGACGGATCTATACCAAAGCAAGAGTGACCAAAGGAAGCTGGCGCTCAAGGATAGACTAAGAAACATCAAGATGGAGAAAGGCGACAGCATCGCAAAATACCTCACGAAGTTCTCTCGGTGCATAGATGAGCTGGGAAGTGTGGGGGTGACTGTCGAAGATGAGGATATGGTGGACCTGGCTCTCCTTGGTCTTCTGAAGGCTTGGCATTCATATCAAGATAGTGTCAATGGTCGGGAGAAGTTGCCGGGATGGGAGCGACTGTGGTCGGATCTCATGCAAGAGGAGATCAGGAGGACTACCAGGGACGGATCTTCATCAAAGGTATCTGATGAATAAGACTGCGCTTTGGCTACCAAAGAAAGGAAGGGGAAGGGCAAGGAGAAGGCTTCTCAATTCGGTGTGGATGGTAAAGAGCGTGACATGTCCAAAGTGAAGTGTTTTCACTGTCACGATCATGGACATTACGCCACGAATTGCCCAAAGAAGAAGAAGAACAAGCAGCCTGCTGGAGCTGCATCTGGTGAGGCTCTTGCCTCGCAATTTGAGCTGGACTTCTCATTGATCGCATGCATGTTGTCTAGTGCATTGGGATCAGGGTGGTATTTCAATAGTGGTGCATCCTTTCACATGATGGGAGATGCAAATCTTTTTAGTGACTTGGTGGAGAAAGGTCTCCAGATGCATGTTGAGTTGGGCGACGGTGGACGATACAATGCGACCGGCATTGGTACCATAACCTTTCAGAGGGAGTCAGGTAAACTCATTCTTTTACAAGATGTATTGCATGTACCAGGTCTAACAAAGAATCTGATCTCAGTCGCAATGTTAGAGGATAAAGGGTATGAAGCTGTCTTTAGAGAAGGAAAATTTTTCCTTTGGCACAAGGCAACGGAACAAGTCAAGAAGGTTGGGATTCGAGCAAAGAATCTCTACAGACTTGAAGTATATGGGATGTCTACGGAGCTTCCTATTGTTTGGAAGCGGGAGAAAGACATGCAACTGAAGCTTGAGAGGGAGCAAGTGTTGCATGCAGGTGAGAAAGACATGCAACTGAAGCTTGAGAGGGAGCAAGTGTTGCATGCAGGCGAGAAATACATGCAATTGAAGCTTGAGAGGGAGCAAGTTTTGCATGCAGGTGAAAGTGAACCTCGAGATGTGGAGCAGCCACAAGAGGATCATGGAGTGGGAGAAACCACTCATGCAGAGAAATTTCGTGCCAGACGGGCAGAGGGAGTGCATGCAGCTATTCCACCAGGTGAGAGGTGGGGCGACATGCATGATTAATCCCATGAGGATATTTCTGGGCAAGATTCATGAGATGGTGTGGATATCATCGATTGAACCTGGCTACGAGGTGCCCACAGCACAGTAGTAGCAAGATCAGTTGGAGTGATGCAGGCAGATCAAAGTGACAGTGTCGGATACTGGAGCGCAGATCAGAGTTGATAGCAAGTGCAAGAGTGCATGGGTGCAAAGAGTCAACAGCGCAGTGGTTCTTGATGACATGTGTAGTTGGCCAAGCAAAATTCGAAGACTTTGATGATAGATGCTAGATGCATCAAGACTGATTGAGTTGTTTGGAGCCTATTCAGTTTCAGAGGAGTTGCAAAGCAGATGCATGGAGTTGCATGGCGCTTGTGGAGGTTGCAGGGCGAATGCATGGAGTTGCATGTCACATGCAAAGACAGTCCTTTCTTGTTGAGAGGGAGTGTTGAAAATGGCAACAAGAAACAGTGAAGGAGGCCTCCTGAAACATCTTTCCTGATCCTAGTAGGAAAGTGATCACCTAAACTAGGTGGGGACCACACATGTGATTTTTGTCGAAAAGTCTATTTTTAGACTATGTCTATTTTTAGACATATGGATCATGGACCGGGGGTTGCAGTATGTTATTCTTGGAGTATTGGTCATGTTGGTAAAAATAGATTGACCTTTATTTTTAGACCTATAGGTCGAAGTCTATTTTTAGACTGCCTATCCTAAAAATAGGGAAGTCAAATATTATTTACCCTTAATAATATTTGGACTCTAAACTTCAATTTATTCTATTGGATCACTTAAGTTTGACTCACGGAGGTGGGGCATGCAGCTGCCAGAAGGATTTACGCTTTTCCTATGGTTTAGTTGAGCTAATGCATGGTTGACTTCAGTTAGAGCTCAAGTGGCGGAGTTCGGTGGAGTTGATGCGACAGTTAATGGAGATGGTGTTCTGGTTAACTAGTTGAACTATTTGTATTTAGTTTAACTGGCTAATACACTAGAGATGAGTTGTGTGAATTAAATATTATTTAATTCACTAATTATTAACTCATTATTCAACTAAAGAACACATCAGTTTAACTCAGTGCATGGACAGTTCAGTGGCGACAAGTGAAAGAGGTAGATGAAAGGGTTGAGTTAGCTATCAATTGCGACATTAGTTGTGCATGAGATTTGCACCACACTTGGAGGAAATTACCAATGACAATTGCGCAGTTGGAGCCAGTGAGATTCGAACTTGGATCTCTATTTAGACCAGCCTTGATTGCGCAATAGAGGCGGGGAAATTAGTGGGTGTGTTTTGAACCTGTGACTTGTTCAAAACCAAGCTAGTTTTTGTGTAGCTTTGGGAGATAGTACTGAGTACTTGTGAGGAGTTTGTACTATGTATTTGCTGCATGTTCTCTCCATCTAATATACAGAATAGCTGAGGGGTTTTCAGCTATAAGCTTTCCCCATACATACTGTGTTAATGTGTGTGATGATTTGATGTGCTATCACTTCTATTATTTTCGCATGTGACAATTAATTGTAGAAGAGATTATGTGTTATGCATGAAATTCGAAATTGATGTGTGATCAGGTTAATCTCCATTGAATAAGTGATTTATTCAGCAAATTTCTACAAAAAAATTAACACAGGTTTTTTTTTACCATAGCATGCCTCAACCATTGGACGGCTTCTCCTCTGCACTCGTCAAACAAAAAAACAGGTTTTTGTTTGCTCAACCGCTGGCAATGATTCAAACCTGAAAATCGTATTCGAATTCCCACAATGAGCACTTCAGGTTCCTCCACAACAACGGTGAGCAGCAATGGGGACTTCGCATAGATTAATGGGGGGTCCACAGTGATGGTGAGCATCGATGGAAACTTCACATAGATTACTAGGGGTCTTCTCTCATCGGCCTCCAAACACCGCATATCACATGAACCACACAAATTATCAGAGGTTTTCTCGCACCGGCCTCCAAACACTACATATCACACGCATCGAATGAGGGTTCACATCAAAAAAACATCAGGATTTGTCTTTCATCAAAGAAGACAGTGGTTTTGGAGGATATGCATTGTTGCCACACGCCTCTTCTCCTTTCTCTGATACCACTATTCATTTAAACGATGTGATCTCATTGTATTTCATTAAACCATTGAATTACATTTATACTCTACGATATCAATTATCACTACATAACTGAATATAACTGTAACTAATTATATTCCTAACTATACAACATTTATGTAGGCATTAGCAATCCCATAGAATTAAAACAATAATTGCTCTCAAAGCATTATGGTGGGGATGTTGTAATATAGGTTGTTTAAGTTAATTTTATCATTTGCAAAATTTGATATGGGTGGGGAGGATTCTATTCATTCCTCTCAACCACCGAAGATGACCCCAATTGACATAAATATGACTTACTTTACCATTGAATATAATCTAATTTTCCATTTTTCCAAATATCAAAAAATTGTTTAATAATAAAAGTGTAAATTAAATTTTAATATAAAGAAATAGATAAACTACAATTGAAGTTTGCATTGAAATATATATATATATACAGCGTGTGTGTGTGTGTGTTTCGAGAAATGAATGTTTTTTTCGGCATCTAGTAGAAATTTTGGAAACCTAGGTTACAACTCTCAAGTTTCTGAATTTTATATGCTCAAACGATTCTTTAGGGTGTTGAACCCATCTCCACCATAAAAAAATGATTCAAACACTCCTAGTTTCAAATTTTTTGAAAAGGAAAAAATAAATATGAGCTCCAACTATTATTTAGAGTGTTGAATCCATTTCCACCATTAAAAAATGATTCAAACACTCCCAAGTTCAGAGTTTTTGAAAAGAAAAGAAAAAATAATGGATTCTCTTCCAAATTCATATTTTTTGAAAAGAAAAAAAAAATATCCATTTTGACAAGAAAATCGTCATCCCAAAAAGCGTCATACATATATAATTGTCATGTGCATGTGTATTTTGGAATAGGGTTTTGTAATTTTAATCTAGTTATCAATACTTATAAGGTGGATGGTAGTGATTTAACCTCTACAAAATATTTTAAAATATTCTTAGTAGTAGTCGCTAATTAATGATTGAGATTTATCTCAAAAGTATGCCCTTTGTACCTTTTTAATTAGATTGATTAATTGATATAATATCATATAAATAAATGTTATATAAAAGGAGTTATGATTTTTTGGGAATGCATTATGGATAAATCATATTATTATAGCAAAGCCTATATACAGATTAATAATCTCTCTGGTTAAAAATATTGCTTTATTTATTTTTATAAGTATATTTGTTTGATTGATATATTAATTCATTTTATACTTATTTTTATTTTTATTATTATTTTAAAATAAAATTATAATTTAGTCAAATTTTATAACTTTTTTAATCTTAGTAATGTGAGATGTAATTTGAATTAAGTGGTTTGATTTTATAATGAATTGATCCATGTATGTGTTTAGCAATCATTTAATTCAGGCGTAATATAACTTATAGAAAGAAAGAAAGTGTTATCCTCCTGTATTCTACAGATTCACTAGGTGACTATTGATTTTTACCAGTAACTAAAGATACATTCTTTGCTTATCAGCTATATTTAGAAATGTCACTGCCTTCATTATCTTCATAAAACCATTTTTCACTATCTCTCGGTATGCCTTCTCAAAAGTCACCCTACTGCTCTTAAAAGATTCATCTTGGGCTTATTTTCCTCATTTTCATCCTTCTCTTCATCCTAAAACCTCATTTCTCTCCCCCCCCCCCCCCCCAGCTTCATTAAAAACCCTCATGTGCCCCCTTCCCTTACCTATAAATAAGCGCTTTTCGCTTATTTATTCAACCAGGCCCGCTCTCCACCGAAGCTGGGGCCCCTATAAAACCTTGCCACCTGTCCCCAGGGCCCACACCATCTGGCTTACCGTCGCTCCAATCTCCCGATGGTCATTGATCTTCATCCCCGAGATCCAACAGTTCGAAGACCTTATTGCAAATCTATATGCGTCAGGGTTAGAGTTTTCGAAACATGCGAAATGGGCGATATTCGCCCGGGTCTCATCCGCCATGCATCATCCGGTGTATGGAATCACATGTAAACGCACGAAACCATTACCACTTCTCCATCCGCGAGAAAACCACCTCTCCGCTCCCGAAAACGGCTTTCCTCCCATCACGCCAAATTAACACCGCCGCCCAATTCAAACTGTCCAGAGTCCTGTGGCTCTACGATAGAGCTCCCCTCCGCAATCACCGCCTCTGCCATGCTCTAAAAGCCCGAAAAAAATCCCGATAAATCCAGAAAAATCCCTCCCACACAGGATTTAAAGATTAATTGGTTGTTTTATGTGCAGGTTTAACGGTAGGAATGCGGAAAAAGGCATTCCAAAGGTCCAAAAAAAAACAACGAATGTTCTGGGTGACGATCTAAAGATTTGTTTTATTTAAAGGGACCAGAGGTGTTAAAAAAGAAAAATCCAAATGAATCTAAATCATTGGTCATTATTGAAACCCTTTAGCAGCAAAAGAATACCCCCTACATAGAGAAACACAAACAGAGACAGGTGCAAGAAGAAAAACAGTTGAAGACCGTAGCAATGAAGATTAAATGGATAATCATAGATCAAAAGACAAGTTAAAAGGATCAGCCATAAAACTGAAATGAAGGCGGAATTAAGGAAAAGACAGTAAGGCAGCAAGTGTAAAAGGATAATTCAAATTTAAAAGGCCTAAAATAGGGTTTAAAGGCTAAATAGAGGCGAATAAGCACAAAGGTAGATTCAAATAAACAAATCAAAAAAATTACTTCTCCATTTTGCCACTTACATCATGTTTTATTTCATTAAATATCAAACAGTTATTACAAAACAGTCAGATATATTTCTCATCTACCTAGCAGTTATTGTAAAAGTTATTAAAAAAATGCCTTAAAGTCAAATATTTCCTAAAGTTAGCTCAAAAGTTAAGTTAGCAGTTATTATTTCAGAGAAACACTCTCAGATATTTTTCCTTGGGCCTTGCATGGCCTCAAAGGTCAAAAATCTCATTAACTCTGTAATAAATGACATATAAAACCCTAACTTAGGATCACCTCCTCATTTTGCAGATAAATATTGCATGTATTATTCATTTTTAATGTTGGTTAGTTATTGGTTAATTACCTGATTGTTGTTGCTGAGCTAGTTGAGGACTGCTAGGTTGGATTTGAGAAAGCTCTGAGTTCCATAGATCTATTGTATTGGAGTAATGTAACTATTTTAAACATCAGTAATACAAGCATGTTCACAAGATTCTTGAGCTATGTTAATCGTGAAGTTTTCCTTCTTTTTCATTTGTTCTCCTTTGTTTTCCATTCTGTCCATTATTTCTCTGATAATAGAACAGAAAATTTAGATTAGGATATGTTGTCTTGGCACACTATTTCTATCTATATTCTTTATCTCCATGTTTTCTCCTACAAGTTCTGATTGGAGAATTCTTAACTGCTCTCCAGTTCCACCTAACTCATTGTCATGAAAATGATTTAATAGAGTCAAGTCAAAGAAGTCTATGGTATGCCTTGTCCTTTGGTGTAGCTTGAAACATTGTTTTTAAGGCCTTTCTTTGAAGTATACTTAGTAGATTCTACACCAGGGAAGTCTATGGTATGCCCTGTCCTCTGGCCTACCTCAAACTGTTGCTTTGAAGGTCTTTTGAGTGTTTAGTTAAAGAAGATAGGTTTAGCTTTCTCTTTAGTTGTATTCATTGTTATCTTAAATGTTTTCTTTTTATGAAAGTAATTCTAGGATTGCTGGATTATTGTCTTAAAGGTTTTCTTATTAAAATTCTGGCCAAAGAAGTGTATGGTATGCCCTGTCCTTTGGTTTGCCTCAAACAATTACCTAAAAGGATTTTCATGTTGAATTAGAATTAAAAGATTCTTAAATGAATTTTAGTTTTGTTGCCTTCACAACTTATTATTATTTCATATCACTTCTAATCTAGGAGATCCACTCTATATAGTTAGCTTGCCCTATGAAAACCCTTGCAGATTTGATGCACAATTAAATCCTTTTATGACTCCATAACCCAATGGATTAATGTCTCTCATGGTCCATCTATCCAACTAAAATATTCCCTCAATTAATCACACCACCAATCTGTCAACCTATCAATTAATCAACCAAAATAAACAAAGTCCTTAAAACTTCATAACTAGCCTAAGATCATAAACAAAGAGCATAAAGACATATCATCTTTAAACACATACATAGAGAGATCCCTCTCTGAGTCCAGGAAAGCTAGTTCCTTGTGCTCCAAAGTGGTTCTGATGTGGTTCCCTGCAGAGTTTGTTCTTGCCAATCTTGCTAATCACAGGGAGCCAACATAGTGACGACCGTACTGGGGAGTTACTGAGTAATAAACAGCTTAAATTCACTCAAAACTTAGAAAACCTTATTTTAACTTATATGAATCAAGTGTTAGCCAATAATGGTTCCTGGTTGCTGATGGTGGACAACAGCCAGCCATAAAACAAGTAAAAATCCTCCACCTAGTGACTCCACTAGTTTTCAGTAAGCATACTGACTCCACTGGTTTTCCATAGACTCCATTGGGAAACTTATTTTATCATCAAAACATCAAATGAACCCATTCAAGAATACTTTGTGGATTAAGTATTTCTTTTACAGATCGGTTTCCCTTTAAGACTGTTATAAACTCCAACCTCTTTGATACCTTGGGTCCAAAGTTCTGTGTTCTAAAATAATTTGTACCAGATCTCATCCTGACCCAAATCCTCCTGCAATATAGTGAAAATCGTGAAATTATCCTTATGAAGTCTCCTGGATCTAAAGGTCTAACTATTAGAAGACCTATCCACAAAGCAAGATCCCTACCTGAAAACCTTAAAAACTTGCAGAATATCCTATCTAAATCACCCCTAGAACAAAGCTTGTCTAGAACTAGATCTCAGAGTTAGATAACCTAGATAATTTTAGACCCATCCACCTTACAGCGGAATTATTTTGTACTAAATTCATCCCCCACTGTTCACCTTCCTCCATTTAACCCTGTACCTCATTTTTTCAATCTTCCCCTTGTTAACCCTCCATTGTTTCCACAACCACTGATCATGGCAACATGGTATGCTCCCCTAGTTCTACCACAACCTTTAGTTGTTCTACCACAATACTACCAATCCAAAATCCATTTATATGATGCAATCAGTTCTACTACTGCTCAACAACATGTGGACAGAATGAATGACTACTTTGATAGACAAGAAATAGATGATGAAAATGTTAAACTTAGAATGTTTTCTCAAAGCTTAGGGGGAGAGGCAAGAAAATGGTTTAAGGTCCTAACCCCTAATAGCATAAATGACCTCCCTGATTTTCATAAATTATTCTTAAAAAAATGGGAATTCAAGAAGAACCCTCTCCAAATCTTATCAGAGTATGAAAACATTAAAAGAAATGTTGGAGAGGGTGTCCAAGAGTACTGCACTAGATTCAATAGTGTATATAATGCCCTAACTGTACATATGAAACCTCCATAAGGTCTAGCTCTAACGAAATTCCCTGATGGTTTTTACACAGAGATGGTCTATCAATTAAGAGAAAGAGAACCCCTCACTTAGAAGACATGCAAAGGGGAGCAGTAAGTATAGACGCCAATCTGATTGCCAAGAGAGCTAGAATGAAAAATGAGAAAAGAGTCACATATAGGGAAGAAGTTGTACCCTCCACATCTGATACAAAGATTGATAACTTAGTGAAAACTATGGAGAGGATGATGGAGAGGATTAATGTGAATGATAGAGCTTACCTTAGAGAAAACCAAACAGCTCCTCAAAACAGAAATCAAAATCAGAACCAAAACTAGAACTTTAGAAGAAACCCCCCTCAAATAAGACAAAGAGGCCCTGATCAACAAATCATACCTCCTTTCCAAGAAAATTATGCAGATGAGGATGAGGGAGTGGTTGAAGAAATGGATGAGAACCACATAAATCTAATGGGAGTGAATAATGAGGACGTTGTTTTCCTCACTGAGGAAGAAAAAGGCATATTTACATCAAATGAGGAAGAAAGCCTAGAATCCAAAGATTATAAATAAGGCCTTGAAAATTCCATCATGGAAGTACACAGACAATATGACCTCAGAATCAAGAAAAACCAAGACACTCCCAAAAGAAAAACCTCTGAAATTTCTACTAGGAAGACCCATGAAGGCATTCCAAAAAAGATAGCAGGAAATCAAAACACAGTGGCTAAAAATTCTGATAGAAAAATAAAATAAAAACAGCCTATCTAGTCCCAAAAAAAGTGGTGACCAAAGTAGCACTAGCAACACAGCTAATTCCCCTTATAAAACTATTTTAATTGAGTTTCATAATAAAAACCAGCAAACTGAAATTGTTGGGAAAACAATGTCTGAAAAGGTTGATTTAAACATTTCAAAAACTCAGACACCCTTCAATATAGAGAATGAAATTGCCAAAATTAAAATCTCTATTCCTCTTACTAAATTAGTCACTTAGATGTATATAGATCTCAACTTTTAAAAGCTTTAAATTTAGGAGAAAATGTTGATTTTTTTAATTTAAATGATGACAAACCTGAACTTCTGCTTGGACCAGAAGTAGAATGGAAATTTCAAGAGGGAGGTGTTCCTCCATTTTATGTTAGTTTAAACATCCATGATAAAATTTTGCACAATGCCATGCTAGACTCAGGAGCTTCACACAACCTTATGCCAAAAGTAGTGATGGGAAGATTAGGCCTTGAAATAACTAGACCATACAAAGATTTATACTCTTTTGATTCCAGTAGAGTTAAATTTCTAGGCCTAATCAAAGATCTATGTGTCAATCTGGCACAAATACCAGCCAAGAGCCTAGTAATGGATATTATAGTGGTTGATATACCTCCAAAATATGGCATTCTCCTTTCAAGATCATGGGGTGCTAAACTCCAAGGCACCCTCCAAATGGACATGACTTATGCTATCATCTCTGTCTTTGGTCAACCAAGAAGACTATATAGGGAAAATCACATGAAATACATGGTTAGCAGTCAAGAAAAGCCAGATAACTCTCCTCTTTATTCCATCCATACAGACCTTGATTCATTTATCCTTTACAATGATGAAAATGTTAATGAACAAGTAGCAGAAAATGAGAAAACAGTTGTAGAAGAAGAGGAAAAGGAGGAGGAACAGCTAAAATAGTTTGTCCAAACAAAATATAACAGCAAACATAGTGGAGAACATAGGGCTGACCATGATAAACAAAAAAATGAAAAACATAGTGCAGACCCTATATAACAACATAATAAACAACATAGTGGCAGCCACTATAAAAAACATAATGGGGATCATAATCAACATAAGGATAAATCTGAAATTGAACCTCTTTGGAATATGAGTTTTGATGGATATTGTAGCAAAACTGGTTTACGAGCAGGCATATGGGTGCATAACATGGAAAACAATCGTGCAGAAGGTCATTCATACAAGCTAAATTTCCAATGTACTAATAACATAGCTGAATATGATGCATTCCTCCTAGGGCTACAATTACTAAAGAAATTAGGAGCTAGGAGGGTAATTTTCCATGGAGATTCTGAGCTAGTAATTAGGCAGATTAAGGGAGAACGCATAGCCAAGCATCTTAGATTAAACACCTATATAGATGATGCCAATGACCTCTTGAAAACATTTGCTGAATGCGAGCTTACCTTTGTTCCTAGAAACCAAAACATCCTTGCCAATGGACTAGCATTTGCAGCCAACACATGTAAAAAAACTTATCAAAGAAAAGAATACACATTCCAAGTCAAATATAGACCAGCGGTTCATCATAACATAAAATATTGGCAAGTTTTTGAAGGAGATAAACAGATTGAGGATTTCCTGCGGTCCAGAAATGAGTTTGAAGTGCCAAATTCAGACTCAGAGTATGAAGAAGACTGCCCTACTGAGGAACACACTTATAAAGAAAAACCTCTTGATACTACTGATATAAATCTATTAACAAAATAACACACACATGAAACAAAGCTGTGCACTAATTCAGCAAAACAAGACTTTAAAGTGTTGCAGTCTAATACTGATAGCTTGCCAAAGGGACTGGTTCCTCTGGAGGAACTATTTGACTTTAATGATGTTGCTAGGAAGCCAAAAATGAAACCCACAGAAGCTGAAATAGAAGAATGCAATATGGGCAGTGAACAAAAACCCAAAATGATAAAACTATCCAAAACACTGCCAACTCATATAAAACAAAAATATATTGAGCTTTTCAAAGAATTTACTGAAGTTTTTTCTTGGAGTTATGAAGATTTAAAGTCATATGATACAGAGATAATCCAGCATAAGATCCCTCTCAAATAAAACCAGAAACCTTTTAAACAAAAAGTGCATATAATTAACCTTGTGAAATTACCTCTGGTTGAGAAAGAAATTAAGAAAATGTATGATGATAGAATAATAGTCCCTCTGAGATACTCAGAATGGGTTTCAAATCTTGTATCAGTGAGGAAGAAAACAAGAGAAATTAGGCTATGCATAGACTTCAGAAATTTAAACAAAGCCTCCTTAAAGGAAAACTACCCTTTACCAAAAATGGATCACATCTTACAAAGGGTAGTAGGTTATAAAATAATTTCTTTGCTAAATGGATTTTCAGGATACAATCAGGTGCTAGTATACCCAGATGATCAACACAAGACAACTTTCACTACACCCTAGGGCACCTTCATGTATTTTAAAATTCCTTGTGGGTTAATGAACACTGGTGCCACCTTCCAAAGAGACATGGACATTGATTTCTCAGAACAAATAGGTTACTTCATTGTGATATACCTTGATGGCATCATAGTCTACTAAAAAACAAATGAAGAACACCTAGCTCACTTAAGAAAAGTCTTTGAAAAATGTAGAAATTATGGTTTGTCTTTGAATCCTAAGAAAACTTTGTTTGGCCTCCAAGAAGGAAAAATTTTAGGCCATGTCATATCTGAAGAAGGGATCAATATTGACCCAAAAAGGATTGAAGGAATATGCAAATCAATCATCCTAGAAATATCAAAGAGCTACAATCTTTCATTGGAAAGATAAATTTCTTAAGAAGGTTCATACCAAACCTTGCAAAACTCCTAAGAAACATTACAAACATGTTGAAAAGAGAAATAGGAGTCAAATGGACCATAGAAGAAAATAAATCCTTTGAACTGGTAAAATAAGCACTTACCCAAATGCCAGTTCTAATCAGCCCTAATTTTACCAAAGATTTCTTCATTTTCTCCTTTGCATCAGAATATACAGTTGTTGTTGTCCTACTACAGAAAAACATGAAGGGGCAGGAACAACCCATTGCATTTTTCAGCAAGGCATTAAGAGATGCACCTCTAAAATATAAAATTATGGAAAAACAAGCTTTTTCCTTGATCAAGGCATTAAAAGACTTTAGAGTTTGCATTTTACACTCATACATCATTGCATTTGTGCCTCACCCAGTGGTAAAAGACATACTAACACAAGATCCTGATGGAAAAAGAGGTAAGTGGATTATTGTTATATTAGAATATGATTTAGAAATCAAGCCTACTAAACTAATCAAAGGACGAGGACTAACTAAACTCATGGTTGAAACAAATTTTCAAGCACTTGACATGAATATGATTGATGCATTAGATAAACAGGAGGAGCTGACAACTCCACTTATTGAATAATCATTTCTGAATTCATCTTGGTATGATGATATATTTTATGTGCTTTTAAATCTGAATGTTCCTTCTGGTTTGTCTAAAACAAAGGCTAGATTCTTAAAATTAAAGGTTGTAAATTACTGCATTTTAGAAAAAGTGTTATATTGGAAAAATGTTGGTGGTATATTGCTTAAATGTTTGCCTGAGAATGATGCAAATAAGATCAAACATAAGTTTCATGAAGGAGAATGTGGAGACCACCTCTATTGGAAAACCACTATTAACAAAATCCTTTGAGTTGGTTACTACTGGCCCACTCTCTTTCAAGACATCCATAAAATGGTTATTGCCTTCCATAAATTCAAATTCTTTGAAGGCAAGAGAAAACTATTGCCATTACCTCTGCAACCTATTTATGTTGAAGCTCATTTTCAACAATGGGGCCTAGATTTTATTGGATAAATCCATCCTGCCTCCTCTACCCAACGCAAATGGATCCTCACTGCAACTGACTACTTTACCAAATGGATAGAGGCCATCCCTTTTAGAACTGCCACAGACTCAGTAATCATCAAATTCCTTGAAAACCACATTTTGTCTAGATTTGGTTGTCCTAGAAATATTATCACTGACAATGCTGCTACTTTTAGATCCAATAAAATGGTGGAATTTTGCCACAAATATCAGATTACATTGGGCCATTCTACAGATTATTACCCTCAAGGTAATGGGTTGGAAGAATCCTCAAAAAAAAATTTGGTAAAAATCATTAAAAAGTTGCTGGAAGAGAACAAGAAATCATGGCACAACAAGCTAGTACATGCATTATGGGCAGATAAATTAACAAGTAAAAAATCAATTGGGATGTCCCCCTATCAGCTAGTATATGGAGCATATGCAATTTTTCCAACAAGTTTAGGAGTTCCAGTGATGAAGCTCATTCAAGAAGCACGGTCTGAAGAAAATGACATGTAGAGAAGAATAAACCAGACTGTCCAGTTGCAGTAAACTAGAGAAGAAGTATATAACAGAACATAGCAAGTGCAAGAAAACATTAAGAAGTTGTTTGATAAAAGAAGCAAGGAAAATGATTTTAACATTGGTGACAAAGTGTTGAAATAGGACTCAAGAAAAGAAGACAAGGGCAAGCATGGAAAAATTAAAAATCTATGGAAAGGTTCGTACATCATCCATTCTGCAAGAGGTAACAATGCATCCTTCCTACAAGAAATGGATGGAACAGAATTTTTTGGAGGTCCTATCAATGGCAGGATACTCAAGCATTATTTTTGTTGAAAATATTAGTTTAAAGCTTTGTTTCATTGTTTATAACATTGTTTTAATAAAAGATCAGAAAAGTGAAACACAAAAATAACAAAAAGAAGAAAAGAGGGTAGATAAAAGAAAAAGGTAAAGCCCCATACCAAAAAAGAATATTTCTTAAAGTATGCAAGTCCAAATGCCACTACTTTGTGAGAAAAGAAGCCTTGTTCATTCATATAGCCTAATCATGATTGAACAAGTTTTAAAATTTCTGTTGATAGGTTATTAAATGAATATTTTCCAAACTGTTTAAACTTGGCTTATAAGTAGATTAGATTAGGAAAAGATGTTGGTTCCAATGATCAAAATTGAACCAAAGAGAAAAGAGAGGGATGGATGATAAACTCCAAAATTATAGCCCTCAAATTTAGTTTTACTATTTGCAAAATAAAATCTGTGTGCAACTTGTCTAAAATGCCACAGCTCATGACAAATCAAAATTTTAAATCTTGGTTTGGTCATGTTTTCAATTTTATGTTAGTATATTAGAGAATGAAAATCTTTCAAACTGTTTAATCTTGACAGATAAGTAGATTAGGTAGAGAATAAAATAGCTCATCAGTCTCATATGAGCCTTTGGATGATATAAGTGTAGAAGTAGATAGTCTCCTACTTTCAAAAGAAAAATGATGTCAAGGTTTTTCCAATCTAAATGCACCCAAATGAAGAAAAAATGCTAGAAAAGTATGATGGGTAGGTAGAAGTTGAGTTGAAGAAATCATGTTTTTCAGATTTTGGTGATCACAGTTTTGAAAGAGCAAATGGAAATTCAACAATTGAATAAAGAAGTCTGCCAAGTACATTCAAGGAACTGGTCTACAAATTCCAGAGATTTGATCTGTAATATCCCAAGGATCAATAAATTTTAAATAAAACAACACATCTAGGTATTTCATATAAAAACATAGAACACAACAGATATAAGAGAAATTGAAGCCCAATTGTGAATCCTGAATGGATCCACCACATAAACATTACCGCGGGGTTTTCGTCCCGGGATCAATAAAATAACTGGCCAGGCCAGGTTCTCAACCCAAACATAATAAAGTAGATAATCCAGAATGCCCTAAATGCCTAGCTTCTCTCCCCTTTTATAGGCTTGATGGGTCAATACCAACAAGAGATACCATGGGTCAATACCATGGGAAAATACCATCAAGAAATACCATGGGTCAATACCATGGGAAAATACCATCAAGAAATGCCATCGGTAAATACCATGGGTTAATACCATGGGTCAATTCTATCCACTTTGACGGGATCAAGAAAGGTGATATTACAAATCCTCCCGCCCAAAGATTGCTTGTCCTTAAGCGATCCACTTCTATCCATAACAGAAGCATTTGTACATGGATACCAGGATCCCATACAATCTGATGTGCCCTCCATTTTGAATGGTCCTGAATGGATTCTTCAATCCCTGGATCCCAAACAATCCTCTGACCAATCCTTCCTTGAATAGATTTACCTGGATCCCAAACAATCCTTTCCCCAATGGATTCTCCTGGATCCCAATGCCACCTAAATCCTGGGACCTGTGGGTTATGGTACCATTTCAACCCTCCATCACTATCTGCACCAAGTGGTTCAAGCTGTAATTTTGCCTTGTCTATGGATATCCTCCCAATAATCAACCCATTAATAGAATACCAACTCATAATCTCTCGCCAATCCATACTTGGGAAAGAATGAATATCTGCAAATCTACTATGTTGATGTTGTTTGATGCTCGATTCATGCTGCTCTACTTGGTTACCCAACATGATGCATTTGGAGAACTCTGCCTTGCTCTTCCTAATGTATAAAGGTGGGTTGTTGGTAGTGTTGCAAGACTTATCTATGTACTCTTGTAGAGGGTTGCTCTGGAACTCCCAATCGTACTCCTCTTGCTGCCTTATGAGGGATTTGAGTCGTTCTTCAACACTAGACAACTTGGTCTTTGATTCGGCATATACCCCTATGAGTTCCTCAATTTTTCTGTTCTCCTGTAAGGCAATATCTCGGGCTGTCCAGACTTTCTGCTTCAACAACATAAGATCTGTCTTGAAATGCTTGATCCTTTCTCAAAAGTCTTCTATAGGAAATTCTAGTGCCATGCTGACTATCTCTATATCTGATTGCACTGGATGCCCCACGACCACTGCTTCAACTTGAATATTTGATTGGCCCTTTAGAAATGAATCATCTTGCATACTATCTTTTTCTTGCTGGCCTACATGATCATGCTCATCATATCGGTTCATTACTACTGGCTCCTCATTTGATTCTCCTTGGGTGTATTCATCCTGGACCTCTTCACATGTGAGGATCGATTGTCCATCCTCTCTGGTTGCCAAACATGGATGTATTGGTGGAATTTTGTCTATACCTGATTGCCCATACTCGTTATGGATGTCATCCATTGTATTTATAGATTCAACTACCACAACATCAAGAGGAATTGCATCTTTCCTTTCGTCATGTACTTTGTCAAGCTGATTGCTCAGCTTGTCCTGCAAGTTTCTCTGAATAGCATGATGTTGTTGTTCACCATTTGTACTTGACTGCTCAGATCCTTCGTAGATCCTCTCCTGAAAACCAGCGAACCCATCAATGGATGAATCCCCATGATCTGAACAAGTCTCTAATTTTGCTATCCTTGTTGCCTCCTTATTGTCTGGACATGAATGGTTAAGTGCCCAAACTCCCTTGCATACAAAGCATAAGCCTTTCCTCCTTAGTTCATTCTTGCTGTCTCCACAAATCTTTGTTAGTTCCTCCTTGGTTAACTTCTTTCTAAGTAGTTTGATGCTCTGTTTGATCAACCCCTCAACTAGTTCATAAGCAGCAGGTGATGCAATTAGCTCCTTCCTCCAAATGGCCAACAATTTGGATCTCAATTGTTCGCAGATGGCCCTATCTTCTCCTAAGATAGGAGACATGATCTTTTGCATGTCTATTTTGATGTAGTTTGGATGAGACGTTGTAATTCCATTGCAGAAGTACTGGAGCATCTGAAGGATTAAATCATCGCACTCTAGATCCAACATAAGCATACCAAATCTGAATTTCTCCATGCGTTCCAAAATTTTGCGCTTCTGGTAAAAAGTAAGAATGGTGGTGTTGTCCAACCCTTGGAGTGCTTCTACCATTACCTGAAAATTCCTCCTCATGATGTCATCATTGTAGGGCAAAAGCGGTGTTGTTAAGGCTATGATTTTACTGAGACAAGAGGCGACCATGAGTCTAACCTTTTCACAAGAATGCTCCAAGAACCTAGGTTGTATCAAAGCAAGCATGGATGGCTTCAAGGCCCAACTTGACCCTTCCCATTTTGATTTATCTATCAAATTCAAAGTTGCATATAATGTGTCTAGCTGTAGGAGAACATCTTTTGACTTTGTACCCTGCAATTTGGATCCAAGTTCGAAGAGATACTTGCTTGTTACATCTTCCTTCCGGATATCTTTTGACTGCTGAAGGATAACATGGACCTTTCGAGAGAAAGGCCTGTTGCTCTGCTCTTGCTTCTGATTTGTATGTTGTTGCCATCTTTGATCCACTGAAGTATTGTAGCCCAGAGAATCAACTGATATATCATTATGTTTATTCTTGTGGCGTTTCCAAAAATTAAATGACGACATTGGCATCAATGGATCTCAATACTTAGCTAATGAGAAACATCAGAATGATCCCTGTCTAGCAATAGCTTTCCAGCCTTTCAACAATGACCATATTTGCAAGAAAGATATTAATCTTCTGTACACATGAATAAATATCATGGGTACATTTATAATATTCCATACAAATGAATAAATATCATGGGTTCATTTATTCATAAGAGGCCATATACAAGATATAAATGATTTTTTTTCAATCACGCCTTCAAATATTTTCACAAATTTAACCCACAGACTTACAAATGATTTTCCCTTCACTTATGTCTCCCAATAAAATAATTTAATAAAAAATAAAATTCCAACTAGGGTGATAAATATCACCAAAGTGAGAAATGCTAGCTAGGGTGAAAAATAAATTTCACCGAAGTTCCTTGCATAAAACTTTCCGGCTGGCAGGATGCACAGCTCTGATACCACTGTAATATCCCAAGGATCAATAAATTTTAAATAAAACAACACATCTAGGTATTTCATATAAAAACACAGAACACAACAAATATAAGAGAAATTGAAGCCCAATTGTGAATCCTGAATGGATCCACCACATAAACATTACCACGGGGTTTTCGTCTCGGGATCAATAAAAGAACTGGCCAGGCCAGGTTCTCAACCCAAACATAATAAAGTAGATAATCCAGAATGCCCTAAATGCCTAGCTTCTCTCCCCTTTTATAGGCTTGATGGGTCAATACCAACAAGAGATACCATGGGTCAATACCATGGGAAAATACCATCAAGAAATACCATGGGTCAATACCATGGGAAAATACCATCAAGAAATGCCATGGGTTAATACCATGGGTCAATTCTATCCACTTTGACGGGATCAAGAAAGGGGATATTACATGATCTCTGAGGTTCTTGACACCTCGTAAAGGAGTTGCCCTCCCCAACTGGAGCCACTGTTATCCTCCTGTATTCTACAAATTCACTAGGTGACTATTGACTTTCTACCAACAGCTAAAGATAGCATTATTTTCCTATCAGCTATCTTTAGAAATCTCACTCCCTTCATTATCTTCATAAAACCATTTTTCACTATCTCTTAGTATGCCTTCTCAAAAGTCACCCTGCTGCTCTTTAAAGATTCATCTTAGGCTTATTTTCCTCATTTTCATCCTTCTCTTCATCCAAAAACCTTATTTCTTCATCCCCTTCCCCCCACCCCACTAAAAACCCACTTTCATCCCAAAAAACCCCATTAACCCCTTACCTTCATCATTTTTCCTCATTTGCACTAAAACAATATAAAAAGGTGCCTTTTTACATTGTTTTGAATATTAAAATAAGCCTTTCGGACCCTTGGTTTTATGTTAAAAATATGTTTTTTTAAAATATAAAACCCTGCCCCTTTTTAAATATTCGAGCCCTAGCCTAAATGTTTTTAACCCCCCCGCTTCATTAAAAACCCTCATGTGCCCCCTTCCCTTACCTTTACAAATAAGCACTTTTCACTTATTTATTCAACCCAGGCCTGCTCTCCACCAAAGCCCGTGCCCTATAAAACCTTGCCACCTATCCCCAGGCCCCACATTTGACTTACCGTCGCTCCAATCTCCTGATGGCCATTGATCTTCATCCCCGAGATCCAACGGGTCGAAGACCTTATCGCAAATCTATATGCGTCGGGGTTAGAGTTTTCAAAACATGCGAAATGAGCAGTATTCGCCCGGGTCCCATCCGCCACACGTCATCTGGTGTATGGAATCACACGCAAACGCCAAAAACCATAACTGCTTCTCCATCCACACGAAAACCACCTCCTCACTCCTGAAAACTGCTTTCCTCCATTTGCGCCAAATTAACACCGTCGCCCGATTCAAACTATCTAGAGTCCTGTGGCTCTGCGATAGAGCTCACCTCCACAATCACCACCTCTGCCATGCTCCAAAAGCCCGAAAAAACCCCGATAAATGCAGAAAAAGTCCTCCCATGCAAGATTTAAAGATTAATTGGTTGTTTTATGTGCAAGTTTAACGGTAGGAATGCGGAAAAAAGCATTCCAAAGGTCCAAAAAAAAATTTGTTTTAACGAATGTTCTGGGTGACGATCCAGGGATTTGTTTTATTTAAAGGGACCAGAGGTGTTAAACAAGCAAAATCCCAATGAATCTAGATCATTGGTGATCATTGAAACCCTCTAGCAGCAAAATAATATCCTCTGCACAGAGAAACACAAATAGAGACAGGCGCAGGAAGAAAAACAATTAAAGACCGTAGCAGTGAAGATTAAAGGGATAATAATAGATCAAAAGACAAATTAAAAGGATTAGCCATAAAACTAAAATGAAGGCAGAACTAAGGAAAAGACAGTAAGGCAAAAAGTGTAAAAGGATAATTCAAGTTTAAAAGACCTAAAATGGAGTTTAAAGGCTAAAAATAGGTGGATAAACACAAAGGAAGATTCGAATAAATAGATCAAAACAATTACTTCTCCAAAGGACATGTTTTGCCACCTACAGCATGTTTTCTTTCAATAAATATCAAACAGTTATTACAAAATAGTCAGAGATATTTCTCATCTACCCAACAGTTATTGTAAAAGTTATTGAAAAAAAAGCCTTAAAGTCAAATATTTCCCAAAGTTAGCTCAAAATTTAAGTTAGGAGTTATTATTTCAGAGAAACACTCTCAGATATTTTTCCTTGGGCCTTGCATGGCCTCAAAGGTCAAAAATTTCATTAACTCTATAATAAATGACATCTAAAACCCTAGCTTAGGATCACCTCCTCATTTTGCAGATAAATAATGCATGTATTATTCATTTTAGTGTTGGTTAGTTTGTGGCTAATTTCCTGATTGTTGTTGCTGAGCTAGTTGAGGACTGCTAGGCCAGATTTGAGAAAGATCTGAGTTGCAGAGATCTATTGTACTGGAGTAATGTTTTGAACATCAATAATACAAGCACGTTCACAAGATTCTTGAGCTATGTTAATGGTTGAGTTTTCATTCTTTGTCATTTGTTATCCTTCTATTTTCCATTCTATCCATTATTTATCTGATAAAATAACATAAAATTTAGATTGGGATATGTTGTCTTGGCACCCTATTTCTGTGTGTATTCTTTATCTCCATGTTTTCTCCTGCAAGGTCTGATTGGAGAATTCTTAACTACTCTCTGGTTCCACCTAGCTTTTTGCCTTGAAAATGATTTAATAGAGTCAAGCCAAAGAATTCTATGGTATGCTCTGTCCTTTGGTGTAGCTTGAAACATTATTTTTAAGGCCTTTCTTTGAAGTATACTTAGTAGAGTCTAAAACAGGGAAGTCTATGGTATGCCTTATCCTCTAGCCTGCCTCAAACTGTTGCTTTGAAGGTAGTTTGAGTGTTTAGTTAAGAAGATAGGTTTAGCTTGCTCTTTAGCTGTACTCACTATTATCTTAAATGTTTTCTTTGTCTGAAAGTAATTCTAGGATTGTTGGATTGTTGTCTTAAAGGTTTGCTTATTAAAATTCTAGCCAAAGAAATCTATGGTATGCCCTGTCCTTTGGTTTTCCTCAAACAGTTACCTAAAAGGCTTTTCTTGTTGAAGTATAATTAAAAGATTCTTAACTAACTTTTAGTTTTACTGCCTTCACAACTTATTTTTATTTCATATCACTTCTAATCGAAGAGATCCACTTGATATAGTTAGCTTGCCCTATGAAAACCCTTGCAGAGTTGATGCACAATTAAATCCTTTTATGACTCCATAACCCAATGGATTAATGTCTCTCATGGTCCATCTATCCAACTGAAGCATTCCCTCAATTAATCACACCACCAATCTATCAACCTATCAATTAATCAACCAAAATAAACAATGTCCTTAGAACTTCATAACTAGCCTAAGATCATAAACAAAGAGCATAAAGACATATCATCTTTAAACACATACATAGAGAGATCCCTCTCTGAGTCCAGGAAGGTTAGTTCCTTGGGCTCCAAAGTGGTTCTGATGTGGTTCCCTACAGAGTTTGTTCTTGCCAATCTTGTAAATCACGAGGAGCCAACAGAAAAAAAAGAAATAATTTCAAGAAAGAATGTGATTTTTTGTTATTTAAAATTCGGAGACCACTTGGATTTCTGCTCCACTTTTAGGAACCACAGAACTGTTGCACCCATCAATAACAATGCTACCCAGAAGCTTGTACAGAGTTCCAATCTGAACTCTTCACATCAATACTAGTGCTCCCTAAACCATATTCCAGGTATATTTCTCGAACATTATTTTTACACTTGCATCATCCATCTGGCTTACATAAATAAGATTTCTGGCCAATTTAGGAATATGCAGAACACCAGGAAGTGTTCTAATCCTTCCACCTTGAAGCTTAAACTTGACTAGTCCACGTCCGACGATTCTGGCCTTCCTGACATTCCCTATGAAGACATCATCACCATCATACTTCTCATACTCGCAGAACCACTCCCTATGGGGAGTGAAGTGAAAGGATTCGCTTGAGACAATCAACCATGCCTCGTGATCTACATGTGTATTTTAAGAAGAAGCTAAGTACACATCCCCACCATCATATGAGGTGGTGTTTGCCTCTGCAGAAGGAGCTTCTGAAGGTCATATGACAAGTGGCACTTGTGTCTAGAATCCAACTGTCACACCATGAAGAAAAATAAGTACTAAAAATATCTTCCATGTGAAAATTACAATGAGCAACAACATAATGTGCATTCTCAGAAGACTATCCTTTTTCTAGAATTAGATGATGTTTCTTTTCAAGAAATTGTTCTCTTATTTCATTAATTTTCTCCTACAGAATTCTGAAATTTGTAGCTGTATGTCCAATTTTACCACATCTAAAACATTTTACAACTGCTTTATCAGAAAAATTTATTTGTTTTTCATTCTGTTGTCTATCTCCCTGAATATTTCTACCCCCCTGCCTCTATAATTCTTCCTACCTCGACCTCTATTTCCCTTAGTATTTTGATAGATTCCTCTTGAGGTTTTTGGTATTTTTGAGAAAGACATAGGGTTTCGGTATTAGAACTATGTGATGCTTATTTTTTGCCAAAATCCTTCTCTCTTTCCGCAAATTTCCCTACTAATTTGTCAAAATATAAATATTTTAACTGCCCACTAGCTTGGAGAGATTCCAAGTAGTGTGAATAACTAGGGTAAAGAGCCTTTATAGAGGCAGTAAGCTACAAATCAACTTTAACTCCAGTAGACTCAATTTCATGATTGATGTCTTTAATTTCAGAGGCAAGTATTAGAGGATCATTATCGCTCATTTCCAAATTAAATAACTTCAATAATAACTGAATCATCTCCAATTCCAAATGTGAATCATAAAGCTCTTTTAATTTTTTTTATGGCACCATAAGTTGTTTTACTCTGAATAATGTATATTCTTACCTCTTCTTAAACTGAAGTGGAGATTAAGGCATAGGCCTTCTTATCCTTACTTTTCCAGATTACTAATTGTTTCCGCTCATCGGGCTGCTCTGGTGCATTCCCTCCTTCTCCTTCATAGACTCCATCCCATAAATCATTAAAGATAAGAGTATTTTTAATTTTCCTAAACCACTTAGTGGTAATTTTCCTTTCCGGAAAGGACAACCCCAATTAAGGACACCAAGGAGTTCATTTTTTTCCAGATAATCTTACAAGAAATTGCCCCAATTAAGGACACCAAGGAGTTCATTTTTTTCCAGATAATCTTACAAGAAATTGTTCTAAATCACTGCCATAAAATTCCTTTTTTTTTAAACACAGTTTTAATTTGTATTTTCGATGATGTTTTTGTTGCATTACAAGGCACATATTTTTCTTAAATAAAAAACTCTATTTTAATTTTATAGACACATCAATTGATCCATTCAACACTTCTGATTCAACCAAAATCTTAACCACAGATTTCTTAAAAAAACCGAGTTTTTAACTTACTGATCCAAAACCGACACTGGCAGTGACTCTGCACTGGGTTCGATGTTGTGCCACAGTATTCTTCCAATTTCAGATTTTTTGAAAAGAAAAGAAAAACTATTTTGACAAGAAAATCGTCATCCCAAAAATCTTCATACATATATAATTGTCATATACATGTGTATTTTGGAATTTTAATCTAGTTATCAATACTTATGAGGTGGATGGTAGTGATTTAACCTCTACAAAATATTTTAAAATATTCTTAGTAGTAGTCACTAATTAATGATTGAGATTTATCTCAAAAGTAGTTATGCCCCTTGTACCCTTTTAATTAAATTGATTAATTGAAATAATATCATATAAATAAATGTTATATAAAAGGAGTTATGATTTTTTGGGCATGCATGGATAAATCATAGTATTATAACAAAGCCTATATACAAATTAATAATCTCTCTGGTTAAAAATATTGCTTTATTTATTTTTATAAGTATATTTTCTTGATTGATATATAAATTCATTTTTATACTTTTTTTATTATTATTTTAAAATAAAATTATAATTTAGTCAATTTTTATAACTTTTTTAATCTTGGTAATGTGAGATGTAATTTTAATTAAGTGGTTTGATTTTATAATGAATTGATCCATGTACGTGTTTAAAAATCATTTAATTTAGGCATAATCTAACTTATAGAAAGAAAGAAAGAAAGAAAGATTGTGATTTTTTGTTATTTAAAATGCATTTTTGAATGCATAAATGGATTCAACATCTTGAAAATCTCCTTAGACAATCAAATTCTACAAATTAAACTCAAGTTTAAAAATATCTGCCCATATTTAATTAAAATTAATGAGAAATAATCATTTCCTCTATAATTAAACTATACCTTTAATTTAATAACTTTAATAATTGTAAATGTTATTTAATTAATTATTTCTTAATATTAGACCTTTTCATACCAAACTTATTTTAACTAACGAGTTAATTTAAATAACTTTGAATATATTAAAATAAAAAATAACTTATTCTAATTAATATAAATCTGACCTGCTTTACCCTTAAATAATTGGACTTTAATAATAAACATTAAATAAATGGACTTTAATAATAAATCTTTTTGAGAAAATCATTTAATAATAAAAAATTTGATTAGATTTTAATATAAAGAAATAGAGAAAATAAAAGAAAAGTTTCTACTTACTTTCTCATATTCATATATATATATATATATATATATATATAATCGCCAAATTCGAGGATCTTTTCAGTTTTCTATCAAACTACAGGTCATGTTTATGGCTGCGGTACTTGTTTTTGCACAGTTTACATGTAAGTGGGTGGGAAAAGACAAAAGGAAGTTTAGAAAAAAGAACACCAGTTAGGTTGAGCGAAATTTACCGCTATGTGAAAGGGATCCAGGAATACTTTGACCATGAGGAACCTTAATTGTGCAGAGACAGAGACTACTAGCCTGCTCGTGCTACACGCATCTAACTCGTGAAATTTTCAATGCCTACTAGCCTACAACTGCCATCCTCAGCGGCGTCTACTGTCATCATTTAGTCATTTGCTGATTTGTTCTTCTGGTAAAGTCCATCAAAAATCTATGTGGTGGTTAAAAATCCCAGTCCATCTTTGGGGCTAGGGTTACTTATCCATCTAAAAGGGATTGAGGAATTCCAAAGTCCTATTCATATTTTGGTTAAAAATCTCTATCCATATTTAAGAGTTTAACGATCTCAATCCATCAAGAAGTGGCTTGGCTTGTGAATTTCTGAATTCACAATAAAACCCTATTTGATGAATTTCTGAATTCCCATTAAAACCCTATTTGATATTTTGGTTAGGAATCACTATCCATCTGTAAGGGTCAACCCTATTTGATATTTTGGTTAGGAATCACTATCCATCTGTAAGGGTCATTTTTGCAGGGGTTTATGAATTCATTTAGGAGTTGTTTAGGGAGGTAGAGGAATTATCTAATAAAATTAGTTGGAATTTGGGTAAAAAAATTAAGAATATTGAAATTTGATAGCTATAAACTGAATTTACAAAATTCTCTCAATTTTTTTTTAAATCTTACCAATGATTTTCAAAACATAAAAGCAGTCTAATTAGACTACGGCATTCATGAGGAAAGTGGGTTATGACTTTTGAATGAGTCATTGTCATATCGGCTTCATGCCTCATTGGCTTTGAAGAGTCCTTTCTGTAATTGTATTCTCGGAATGGAATGTTCGAAAGGAAAAAATAACAATCCAAAGCATCCATCACGAGACTTTCCTATTCTTCGCAAGAAAATCGCAGAACTCATTTTCACGGTATTTTTCTTTTGATCCTGGTGAAACCCAATGGACTTAAATTATTTGGTGGTACAGATCAGGTAATGAATATTAATTTAAAAATGAAATTGATATGGTGCAAAACAACTCTACCTACACCTAATTAATGCCCAGTCCTGACCAAAAAATCTTATTATAATCTTCTTGTACTTGTTCATACAATCCCTCTGTGAGCAGATATGATGAAAATTTCTAAACATTAGAATCTGTATTCTTGCAAAAAAAATTATTGTTCAATCTTGCTGCTGAGATCCAGGGACAGATTTTGTCATCCCACGGCCAAAAAAGCATAACGATTCCTGTCATTTCATCCCATCCTCTCCCAATGGAATTGTATGTTCCTGGCCTTCCCTCCATCCCAATACACCTTGCAGTCTTCCTTATTGTTACTGCCTGCTGTGCCTCTCGATTCCCCTACTCCCTATGCTGGGACGAGCTATATGAGTATTGCAAACAAAATACTACATGTGGTAGCATAACTTTTGAGTATCCTTTCGGTTTAGGAAACTATGGATGCGGTGACCCTCGCTTTCAGATCGATTGTCTGGAGAACTCAAATCCAGTAATTCAGATTAATGACCAGAATTACACAATACTGCAGTCTTACCAAAATAACTCCTTCGTGATAGTCAAGGGCCAGGACTGCCAATTTTCAGATGTATTGCAAGACTCCGAACTTGCAGGCTCTGCCGTCAACATTACAAGTAGATACAACTGGAATCTAACCGTGTACAAGTGTGCCCCATCTCTAGTGGATGCAATAGGGGAGCTCAGGAAATGTAATGATACTTTCTATTACCCTTTGCACGACATTGGGTATCTGCCGCCGCTATGTGATGTGGAGCAAGTCACAGTTTATGGAGTAACGGAATTGCTTTATGATGATACAGAGAGAATAAAAAGTTGTACATCATGTAATGAAAGTGCAGGGATATGTGGTTACAATGTTTTGGTTTCAGAGGGGGTTGCGCCGTTCCTCTGCTATTGCATGGATGGACGCAATAGTACCACCGGCAATTGCTCTGGCAAAGGTATTCTTTCATTCATATTTATGTAGCAGCGTCTCTGAATATTTTGGTTAAGCAGCCGTGTCAATAAGCTAATTGCCCTTCATATGTGTGAATCAGGAAAGAAGGGTACGAATGGCGTTGCAATAGGTAAAGATACTCTCCCAAATAATTTCGTTGATCTGTTAATGGGTATAGCTAGGTTTTCTGATTACTAAAACCATTTTAACAACTCCAGGTGTTTCAGTTGGAGCGGCTGTGTTGATAGCAGCAGGAATATTTATGGGTATACTTTGGTATAAGACAAGGAAAAATGACTTTTTACAGAAGAGTTTAGTTGCTGGCAGCGTTAGAGACGATGGAGACAGGAGTATGGAAACAGTTGTACAAGGTAAGATAGGGACTCTGCCCATTTTCTCCTACGAAGTACTGAAACAGGCAACGAATTACTTTGACGAGAAGAATCAACTTGGAGATGGGGGGTTTGGTTCGGTCTTTCTGGGCAAACTCCCCGATGGTCGTGCCGTGGCAGTGAAGAGACTGTATCAAGATAATTCCAGAAGAGTTGAACAGTTCATCAATGAGGTGCAGATTCTTTCAAGCTTCTATCATCCAAACCTGGTTATTCTCTACGGCTGTACATCCCCAGAGAGCCGAGATCTGCTTCTTGTTTATGAATATGTTCAAAATGGTACTTTGGCAGATCATCTTCACGGGGAACGGAAGAAGGGGAAAGGTCTAAATTGGGATACTCGTCTGAAGATTTGTATAGAGACTGCTCAGGCCCTGGCATTTCTTCATAGCCTTGAACCACCTATATTCCACAGAGATGTAAAGTCTACTAATATTCTGTTGGATGAACACTTCCAGGTCAAAGTGGCGGATTTTGGGCTCTCCAGATTTGTGCCGTTAGATGCAACCCATGTTTCCACTGCTCCGCAGGGCACGCCGGGATATATTGATCCAGAATACCACCAATGCTTTCAACTCTCAGACAAATCCGATGTCTACAGCTTTGGGGTTGTTTTGATGGAAATTATCTCTGCCAAGATAGCTGTGGACACGAATCGGACGAGAAGGGAAATTGTTCTAGCTACTATGGCTATAGCCAAGGTTCAAGAGGGATCTTTGCACGAGCTGGTGGATCCAAATCTTGATATTGACGGAAACCCTCACATAAAAGTAATGGTTAGTGCAGTGGCCGAATTGGCTTTCAGATGCCTTGCACCGGAGAAGGAAAGCCGACCAAATATGAAGGAAGTTGTGACCGTACTTGAGCAAATCAAACAAAATGGAGGCAAATGTAAAGACCCTGCATTGCATCCTCCGTCCCCAACTTCTGTTCAGGAAAAGTGGCCCAGCACAATAACAACTCCTGAAAATAGCGCGTCATCCATTTAGTTCTCCTTATGGTTGTTGCTTCTTTTATTTGAGGCAAATTGTTGTACATTAAATTACATTTTGTTTCTGTAATTTTATGCTCATTCCTTTTAGACAGCGAGTAGTTTTTGCTGTGTACGGTGGATCGCCTGTGGGTGCATCATGTATGTCTATAATAGAACTACTTCTCGGAAGGACCATTGATGAAGAAGGAATAAATTGGTGGATGCTTTAATTTTGAGTTTTAATGTACTCTGCGCTCTCTGCGTGTATGATTATTGTTTTTAAAAATGGTTTAACGGGAGAAATAGGTTGGTTTGAATGGTTCTTATGGCAGAGCCTTGCAATAATTCTCATAGCAAAACTTGTGGATCGTAATTAACTTTCACGGTAGCGATACAGAATCGTCTAAACAATGGAAATATATGATTTATTTGTGTCTCCTAAATATATCTTGTTTCTATTATAAGTCGAATCAACAAAAATTAATTAAAGCTTCGAGTCGGTGTTACTCCTCGTATAGAAATAGTCCCCTATTTTTGCAGTGGCAAGACCTAGATTATATATGGTTCTTGCCTGCTCCGTCTGCATTTTCTGTTTCACAGTTTTTTGGCCTTCAAATGACAATGTCTGCATTCTCTGTTTCAGAGTTTTTGGGCCTTAAAATGACAATGTCTGCATTCTCTGTTTCACAGCTTTTGGGCCTTAAAATGACAATGTCAGCATTCTCTGTTTCACATTTTTCTGGCCTTTAAAATAACAATGTCTGCATTCTCTGTTTCACAGTTTTTAGCCCTACAATAACAATGTCTGCATTCTCTGTTTCACAGTTTTTAATCCTTAAAATAACAATGTCTGAGGAAGAACAAAACAAAATATGATGTAGAGCTGCTCTACCAGTACCATATTTCTTAGCAGTTTGACTAGCAAGTATCATAACCCAAATTGTTCTACAGGAACTTGGGACACCTTAAGCTGCACCACGCAATTTGGAACTTGGGACACCTTGAGCTTTACCATATAGTTAATACCTGTTTTTCTATGTATTCGAGACTTCGAAACTTTCATGATCAATGATTTCGGATTTTATTTGTTGCATCATTTTTATATTAAAAGTTATTCTTTATAAATAAATAAAAATGGTGTATTTTCATTTGTCTTTATAAACCAAAATATAAAATAGTTTTTTATTAAAGCTTTTATAAACCAAAAATATTTTTGTTAAGTCTTTCTTTGATTTTGAGTAGAAATTTTTTTCTTATATGCAAAAAGTGTTTCTTTGATTATGAGTAGAAATCATTTATTGTGAAATATAAAATCTATTCATAAATTTATGATTGAATTGTTTGATGAGTTAATAGATTTGAAAGTTGTGTTTTAGGTTTAAATTTTATAAAAAGGTTAAAGATGAGAGTGAAGAAGAGTGAGGTTAATTGTTTTTAGATTCAATTAAATCTCATATTATTTTAATTATAGTATTTTATTCTATTTTATTGTTTGTATTTAATATTTATTTTTTTATTTTTTAAAATTTAGTAGAAGTATTTTTTATTTTTCATATTTTTATAAAGTAAGTTGCTATACATATTGTATCATTTGTTGCAATCTTAATTTGTTCGAAGGAAAATCAATTGTGTTGGGCACCTGAGAAAGTTAAAAGCTAATCAAAACTTGAATTTTCTTTTTTAGACAGGGAACAACAATAGTTCTTAACCATTGAAGCTATTAAGGTAATTGAAAAGTGCTGTTCATGAGAGTAGAATAGAGAGTGATGAGGTGTACTATTAAAACACTTTGTGATTGGAGTATACTATTAAAGTACTTTGTGATATGAAGGTCACCTATTAAAAACTAGATGGACAAAAATCCAGCCACAGTTGATATGGTGGCCAGACAAAATGTCATCCCTGATCCATTTTGACCGATATAAAAATTAAAAATACAGTCATCTCAAGACAAACTCACTTAACAACAAAAGAAAACTACTTGCAACTTATATTCAACTTAATATTTATTTACAGAAATAATTAAAACTTTATATTTAGGTTGTTAATCTGCATTTAGGTCAGACCTGCTTGTGGAACTGTTTAACCTCCCCAGTAGCCATGCCATGGCGACACTCGCTCGGCCATTCATGTACGTTACATGGAACGATATGCCAGTTGAATTCTATTTCGTTTGCCAGGTTGCGTGCCTAAGCTCCTGCCTCCCAACTATTTTCATTAACCGGAGGAAAGGAGTTGTTTTTATAGTGAAAAAAATTGTGTATCTTGAATGAAACCGGGGATCCCACTATAAACAGGTTGATTGGTTAAATCAAAATATACAATTTCTCTAAAACAAAAACAGATTAACAATATAAATTTTAACTATGAAAATCTTTACACTCAACTTTATATTTACAAAAATTAATATTTATAATAAAAAGACTTCAAAAACTTACACTAAACTCAATTTAGTAGCTTGAAACAAAAATTTATATTTATATATATATATATGAAAAAACCTTACACTTCACTCAGGGAAATAGCTGGAAATTATTTTTACTCTAAATAATTTCTAATGGTATTTTTTTAATGATCTAAATAAATCATTTTAGACTACGATCATGTGAACAATTAACCTTTTTTTTTTTTCCTTTACCTTACGGTGATTCACCTTGAAGCATATCTAAAATATATTTTAATATGTATTTTTATTTTTGTATTCATTTATTTGTATGTATTAATGATTAAGGTGTTAGGTAATTCATTGAACTTTATTTAAATTATTTTTAATAAATATTTCTATTTTTAATATGATTACTGTGTTAAATAATAGCCATATATATATATATATATGGCTATTTTATAATCTATTCCTCCCTAAATAGCTCTATCAGAACTAAATTCGAATCATGGAGCATCCCACACTTTTATCTCACTAGTCATTAGTCAACTTTCTGATTTATTGGTCTCGCAACAAACTCATCCCCGCTGCTACGGCCGAACAACATGCCCGCTTGCGCTTCTGATTTACCCCCTTCATCCATGGAACATCCCGTACATTTTTATCGAACTAGTTATTAATCGACCTTGTGATTTATGTCTCCTAACAACCTCATCCCTGCCGAACAACATGCCCGCTTGCGCTTCGGATTTACCCTCTTCACCCACGGAACATCTCTGTAGTTATTAATTTTCAAGCTTTATTAGTTTCCTAACAACCTGATCCCCGCAGATAAGGCCGAACAGCATGCCCGCTTGCGCTTCGGATTGACCCTCTTTATTTTTTATTTTGGTAATTGCATCTAGTAACAATTTTCAAGCTCTATTGGTCTTAGCCTCTTTATTTTTTATTTGGATAATTGAATCTGGTAACAACTTTTAAACTTTCCCGTTTGCTTTCAATCTCTTCAACTTTCCAAATGTCTTCTTGATTAAGAATAAATAACAGAGGAGAGGTTTCGAGTTTTGAGCAATACAGTTACTTACTCCGACTACTTGGGCGAGTCAAATGGCATGGCCTTTGAAGCCGCCTTATCATTATTCTAATTTGGACTGTGAAAACTCGAATTACGCTAAATAGCGTAACCACTTTTCCAATCCAAACGCAATAACTCCTTTCATCTCTGAGTAGATTTTTATTTAAAAATGTTTACATCTCGTAGTAGATTTTTCTTTCAAATGTATGTTACCATAAAGTAGAAATGGGCAGACGAGATCTATTTTACTTGCGCCAAATTGATAACAGATTTTATATGATCACGGCCCGAGGACCGTTCTATGACTGACCTCGCCGACATTGAATCAGTCCATCGGTACCTCACTTTTATAGTCGCCCGAGTCTGTTTCCTGTTACGGAATCCTTTTTTGTTTTCCCAAAGCTGTGTCCCATGTTTATCATCGCATCTGCTTCCAATGGAATTTTATGTTCCTGGCCTTGCAGGCTCCAGGCTTCGGCCCCTCCTTTACTTTATCGGAATAACGGTATTCTGTGGCTCTCTACTGATCCCATTCTCGGTATGCTTGGACGCGAATTATGAATATTGCCTAAACGCAGGTAGTAGTTGTGGCAATATTACTTTTCTGTATCCTTTCGGCGTAGGAAAGCGTGGATGCGGTATGCCTGACTTTCAGGTCAACTGTGTGGGGAACGTCAGTCCGGTAATTATGATTCAAGGACGGAATTTCACAGTATTTGCGATGAGCTATGATATCAACAGCTTCGTGATTTTCAAGGACGCGAAATGCGAGTTCTTTGATGCCGCTATAGACCAGAAAGTTTCAGACAGCCACTTCGACATTACTAGTGTAGTGAACTGGACTCTAAATGTGTACAGGTGTATAACATCTAATAATTATAATAATAAAGTAGTGTCAAAAAGAGATGAGATCAAGCAATGTAATGCTACTGTGTATTACAGTCTGTTTCAGCATTCGATTCAGGGATGTCCTTTGAAAGAAGAAACTGTTCAGGTAGCCTTAACACACTGGATTTCAGGAAATGCAGTCAGAGATCAAAGTTGTATATCGTGTCAAGCAAGTGGGGGAATATGTGGTTACAACGCTTCGGATTCAACTGCGCCTTTCGTCTGTTATTGCAAGAATGGACCCCGTAAAAAGAACTGCTCCCATGGTAACTACTCTTTATTAACTTAAAGTGAATTCTTTCTGTCAATGTTTTGGTGAAGTAATTAATATATATCATTAACCTGATTGCCAATTCTGTTTTTGAAGCTGGGAGCTACATAAACATTGGCGCGGCAATCGGTAAAGAACTGCTCAACCTTTGTTGAAGGACTGTGTGGGTGCAGGCTTTATTGATTGATTACTAATAAATCGTTTTCATTTTGTTTACTTCAGGTGGTCTCTTTGGAGCGACTCTCGTGATAGTAGCAGTATTGTCGACGTGTATAACTGTGCAAAGGAGAAGGAAACATCGTATGTTTAGCCAGAGTTTCGTGGTTAGAGGCTTTAGACATGATTCGTGCAAGGATATGGAGGTAGCTGTACAAGGCAAGATAGGGAGTCTGCCCATTTTCTCCTACGAAGTGCTGAGAAAAGCGACTAATGACTTCGACGAGAAAAATCAATTAGGAGATGGGGGGCATGGTTCGGTGTATCTGGGTAAACTTCCCGATGGTCGTGTTGTGGCAGTGAAGAAACTGTATCATGATAATTATAAAAGAGTTGAACAGTTCTATAATGAAGTGCAGATTCTTTCAACCTGCTACCATCCAAATCTGGTTCGTCTTTATGGCTGCAGTTCTCCAAAGGACCGTGACCTGCTTCTTGTTTATGAATATGTTCAAAATGGTACTTTGGCAGACCATCTTCACGGGGAACGGAAGGGCGACAGAGGAGGTTTAAGTTGGGATACCCGTCTGAAGATTTGCATAGAAACTGCCCAGGCCCTCGCATTTCTTCACTGCCGTGATCCACCTCTGTTCCACAGAGACGTAAAGTCTGCCAACATTCTACTGGACGAAGACTTACATGTCAAAGTGGGGGATTTTGGGGTTTCAAGATTTATGCCATTAGATGCAACCCATATTTCCACTGCGCCACAGGGCACGCCGGGGTACATTGACCCAGAGTATCACATTTGCTTTCAGCTCTCAGACAGATCTGATGTCTACAGCTTCGGCGTTGTTTTGATGGAAATCATATCGGCCAAGTTAGCTGTGGACATTAGTCGGGAAAAGGGAGAAATCATCCTCGCTAACATGGCCATAGCAAAGATGCAAGCGGAAGCTTTGCATGAGTTTATAGATCCAAATCTCAACTTTAACACAAACCCTGACCAAAAGATTACTGTAGCTGCAGTTGCCAAATTGGCTATCAAATGTCTTGCACCGCTAAAAGAAGATCGGCCACATATGAAGGAAGTTGTGGCGGAACTGGAACAAATCAAACAATATGCAGACCATTATAAGTACCCTGTAGTGAATCCTCTGTCCCCAGTTTCTGTTCAGGAAAAGTGGCCCAGCATAGGAAGCACTACTGAATACGACGAATGACTAGTCCAGCTACAGTCTTACCGTTGTTCTTTTATTTTTGACCTAGTACATTTTTTTTAAAGTTATTGTATCGGCCTCTCCTCTTTCAATCTTCTGAAAGGTCTAAATTATTATATATATTTTCTCTTTGGCCTCAGAAACAAGGAAAACAACCTTATATATTTTTAATTTTCAAAGTTATTATATTTTTAATTTTTTTTATCAAATTTAGATTATTATCTATATTTAATATTTGAAAAAAACTATACTTTAAGTTTCTCGCCTTTGACTTCAATGTATATATTTTCCATGACGGAGCAATTTTTTTGTTAAGATTGTTTTTTCTATATAAATAAATTAATAGATGCTTGCATTGTGCGCATCGTTTCTTGTAGTTGGAAAATTTTACAATTGTTAAGATTGTTTTTTCTATATAAATAAATTAATAGATACTTACATTGTGCGCATCGTTTCTCGTAGTTGGGAAATTTTGAATGCTGCAAGTAAGTTGAGAACATGGTGATGCACAATTTGTTTTTTAAATTAACGAAGATGACGTGAACAAATCACAAGAGATTTCAATGATGCGAAAATACGGGAATAAAATGATAATTATATATATATATATATATATATATATATATATATATATATATTTCATAATCAATGATGCTTTTATATATTTATTTTAATGAGTAGACTATGATTAATCGATTTGAGTGATCTAAGGATATCTTGATATCACATTGCTTTAAAATAAATACGGGATATGAATTGGAATGATCTTTTTTGGGAAATGAATCTCATCACACGGATATTTTTCATCATTTTGTTATACTAAGGGAATTGAATTTGAATAAAGGAGATAACTCCAATTGACTCATTAAAATGGTATTTTAATGATACCAAGGGAATTGAATTTGATTAAAGGAGCTAACTCCAATTGACTCATTAAAATGGTATTTTTTAAAGTTAGAATGGTTTATATTATTTAGTGTTGATATATCTTTTAAATTGGAAAATTAATTGTTTATATTGTTTAGTTTTGTTATAAAACTAATTAATGGTTAGTATTATTTAGTTTTGTTATAAATTTTATATTAATATAATTATAAAATATATAAATTATATTTGTTTATTGAGTGTTTAATTGGTGATGATCGTGCTATGAATTGGTGATGATCGTGCTATGAAGTAATATATAAAATATGATATTTTGAATGATATTTAAAGTTCAAATTTCAATGGGTCAAATTATTTTTATGATTTTTAAATAAAAATATTAATTTAATTATGTTAACTAAAAAATAAAGTTTTCGAACTCCATAAAATTTATTAATTTTTTCAATCATACATACTCCTTATAAAATATATTAATTTTTTATTGCATGCTCTTTAAAAGATAGGTTTTATGTTTATATAACTCAGAGTATAGACCATTTAGTGGTGGGGTTAGGCTAGCCCAAATCTAGACTTATCTAGTTATAAAATAAAAAGATGAGATGTCAATAAATGGTTTATAAAACTAATGAGATCTAAATAAATAATTCATGAAACTAGAACATACGTATTCACATGTGATTTATAAATTTCGGATAATTGTTTAAAAGTTTATATTCACATGTTCTATAAAAGAAAAGAAAAAATACATTAAAACTTTTTCTAAATTAGGGGAGAGGGGTCAGTGGCTGAACACCTCAGTGCTGACTGGACCCGGGGCCACGTCAGGAGGGCCAGCACATGTACGACAGGTGTCGAATCGCATGGCGTTCACGTGCCAGTCACGTGCAGCTGGTCGCTCCGTCGATTCACCTGTCCAGCCGGTCTACTCCCGCCATCTTGTGGAGGCTTCTCAACGAAGCGACATTTTTTGGTCCGGGTCTGGTTGCTGTCGATTCTGTGCTCCATTTGTTGCGCTGCATTTCTCCAATGCCCGACGCCTCCGCCGCCACTGTCCGCGCGCTCCATCCTTTGTTATGGTGCCGCTGCTCTCATGGGTCAAGCTCCCCTGGTCCTGGTTCGGCCGCGGCGGCATTCCAATCGTGGGTGGTGGAAAATGTCTGCCTGTTCAACCTCGCCTAGCTGGTGGTTTAACCTCGGTGCTTTGGTTGTTTTACTTCAGCGCTGTGTGGTTTAGGGTCGGATGTTTGCTATTTATGCTTGGCGAGGTTTTGTCATGCCTCGGCCCTGTAGTTGTTTTACCTTCGCCCTGTCGTAGTTTTATTCGGCTCTGTAGTTGTTTTACTTTGCTTGGCGCAGTGGTGGTTTTAGTTCAGCTCTGTGGTGGTTTTTCTAGGCTCTGTGGTGGTTTTTATCGACTCTGTGGTGGTGCGTTTTCCAGCTCGTGCTTTTAGGTGCGTTAGTAATTTATGTTTGAAGTGTTTTTGCATTTTTTTTTAATGTTGGTGCTTTCTGAATGATTGTGTTTTTGGTTTTTTGCAGGTCAGTGGAGAAGGCAAGGACAATGCAATGCAGTGGAATGTAGGACTCTGTGGAATGAAGGAGGAAGCCTGGAGGGATAGGAGTTTTAAGGTAGGACTCTGTCCTACTAGTCATATCTATGTGTTTGTAAACACATTTAACCTTAAGGAGATGTTCTATGTTGAGATTTTTTATTGTTTTACTGTGGTTTTACAGTGTTTGATTGTGGTTTTACAACGTTTTACTATTGTTTCACTGTGTGGTTTTACTGGGGTTTTACTGTCTGTAGGGTTTAGGGTTCTAATTGGAGGTATCACGCCTGATTTTTCTTTTTTGCAGCAATGGAATGTAGGGTTTATTGTTCTAAAATGTGGTTGTATAATCTGTAATGTGTTGTTTCACTGTGTGGTTTTACTAGGGTTTTACTTTCTGTAGGGTTTAGGGTTTTAATTGGAGGTATCACGCCTGATTTTTCTTTTCTGCAGTAGTGGAATGTAGGGTTTATTGTTCTAAAATGTGGTTGTATAATATGTAATGTGTTGTTTCACTATGTGGTTTTACTGTGGTTTTAATCTGTAAGATGCTTCTCGTCACTGTACATCTGCGGTGAGCTGCTCTTTTTTGAGAATTGAGCTAACAGAGGATTCATTAGGTAAATAGAGTTTTGAAGATGTTATGTTTGTCGAATCTCACAACCATCCTCACTGAGGTCAGAAGTTGTTCTTGTTCTCTTCAATGTAGTTTTCTGAGCACTGTAATGGCAATATTTGTTAATAGGCCCGTGTTTGGGGAGCACTGTAATTTTATGTTGTTGCACATTGTGTGGTATTGGGAGCAACCTGTATTTGACAAAACCAGAAAAAATAAGATTTCAAGTACATTCTGAGAGTGAACCCCAAAACTACTGTCAGAGCAATGTGCATGTTATCATCTCATTGTGAAACACAATGACAATTAAAAAAATATTAGTAAAAACATGGTAATATTAGAGGATATTACTAGACCCTTCTTTTGCGACTTAATATTTGCAACATTGTTTGTTATTTTTGACCAGGTTTTTCATGACTTCATTGAGAGAAATGTCATCCAACTGTCGAAATGGGCAATAACAAAAAAATTGGAGATTTAAGTATCCGTATTATGAATTTCATCTACAATGGAAATGTTTTCAATAGAATGGAAAACCAAGATTATTTTTGTGGCTTACCTTTGACATGTCTTATGGAGGCTTTATAAAATTTTCCTATCTGCACATTGGCAAGCAAAAAAATTAAGTTCTCCCTTTGATTGACCACCTTTATTGACCACATTGTCTTTCTACAAAAGTAAAGTTAAAGTTAAGGCATTACCACCAACTCTCTTAGCTCCTCTTCCACGGTCCCATCCAAGATTCCCATATGTCAGTTCTTACCGGATGCAATTTAAGGAAAAAATCATTGTATCCTCTCTTAGGGAATAATAGTGTGGTTTGTAGTTGGTCCAGTCTCTCACATTCCTGTCCAAGTGAATAGAGGAAGCCCTTGAAGCATGGGCTTCCTTGAAGCATGCAAGAAATTATTGTAGGATAATTTCTCTATGTTGAACAAGTTCCTTGGGTTAATTTGAGTGCATACTTGCAACTTTATCTTGAGGGAATTTTTTGAAAGAATTACTATTGCATTCCTATTGACCAAAATTTGAGTGAACTTCTATTTTGGAGTTGTCACTAGTAGCCTTACATGTTTAAGTCTGATTCAATTTATACCAGGTTATTGGTATATATTCATATATTGTTTGTTTCCATTATATGTATGTTCCATATTTAGTTACACTAGTGCACGGCTTTATAACCTCCATTTATTCGTATTTTCTAAACTTCACTTTTGCTTCATTGATTTATATTCAGTTATTGTGATTCATGGTCTCATAACCTGCCTGCCCTCATATTTTTCCTGAAATTAAAGTTTGCTTAAATTTTACTTCATTGATTTTATTATGCATCTGTCTTACTATTTACACAGGTCTTTATTATGGATTTGTCTTACTGTTTACATTGGTGCAAATATCCTCCTGGATTGTAGTTGAACATTTGAAGAGTTATTGACCTTAGAGATTCTATTTTTGATTGAGAAGCATTGTAATGTTTAATAGAAATTATCCTACGGTGTTGTACACGCCAGTATGAAATATGCAATGTCAATGTCTACAGCAAGTAGTGGTGCATCATCATATTAAAGTAGTATATACTCTACATCATATTAAACTAGCATATACTCTACATGCTCTTGGGCATAAGCCTTGAGTTATTTCAGAGAAGCAAGAAAATCATATTGTTTTCTGTCAACTTGAATTACATCATGCTAGAATGCCTCTATTATAATGCTAGAATGCTAGAATGCTAGAATGCCACAGTTCTTAGATGCTTCTCATCACTGTACATCTGTGGTGAGCTGCTCTTTTTTGAGAATTGAGCTGACAGAGGATTCATTAGGTAAATGGAGTTTCCTATCTAGGAATTGAGCTGACAGAGGATTGATTGTTTTTATGACAGGGTTGATGTGATCAGGATTGCATTTTGTTTAGTTGATTATTATTTAAACCTAATTATTATTTAAATTTCAAATGTTCCATTTATTCTATAACAACATTAAATTTTATCTGATTATGTACCTACCTTAATGGTATGATGCCAGGTTTCCTCTTTGAACAAAGGGTAGGGTGGTATGTTTTGTTCAGACCTGGTTTCCCAATATTCTGGTACTGGCATTGTACATAGTACATACAGTAACTCTATTTTCCTCCGAAGAATTTAAATCTATCTGAAACTACATTGTATTGTAAGTTTCATTGTATGGTCAGTTACTGCAAATTATATTTGGCATATATGAAGTAAATAAGGTCAGTATTCTTTATTCTCACAGTTAGTTATGTTCGTTAACGCTTTTTCTTTTTTTCAAGCATCTGAAACTACATTGCATTGTCAATTTACCTCAAAATATAACGAGCATACAATTCATGTTCGTTAATCACTTGACATTTACAGAGCCATACTCTTGTCATTGTTGCAATTATGTTTTACACGATTGCTCTTTTGGACTGGTTTATTGTATTGACATTTACAGAGCCATACAATTCATCTCTCATCTTAATCGAATCACTTCAATTCAATTATGAATTCAATTTCTTCGTTCAATTATGAATTCAAAAATCTGATATAGGCTAAGGCTATAACTTCAATTGCTCCCTATGTTGATCTAACTGATATAGGCTAAGGCTATAATGTCTCGATCAGGAATCAATTGCTCCCCGTGTTGATATACTTGCCCACCACGTGAACGCCATGCGATTCGACACCTGTCATACATGTGCTAGCCCTCCTGACGTGGCCCCTCGTCCAGTCAGCGCTGAGGTGTTCGGGCACTGACCCCTCTCCCCTATATAATCTCACAATCCTTTAATTATAGTTTTTACTATCATAACAAACATTAAATCAATCTTTTTATGCAGTATTGCATATTAAGTATGATATGTTGAGCTTGATAAAAACATTTTCAAGATTTTGAATTAGGATGTGTGTATTCTAGGTGCTGCATGATTTAATTTATTTTAGGACATCTACTTAACAGGATGCAATGCAAGACCACTTCATCTCTCATCTTAATTGAATCACCTCTGTACAGTGTTCAATTATGAATTCAAAAATCTGATATAGGCTAAGGCTATAACTTCAATTGCTCCCTATGTTGATCTAATTGATATAGGCTAAGGCTATAATGTCTCGATCAGGAATCAATTGCTTCCCGTGTTGATATACTTGTTATTTAACATGATATTTGGTATCTGTTTCTGTTCATCAAAGAGCATGTAATGTTCAAGGGATAGTTTGTTTAGATGCATTTAGATTGTTTTGTTAATGATGTTCAATTCAATTATGAATTCAATTTCTTTGTTCAATTGTGTCATAAAAAATCTGATATAGGCTAAGGCTATAACTTCAACAGATTAACAAACTTGTAGGATTTAGAAACTGTTTGATATGTAGGAATCATGAACTGTTTGATATATAACTTCATAAAAAATCTGATATAGGCTAAGGCTATAACTTCAACAGATTAACAAACTTGTAGGATTTAGAAACTGTTTGATATGTAGGAATTATAAACTGTTTGATATATAACTTCATACAAAATCTGATATAGGCTATAAGGCTATAACTTCAATAGATTAACAAACTTGTAGGATTTAGAAACTGTTTGATATGTAGGAATTATAAAATGTTTGATATATAACTTCATACAAAATCTGATATAGGCTATAAGGCTATAAATTCAACAGATTAACAAACTTGGGGGATTTAGATACTGTTTCATACATACTAATTTGAAAATGTTTGTAGCTTCCCAAACATCCATGGATGCTATCATTAGCAAACCTATTTGATCCTTACCAAAATCACAGTGTCTTGTAGTTACAAAAATTAAGTCATGGCACCTCTATGCTTGATGGCTTCCATTTCCTGCATTGCCCAAGTATGGTGGACTGCCCAACATTGGATGATTAGGATGTGCCTGAATGTTGGCATATGGTTGACTCCAATTTTCTCCATGTAGCCATGGTGGGACTGAGTAACCCAAGTGCCCACTTGTGTTACTAACCCCAGCACTGACTGCAGGTGTCATATAAACACAATTAGGATTCAAACCTGCACTGGTAGGGGTATAAGAGGTGGGCCTAACCTCTGCCTGATAGCTAGGGACTTGGATGTTAATCAGGTCTTGGAATGATGGTGTCTTCTCTGCAATGTGGTCCAGCGTGTTAGACATCAACCTATTTGCCTCAAACTGTCTTGAACCATGTTCTTCTCTGCTTGTCACCCCTTGTCCTTTTTCCAACTCTTGTTGAACCTTTCTTGCCTCTCTCTGTTGCCTTGCCAATTGCTTTTGATGTTCCTTCTCTTCCCTTGCTTTTTGTCTTTCCAACCTTTCCTTTGCTCGAGCTTCTGCTGTTGCAATCCTTGCAACCCTCTTTTCATTGGCTAACTCCTTCTTTCTCTTTTTAGCTTCCTGAATTTCATTCTTTTTACGTTCAGACTAGAACATTAAATTCATATAGTCTTCAGATGTGAGCAATTGTGAACTCCTCCCTAAACGAAGATAATCTGAGGCTGAGTTCCTTGACGAGGCCTTCACTTTCTCTACTGGTAGCTTTAGGAATGCACCAAGTAATCTCTGCTTTTCCGGACCTGCCTGCTGGATTTCATCTTCTGGGACAACTGAATGGCCCCCATTGTTGTCTTCTTCAGGTACTTCATGCTAAATAGGCTCCTCTTCTAGTGATCCATTGTCCACAAAATAATGAACAAGTTCGGTGTTCAACCCTGATGGTTGTGAAGGCATGTCCATGCTTTCATCCTCATTGGTGGATGTTACATTATTTCCAGTGATATTCATCACGGCCTCTGCCAACCATGATGGTGCACTTACTTGGGTTGGCATGGTCAATTGCTCATTGTCAGCTGCATCAGTGGGTGTCACAGCCTCATTGATATTGTTAGTTGGTTCATCACTGAACTGTGTCTCACTGACATGCTCAGCATCATCACCACCACAGAACAACCCTTCAGAAAGGGACATTATACCTTTAGCAGCAGCTACATCTTCTTGGGCACCAACATGCTCTTCTAAGTTCTCTGCTTCTTGACCTTCCACTTCAAATGCTTGGCTACATGTGGTATCATGCATAAGAGCATCATAATTGAGTGGCCATATACCAGTCCTCCTAAATCCAGCCTTGATATTAGAAGGTGTGAGAGCCCTTTTAAATGCTTTGCTAGCAAGCTCAGCTAGCTCAAACCTCTTTACTTCCACCCCTGGGTTCTTTTCCATCCATGAAGCTCGCTCGACCCTGAAATAGTTCTTGAAAGGCCCAAACACGCTCACATCAAGGGGCTGCAATCTATGAGTAGTATGAGCCGGCAATGTTAACAGGTCAATGCCCAACTTATTGGCCTCCTCGATTGTCTGCACAGCCATGTGGCTTCCATGGCCATCTAAAATCATCAAGTGCATGTTTTCAGGCGAGACACCACCCGGTACAGAAGCAGCAAAGTGGCAAAGCCAATTTAGGAACAGTTCCTTTGTCATCCATGCATGTGGATGTGCAGCCATGCATGCCCCCGGTTCACAATTTTGTATGTAATTTTTTAGTTGAGTTTTACCTTTAAATAGATAAAATCCGGGTATAGATGAGCCAATTGCATTGACACAGGCAAGAATTGTGATCCACTCCCTGCTCTTAGGCAATATCTTAGGCACATTTCTACTCCCTCTCTTTGCAATTACCCGCATACCGCAATTTCTTCCTGCCTGTAAGCCTGTCTCATCGCAGTTCCATATGTGGTATGGGGCATATGAGTGTTGGTCATATGCAGCAGAAAGAGTGTTATAGAACTTGGAAACAATTGCAGGGCGTAGATTTAAAGCCCGGTCTCTGTCAAGGCCCTCTGCTGTACGTAACACAAGGTCTGGATGCCTCTTTTTAAACCCACTCCACCATGACTTACGAGGAAAACCATCTTTAAAGGGGTTTGGCCTCCCTTGACATATTTGAGCTACAGTGGATTTAAATTGGATAGGCTCTAACCCATGTCCCAATTGGGCCATCTCCTTACACCACTCCACCACCTCATCTTCCTCCTCTTCAGTCATGACTGTAACAGGCCCTCTGCGCTTTGTATTAGTCAACCCATTTATCCAATAATGTATGTTAGAGGGAGCAATACCATGTTTTTTTGCTGATGCACGGATTGAATATCCCTTAAACTCGATGTCATCAATTGCAGTAAGCATGTCTTCATTCGTCCAGCCTCTGATTGCACTTATTTTCTTTGTTGAAATTGCACCTTGTATTGTGGTCGAAGGTGGTTCTGTGGCTGATGGTGGGCTGGGATGATCTGCAACCACAGGGTCCTTTTCAACTACATTACTAGGAGCAATGGGAGAATTGACATCATCATCTGATGAACTGCTCCGCAGTTGGGCCCCCCTTCTCCCTCGCCTCCTGTTCCTTATCCGATCTGCAACATAAACTCTTGGCATGGCTACAACCTGCAATTTCCAACATCGTTAAGAAATTTGATAAGTATTACAGCACAACTGTATAGAGTAAACTATAATTATGTATGAATTCCAAAATTTCTGCTAATAACATGAAATATTTCAGTTGTTTGTTGTGAATTAATTGGCATTGAAGTATTACTTGTCACTTATGTATTACTTGTAATATCAACATCAGAAATATATGTGATACCTACATGGCTGTTAGCTACATGGACTTGTCTAAAATCAGTAAGTGCCTATTTTAAAATGGACTTATATTTGGACATGGACTGTGTGTTAGAACTATTTTTATTGAAAGATTTTATTCAATATAAATTCAATATCCAAATCTGCTTGATATCCAAATCTGCTTAATATCTTGAATAACATTATTGAAGAACAACGAAATACCTGTATGTCTCCAGCAACTGATGAAGAGAGTGAATAGCAACTGATGAAGAGAGTGAATGTAACACTGTGCACACACTCTGTCTGGAATGTAACACTGTGCACACACTCTGTCTGGAATGTAACACTGAGCACACTCTGTCCTCTGTTTGTATGTCTGGAACACTGTCTGAAAATGATTGTATGTCTGCAAAATGGAAACTCACTGTCTGAAAACTCACTTTCTGAAAACTGAATGGAACACTGTCTGAAAACTCTGAATGTATGTCAGCATTAGTTTAAGAGCAAAACGAATGCCTCAAATGCAGTAACAGTTGAGGTTTTATAGTTTTATGATTTAGAATTTCATTGGTAGGGAAGATTGGCATGGATTGCCATCTCCCAAATTTAATTGTGTGGTGTGGATTGATTTGTACATGATCCAATGGCTGAAAATATTTCATGGTTGATCCTTATGCTTTCCTGAATTTAATTTCTGAATTGAAATGCTTTTCAGAATTTAATTCCTGTAATTCCAGGGCTGTTGTGTTTAATTCTTGAAATGAAAGGTTGGGTGAACTATTTCCTGAATTGAATGGTGTCATTTAATGTCTTCAATAGGCTAAATGGTTAAACAAACATGTAGATATAGCTGACAGACATTTCACCTATTTTTGTGCAGGTGGTACTCAATCTTTGTGCAGGGGTTACCCAGTTTTTGTCCAGCTGTTATTCAGCAATGAGATGTAGTCCCCCAATGCAAAATCAGTGGGGGACTGTTTGATGGGATAACTGTACTTTTGGATGGGTAGCATTGTAATGTTTTGTAGTGCATTTTGCCTTAAATGGTAATTCAGAACTGGAGGTACTTGAGACAGTGGGTCTTGTCAACTTGTGATGTTAGATTTGGTGTATGGCAGTTGTTGGTCTAGTAAAAAACTAGGCCCATTTTGGACATATTTATGTAACTTATATAACTTATTATCAAATATTTATGTGCATATTATCAAATATTTATGTGCATATTTTAGTGAGTTTGTAATTTATGTTTGGTGGATGTGTGGGACCAGTGGTATAACTACTACTGGTCCTTGCACAACAATAGAAGCCTCTCCCCTATTCAGTAGAAAAACTAGTTTTTCAATTTTTTTCAAATATTAATATAACTAAAATCATAATTACCCAGTTTGACCGTATTGGGCCCAAAAATTAGGAAAATTCGCTAGTAAAAATAGATGATCTGGTTGATGAAAATTTTTATAACATGAAAAGTCTATTTACAATAGCCTTTTTGATAATGTTTTTTTTGGGTTAATTAATGGTCCAAACTCCATGGTGAATATATTGAATGAAATATTTTACATAAAATATGAATCTTGCATATTCTATTTGAAAAAACTAAACAAGCTTTGTTTTTTTTAAATCTATTATAGCAATTTCAAAAATGTAAAAGTTGTTGAGATTATTAATAATTATAGATTTCATTTTAAGTTGAGAATATTAATAACTATAGATTTCATTTTAAGATAGTAGTTAATTTATAAATAAATAAAAAATGAAAGCTAAAATTTATATAACTAGATTTTTTATCCTTTTTCTTAATGAAAATAATTTTTATATTAATAAAAAAAATTATAGGTTTATATTAAAGATAATGGAGAAACTTAGTTAAAGAGAATCGGTCTCCCAGAACTGTAGATTAGGAGTATATTTCTATTTCTTAGGTATTGGTTCTAACTTCCCTATATGCATGTAAACTATATATTGTTTGATCTGTAATGAGAATGCAGAGCGACCTGCGGACGCAATCCCTCCTAGTGTAGTCTCTCAGAGTAGTGCTAACTAGTATTGATTTCATAATTTGATCTTGTCATTTTTATCATAGTATCAAAGCTTCAGGGTTGAATCAAAGCCAGAGTGCTTTGATCCTTTTGAGTGTCCAGGCAGTAGAAGAGAAACCCATGGTGGCTTGAGTGAGGCTGAGTGAAGTTGTTTTATTTTTTGGAGGAAATGTTGATCGGTGCGTTAGTTGGAGGCAAAGCAGCGCCGATTAGCGCGGACCCGTGCCAGAGAAAAGCGTTGATCTCTGAAATCAGCGCAGAGTCTATTGGAAAACCAACGTTGATCTATTTTTTCCCTCTAGGGATTTTTCCCAGCGCGACTAGCACGACATCTGAGTGGGTGTGGAGCACCGATTGAGCCAGTGAGATCGTGGAAGAAGAGCCAGTGAGATCGTGGAAGAAGATCCAGTGAGCTCGTGTTGAAGAAGAGCCAGTGTTCTCGTGTTGAAGGAGCCAGAGAGCTCATGCTGAGGAGAGTCATTGAGATCAAAGTGGTTGAGGAGCATCGTTAAGCCAGAGAGCTCATGTTAGAGAAGCCAGAGAGATCGTGTTGTGAAGCATCGTGGAGCCAGAGAGCTCATGCTATGGATTTTCGATTGAAGCCAGAGATCTTGTGCCTATTGAGCCACAGAGCTCGCGCCTGGAGATCGAGTGAGATCGTGCTAGAGGAGCCAGTGAGTCGTGGCAACAGAGGCAGTAGCATATCACTAGAAAATTGTGAGGATCGCTGCAAGCATGATATGTAACAGAGGAGCTTGTGAGCTCACAACAAAAGAGGTTGTGGCAGAGGATCTCGTGGTGCAGTGCATAGAGCAACCTGCCAGAGTGGTTGAAGATCAGGTAGATCTGTTTCTTGACATTATTTTTGTGGATCTGAGGTAGATCCATTTGTAGATCCAATTTTTTGTCAATTTCTGGAGGTAAAAATTTTTTTTTAAGTGTCAAGATGAATAATCTAATGGAAGTATACTTGAACGAGAGAAACAAGCTCGATGGTTCCAATAATTCTAATTGGAAATTCAAGTTACAAACTATGTTGGAAGGGCATAGTGCATGGGGGATCGTGAATGGCGATGAAGTGAAACCTATAGTTGCAGGAGGCGCAACGCTGCGACAATACAGGATTGGGAGAAGAGGGAGAACAAGGTGAAAACGATGTTGAAAATGGCAGTCAAAGACTGCATCATCCCTCACATCATAGCTTGCAAATCAACAAACAATATCTATACGAAATCAGAAATACAAATCACCTATTGTTCTTGAAAACAAGATTATTTCCATCAAAATGGAGGAGAATGAAACAGTAGTTGTGTTCATCTCATGCATCAAGGACCTCAAAGATAAGCTTGGTGACATAGGCGAGGCAATAAGTAATATTGATATGATAATAATTACTATGAATAGTATGACTAACGACTATCAAATTTTTATCACGGGCTTGAATGTGAGAGAGAAAGCCCCCAAATTTGAAGAATTGATAGGGATTCTAATGCAAGAGGAAGAAAGGTGGATGATTTTGAAACCCCAGAATTCATATCTTTCTTTAATGGTGGAGAAGAAGCCCTTCAGAGGGAAGGCAAATGGAGGACAGAGAGGTGGAGGTACAACACAAAAAAATTTGAATCCATCTCAAGGTATGCCAGCAAATAGGAATGATTCACCATTAAAATGTTTCTATTGTTGTAAAATTGGCCATATGGATAAACACTGTCGAAAGAAGAAATTTGATGAAGGTCAGTAGAGATACAAGAGACATGCAGGACACTTCGTTGATGATAACCATAACCAGGACCTCAGACTATTTATGGTTGATTCTGATGAGAAGGATGAAGCATATACATGGTATGTGGATTTAGGAGCATCCACCCACATGATAGGTAACAGACAATGGATTGAAGACTTCAAAAAACCCAACAGTGGAGAAAAAATCTACCTTGGTGACGACAGAGGGTACCCAATCAAAGGACATGGTAATATTCCTGTAATTATGCCTGATGGAAATATTAGACACATTCAAAATGTGATGTATGTACTCCGAATTAATAAGAATATGATTTATGTTTCAATGATAACAGATTAGAACCTTAAGGTAGAATTTTTTAAATCACATTGTGTTGTTAAGGATTTGTTGGATTGTATGAAGACAATTGCAAAAGGGATTCATGTGGGCACTCTTTACAACCTGAATGTGAGAAGTGTACCACATCAAGCTTTGACATCTTCTGGTATGTCTACAGAATATTTATGGCATCATAGATTTGGCCATATTAATTTCAATGATTTATTGTTGCTTCAGAAAAGAGGTATGATCAGTGGTATCCCTGATTTAAAGCATATTCATGTTGACTATGAAGCATGTGCTCTTGGGAATATGCACAGAGATGAGTTTCATGTTAATGTAAATATAAAACATAGAGATATACGAGAGTTAGTCCACATTGATTTATGTGGGCCAATGCAGTCAAGATCATTGGGAGGTGCTTATTATTTCTTATTATTTTTTGATGACTATACAAGACTTACGTGTGTAATATTCCTAAATTAGCACACAACTAATTGGAATATTAAAGTTTTGATTTTTCTCTTAGATAGAGGAATAAGAGGGTATGGAGACCCATAAATCTCCTTAGTAGGAATAAATACACTCCTGGTGTGAATGGAGAACATTTTAAAAGCTAGATTGAAGACCCTTAGGTGTGAAAAGGGGATGGAGCATGAATACTGAGTCAACTTTGACCAAATCAACATCGTTGTTATGGAGGAGTGGCATTCATGGTGGGACAATGCAGTTTTGGAGGGAGATTGAATGCATGGAAATAGTGACCTAATTGAGTGGGGCCAAGGGTAAGGAAGCTCATCAATTATATAAGGAACAGGATGGTAGCCATATGGGGTTATGTTTATTATTATTATTTTTTATATGGTCTATTTAGACTTGTGCTCTCTTCATTTGTTTAGCTAAGATTGGAGTGTTGTTTAGCACAGGGTGTTCCCGGTCGAGAATCCCACCTCTTCCCTTGAGAGGCCTCTTAAGAGAGTATTGCACTACATTTTCCACTATCTAGCATCAAGCCAAGCTCCATCTTTGTTCTACAGTGCAGTTTCTGCAGAGGGTTGTTTTGTGTTGCAGGGTGCAGCAGTGGAGGTTTGCATTCAGTGTCTTCAGAGCTAGTTTTGTAGTGGAGGAAGGTTTCCTTCCATTGGAAGGCCTGTAAAGAAGCCCCTTGGGCTTTACTGACATATTTTTCATTAGAGCAAGGAGTATATATCCCCTGTAGCACAGTTCAGTCTAGATCTGCATTATTTTAGGGAGGAGTTGCAGGGGTGGTTGTAGTGGTTGTTTTGGGAGGTGATTTCTTCAGTGGAGGAGCCATTATTTCATTCAGAGGATCTATTGGAGAAGAGTTGTAGGTTTCTACATCATCTTCAACCATATATTCTCATTTTTGTTGTTGCAACATACCTTCAACCCTAGGGCTGCAACTTATATTGGCACATTGTGTGCATTTTCTGGAAACCCTCTTGGGTTGTCCTGGAAGGCTGATCTAGTGCCTAGATCTGTATGTGTAATATCTATTTTGGCCTATATCAGTATTTTTGTATCATTTTATGATCTCCAACTGTCTTTATGCTTAGTATGACTACGCTGTAGTAGCTCTACAACATTTTGTATTGTAGTAGAAGTTCATATTTGGGAGTGATTGTGTACTATTGGATAGGCATATGGTTGATGAGAGGCATCTTATCTCCCATTATTATGATGGATCTTTCTTAATGAGCACTTCACAACTCAATAATAATTTTTTTCCTACAACATATTTGGATCCTCATGCGATCAACTTGGTCATTGATGAGTGTTCTTCATTTGGAGATCTCCAGGAGATTTCATTTCAACATCCCATGAAATGCAAAGATAGAAATTTGATTTTGGAGGATGGTATTCTCCATTGGAGGGATGCCAAATTTGAGCATGATGATAGACACTCACCTTTGTTTGGATGGGTGATGTTGATGAGCAAGAGGTTGGAAAGCCACTTGTAGATCTATGACACAGGGCAGCAGGAGGCAAGGCTGCGTTGGCTACTCTTGAAAGATTTTTGCCATTATATGACATATCCTTTGTCAAAAGGTATGTTATGGTTTGAGGCATTGCATGGCACACATATGTTATGGTAGTAGAATATTTGGTTGTATGGGGCATTTTACAAGTCAAGCATCATGATGTTACTCCATGAATTGTATGATGATGGTGTGAGGAGGCAACAAGAGTTGATTTTTCTTTGGAAACTCTTGGGAGAGTATGGGCTGATTTTCTCCCATACTTTGCATGATATCTTAGAAGTAAAGTATGGCACAATCAGAGTGAAAATGGGATACCCTTCAGCATTGGAGGAACAGGAGATACTTCCACATAAGGAGGAGTCTCCCACATATAGCACCATGATAATGGATTACTTTGGCATGTGGCATGTTAAAGAATGGAATCATGAGGTGACAAGAGCATTATCACAAAGGCCAACGGCGCTATCACTTGGGAGTATGTATCTATTGATGGAGTGTTCCAAGGGGAGTATTCATCCCTTCATTTTTTAGATCACTATGAGGAGATTCTCATGGGAGGGCTCATCCATGGGCCTCATTTTTAGCCTACTCACATTGTAAGGTAAGAATTGTATTTATGTACTTATTGATCATCTCACAAAATATTTACATGCTCTTGCCATATATGTACAGTGCATTGCTCCACAAGAGTGCAAGATTACCTTTGGGTTTCATGGTCATTATAGGACCAACATTTATGATGGAGATATCCCTTCTTTGCATGAATTTGGGAAAATGTGGTATTATTCTTGTTATGCTCAGCTAATATATAACGCCATTTACTACCTCCTAGTAGATGAGAAAGCATGCACAACTAGAAAATTATTGGGAGACAACTTGCCACATGATGTTCTAAAACAATAGTTGGTAAAACTGTGTTGTATCCACTGGAGAAACCATTGGTACCATCCAAACTTGCACATAACCTTCAATATTTTTCTGATTTGGATACGACATTGTGATGATGCACCATTCACTTTGTATGGGATAGTTTGGGCCCATGAAACTAGAGGAGGGGTCTTTGGAGATATAGTTGCCCTTTTGTATATTAAGGGAAACATTATTGCAACCCAATATCAGTAGCAACTCTACGCTTTCCATAAGTGGAGAGAGAGATAGCATGGGGTAAGCCATTTGGTCTATCATGATCAGTTATGCAGCCCACCTACATTACAGGAGCCAAAGGTGGAAGAACCTTTTCATGAGTTACCATTTTGGAGGGTGACTCACTTTGTGTGGATGATAGCTTGGGGCTTGGAGCTTCACATGGGAAGGAAGATTCCCAATCATTTGCTTATCCCATGCCTAAAGAAGGCCTCTAGACCACATATAGTTTCTTCCATGGATATCCCACTTGTTCATGATGAGAGCTATTTGGGTTTTTCACCAAAAGCATACCTATACACATGGGAGGAGCAGCTTGAGGACATATTGATGAGAGGGCATCTTGTTCATTGGAGGAACTTATCATATGAGGATGCTACAGGAGGAAGAGGAGAGGCTCTTCAGTTCTATCCTTGCAGTTTCTTGAGGACAAGAAACATTTGGGAGGGGAGGACTATAATATTCCTAAATTAGCACACAACTAATTGGAATATTAAAGTTTTGATTTTGTTCTTAGATAGAGGAATAAGAGGGTATGGAGACCCATACATATCCTTAGTAGGAATAAAGACACTCCTAGTGTGAATGGAGGTCATTTTAAAAGCTAGATTGAAGACCCTTAGGTGTGAAAAGGGGCTGGAGCATGAAGACTGGGTCAACTTTGACCAAATCAACAACGTTGTTATGGAGGAGTGGCATTCATGGTGGGATAGCATAGCTTTGGAGGGAGATTGAATGCATGGAATTAGTGACCTAATTGAGTGGGGCCAAGGGTAAGGAAGCTCATCACTTACATAAAGAAGAGGATGAAAACCATATGGGGTTATGTTTTTTATTATTATTTTGTATATGGTCTGTTTAGACTTGTGCTCTCTTCAGCTGTTAAGCTGAGATTGCAGTTTTGTTTAGCACAGGGTGTTCCTAGTCGGTAATCCCACCTCTTCCCTTGAGAGGTCTCTTGGGAGAGTATTGCACTACATTTTCCACTATCTTGCATCAGGCCAAGCTCCATCTTTGTTCTACAATGCAATTTCTGTATAGGGTTGTGTTGTGTTGCAGGGTGTAGCAATAGAGGTTTGCATTGGGTGTCTTCAGAGCTAGTTTTGTAGTGGAGGAAGGTTTCCTTCCATTGGAAGGCCAATAAAGAAGCCCCTTGGGCTTTACTGACATGTTTGGCATCAGGGAAAGGAGTATTTATCCCCTACAGTGCAGTTTCAGTCCAAATCTGCGTTATTTTAAGGAGGAGTTGCAGGGGTGGTTGCAGTGGTTGTTTTGGGAGGTGATTTCTTCAGTGGAGGATCCATTCTTTCATCTAGAGGATATATTGGAGAAGAGATATAGGTTTATACATCATCTTTAGCCATATATTCTCATTTCTGTTATTGCAAAATTCCTTCAGCCCTAGGGCTGCAGCTTACATTGGCACATTGTGTGCATTTTCTGAAAACCCTCTTGGGTTGTCTTGGAAAGCTGATCTAGTGTCTAGATCTATATGTGTAGTATCTATTGTGGAATATATCAGTATTTTTGTGTCATTGTATGATCTCCAGCTGTACTTATGCTTAGTATTACTGTGATGTATTAGCTCTTTGACATTTTGTATTGTAGCAGCAACTCATATTTGGGAGTGATTGTTTATGGGAGACTTGTTCCCTCATTCCATCTAATTTATGTCTCACTATTTTGTATGGATTTTATGTTCTTATAAATAATTTTATGGCTCCATATTGGTCTCCAATATTGATGTGTTGATCTACACTGCTATTTCCAGTTTTATGCAATATATTCCTGCTTTTCCCATTTAGGAATATTACAACGTGGGTATATTTTATTAGAAAAAAGAGTCATAGAATATTTCAAGCAGTTCAGACGCATTATTGAGAAGTAGATACATAAATTCATCAAGATTCTCCACTTGGATCAAGGGGGAGAGTAGAGGAAGGTTGATTTCAATAAATATTGCAAAGATCATGGAATAATGTAGTAGTTTACAGTACCCCACACTCCTCAACAGAACGAGGTTGTAGAGAAGAAAAATAGAACCCTTATGGAGTGTGCTCGCAACATGCTGAAAGGTAAGAATATTTCTAATGGATTTTTGGTTGAAGCGATTAATACTGCAGTGTTTTTGAAAAACGGGAGACCTACAAAGAGTCTTGAATTTAAAACTCCTTTTGAAGCTTTATTAGGATTTAAACCTGCAGTTAAACACTTTAAGAATTTTTGGATCCAAATCCTTTACTCATGTACCAAAGGAGGAGAGAAAGAAACTTGATTCAAAGGCCATCAAATGCACTTTTGTTGGGTATTTTATTGAATTTAAAGCATACAAATTATTTTATCCCTCTACTCATAAAGTTTTTGTGAGTAGAGATGTAGTTTTTCATGAACTTGTTCATGATGGAAACAATGTAAACAACAATGAAGAATGGGACATTCCTTTGTTGGTGGAAGAAGGGAGTGGTGAAATAGGAGAAATCCATGAGGAGAAACAACAAAAACATAAAAAGGAAGAAGCAGAAAGTACAAATACAGTCATCGAAATAAGTCCATCAAGGGATAATCATAACAAATTTGATGCCACTCCAACACTCAGCAGATCAGGTAGGAAAACACAACTGCTAATAAGATATAGGGAGAATGCTTTTATAACTAGCATGTTAAATGTTGTCGAACCCTCTAGTTATAAAGAAGCGAGTCAATATAATGAATGGATGGAAGCCATGGAAGAGGAACATGAATCAATTATTAAAAAAACAAAACTTGGAAGTTAGTTGAATTACTTGAGGGAAAACAAACCATAGGTTGCAAATGGCTATAAAAGCCCAAATTTAAAGCAGATGGGTGCATATATAAATACAAAGCTAGGCTGGTTGAAAAGGGGTATTCACAGAAAGAAAGTGTAGACTATGAGGAAACATTCGCCCCTGTAGCTAAAATTAATACAATCAGAATGTTAATTTCCTTAGCTACCAAACATCACTGAATGATGCAACAACTAGATGTTAAATCTGCTTTCTTAAATGGGGAGTTGAAATAGGAAGTTTATTCAGAGAAACCTGAGGGATTTGTTAAACAGGGAAAAGAAAATTTAGTCTGTAGATTAAAGAAAGCTTTATATGGACTAAAACAGGCTCCCAGATCATGGTATGATAAAATTGATTCATTTTTCTTGCAGCACAGTTATAATAGAAGCAAAAATGACCCCAATCTCTATATTGTGTTTGATTAAAAGGGTCGAATTGTTTTGATTTCTTTATACGTAGATGATCTCATCATTACAGGAAATGTAGATAAACTCATTAAAGAAATCAAAGAGCGGATGTCACAAATGTTTGAGATGAAATACCTCGGTGAGCTTCGCTACTGTTTGGGTCTATAGATCTGGAGAGATTCAGGATAGGATTTTCTAGCACAGAGGAAGTATGTCAGGAGTCTACTAAAAAAGTTTAAGATGGATCAGTGTAAAGATGCAGCAGCGACGTTACATCAAAATACCAAACTTCAGAGTGATAAAGGTTCAAAGGAGGCAGATGCAACATTTTACAGATAGTTTGTTGGTAGTTTAATCTACTTGACCACTACTAGATTAGATTTGGCTTATGCCATGAGTGCATTGAGCCAATTTATTTCCAAGCCACTTGAGAGCCATTGGATTGCAGCAAAAGGTGTCTTAAGGTATCTATAAAGAACCTTAGACTATGGAATTTTATATATTGATTCTTGTGATGTTAAATTGGCAAGTTTTTCAGACTTTGATTGGGCTCGAAATGTAGATGATATGAGATCCATAATAGGATATGAATTTAGCACTAGGTCCGGGTTTATTGCATGGAGCAGTAAAAAGCAGAACACAGTTTGCTTGTCTTCAATGGAAGATGAGTACCAAGTGATGTGTGCAACGACTTGTGAGGCAGTTTGGTTGAGGCGACTTCTCTAGGATGCAGGAGAAGAACAAAAAGATGCAACAGTTATCATATGGGATAACCAGAGGTCCATCAAACTTGTAAACAATCTAGTGTTTCATAAAACACTAAGCACATTGATACATAGTTCCACTTCACCGGGGAGAAAGTTTATGTTGGGTATGTGTTATATTCTTTCCACGACTAGCCCCACACACTGTATGTTGCGAAGGGCGCAGCAGGGGGGAGGCAGCCCCCACTGTTGGGGTCCGGGGCAGCGCCCCGGCGAAAATTGTTTTGGTGTGCGGACCCACTCATAGGCGGACACACACATGTTTTGTGCATGAGTTTGCACATGGTTTTGGGGTATGATGGTTTTCGGCCCCTGGTATTTTGTAGATCCGGTCAAGGGAACTACGGTTATGTTCTAATCCAGGGTTAGTGGATTGGGGTTTATGTATGCTTCGGCATATGTAACACTAAAAGGAATATAATGAAAAATCAAGTTGGTCGTCCCGATTTGGGATCCAGGGGAAAATCTCTGTGTTTATCTGTTTTATGTTTTATGCTCTTGCTATTGTTTATTTTCTGTTATAAGATTCATGTGTAGATAATTTCTGTTCAGGGTTAAAACCTACATTTGGTATCAAAGTTGTTTCGGCTTCAAGGGGACGCCTTTGCTGCTAAGGGTTTTTTGCTCGGGCCTGAGGTAGACCCTGTTCAGTGGGAGATCTGTGGGATTGATTCTTGTGGTGAAAGAAGATGGCGAGCGGTGGAAAGATAGAGATCGAGAAATTTAATGGTCAGAGTTTTGAGTTGTGGAAGCTCAAGATGGCGGATCTGCTGGTGGATAAAGATTAGCGGATCGCGGTAGATCCAGGTACTAAACCAACGGCAATGTCAGATGAAGACTGGAAGAAACTGGATCGGAAGGCTAAGAGCACAATACAGTTGTGTGTCTCAGATTCAGTATTGTTGAATGTATCTGGGGAAGCTACGACGAAGAATTTGTGGGAAAAACTTGGGACTTTGTACCAATCTAAGTCTTCGGTGAATAAGTTGTTCCTGCGGAAAAAGCTGTATAACTTGAGGATGAAGGATGGAGACTCGGTGACAGAGCTTCTGAACGCCTTCAATATTGTGGTAAGTCAGCTGTCATCTGTTGATATTAAAATCTCAGATGAAGATAAGTGCATCAGTTTGTTGTGTTCTCTACCAGATTCGTGGGATAGTCTGGTTATTGCAATAGGTAGCAATACAACTACCTTGAATTTTGATGACATTGTCTCAGCCTTGCTGTCAGAGGAAATGAGACGGGGAAATATGGAGGGATAGAATGGAGATGCCTTATCTGTACGAGGAAGGTCACAAAACAAAAACAAGAATAAGGTTTCGAGTGGGAGATCCAAATCTAGAGGGAGATCTAAATCTCCTGGAAAGTTTGTAAAGGTATGCTGGAAATGCGAAAAGGAAGGGCACTACAAAAAGGAGTGCAGATCTAAAGCTCTTGAGAAAGGAAAGGGATCTGGTGATGCTCCTTCTGTAGAGGCAAAACCACCTCGGATGAAGGTGGGGATGTGTATTTGGCTTCTTCTTCAAATACACATGTAGATCATGAGTCATGGTTGATTGACTCAGGTGCATCCTTTCACTTCACTCCCCATAGGGAGTGGTTTTGCGAATATGAGAAATATGATGGTGGTGATGTCTTCCTAGGGGATGATAGGAAGGCCAGAATCGTCGGACATGGAAAGGTCAAGCTGAAGCTGCAAGGTGGAAGGATTAGAACACTTCCTGGTGTTCTGCATATTCCTGCAATGGCCAGAAATCTAATTTCTGTAATCAAGATGGACGATGCAGGTGTAAAAACAGTGTTCGAGAAAGATGCTTGCAAGATGGTTCGGGGAGCACTGGTGATTAGGAGATCAAGTCTCTTGTAGAAAAATGCTCAAAAATGAAGTTGCTCAGAATTGATCCGAACTAGAACAACTGGAAAGAGCTCAGAAAAACAATCTTGTAGACATGAACAACACTGAAAAATGACACCATATGAGAAAGTTATTCAACTTTGAAGTTTGCCAATTTCAGTTAAAAAATGGCCAAAATTGACTTTATAAAAAAAAAAAAATTATTAAAAAAATAATATTCCACAGAATATTCTTGGAATATTCTATGGAATATTCTGTAGGCGGCCAATCACAGAGCACCACGTGGCCAGCCCGGATGCTGCCACGTGGCCCCAAGAACCAGCAAAATGGGCGTTCAAAATTATATTATGGTTGCGGTAGGATTTGAAACCGGGTCGGGGCGATGGCAACGGAGAGGCCCGACCGTTGGGTCATGGTAGCGATTCTTGCTATCCATGGGCATGAAAATTTATTTAAAGTTTGTTTTATGTTGGGTGGGGCCCGAAAGGGGGCCAGCCCCCTCATCATATAACCCTATGGCACAGAACCGTGGCTAATTCTAATTGGCGTGCAGCGGATATGTTAACATTTATAACCACCATTAATCATGTGAACGGGGCAGAAGTTTCGACTATTTAAAGGTTGCGTTTTGAAAAACAAACTGTTTGATATAACGTTTAAAAAGGCAGGTTAGACGGTGGTCCATGTGACCCCGTCCACCCAGCATTAAACTTAACCATAACCACCTGATAAAGTTGGAGCGCATCCGCCAAGTATGGCATTTTTTGCTATTTTAACTAGAGTTAACTCCAGTTCTCCACATTTAGTGGAGCTTTTCAAGGGGTAACTGGACAAAAACTTGTACTAGCCATAACTTTGGCTAAGGAAGTCCAATTGAGGTTTTTTATTTTTTATTTTGGGCTATTAAAGCATTATGGAGCTGTTGGGACAGGTTGCAGAGCCATTAGGGCACTCTATCAGCGATTTTATCAGCGAATTTTCTTGTGGAGCCACCAGGGCTTGGTGAAAGATCAGCTATGTTGGACTATACTCATCCATTTGAGGTGAATGAATAGTCGATTTTTACTGTTTTCAGTCCTCTGTTTCTAAATTTGCAGCTAATTTAGCCTTTTGAGGCTTTCTTCTCAGTGTAATACTTATTTGAGCAATAATGAAAGAGGGAAAAGCCTATTTGGAGGCTTTTGGACCCAACAGAGGTAGCCCAAGAGAGGGGTGAACTGCTTAAACAAATGCTTACTGTTATGCTGTGCATTTTTGCTGTTATATTCCAAATTTTACTACATTAAATAGTAATTTTTAATAAGTCCACTTTTCCCAATGAGACTTATACAGTGATCAAAACTCATTTGCTTCACTTCAAACCACATTACTTCCACTGCAAAATACTTAAACTTGCTTATTCACACATAAAATTTGGTTAATGAATACTTTGCAAACATAAACAAATAATTTCATTGCCAGATCGAGTTAGTGTTAACTTCATATTTCTTTAGGCAGAGCCAGTAAGAGGGCCAGAAGCTTCTGGTTTCATCCTTTCTAGTAAAGGTGAAATAACCAGTAAAAGCCGCTACTGTCTGTCTCTGTATAAGAAATACTTTGTTCACATAATTTCAGATCAGATTAGTATCAGAGCTCTAGGTTTTGCTTAAGATTTTGTGAAATTTGTGCAAGAAGATTGTGTTATTCTGCAAAATTTGATGCTTACTAGGCTGAAATTGAAAAGAGGGGAAGGTCAATTGGTTAGAGAACAAGTTAATCCTCAACCAAGGAGGGCTAGGGTGCCATTATCTCCACCTTCCATTTCATCCTCATTAGCCTTAGAATCAGCCACATACATGTCTTCCAGAGAAGGAGAAGTACATGAGGAAATGGATCCCAAGGAAGAAGAAAGAGTCTTTAGAAAATCTTTCTTGGACATGACTGAGATGGTTAGGATCCTCTATCAGGAAAGAAATGATAGGATTGCTGGAGAAAGGTCTAGAAACCAAAAAGAGGAAGGAGATTCTTCAGGAGGGAAGAAAGACAAGGATGAGTCTAAGAAAGAGAATGGAGGAAATGGTGATCCTTCATCTCCATCGTCATCCTCTTTCTCCACATCATCCTCTTGAACTTCTGTTAATCAGTCACACAAAACAAAAACATCTCTTAAAAATCCTTTGTTAAAGCTTGATGTGAAGTTTGAGTTTCCGATGTTTAATGGTGATGTGAATGCATAAAAATTGGATAACTGGATTAGACAGCTAGAAGTCTATCTAAGAATTCAGAATTTGCATGATGATGACACAAAAATCCAATTAGCCTCTTTGAGAATGGATGGAGCAGCTTTGGTTTGGTGGGAAGCCAAGACCAGGGAGGAAATTAAAAAGCATGGTAAGATAACTCTAACTTGGAATTAGTTTATTATTGCTATTAAGAAATAATTTTATCCTCTTGCTCATATTCAGAAAGCAATCATGAATGTGTCAAAATTTTACAATTGTTAAGATTGTTTTTTCTATATAAATAAATTAATAGATGCTTACATTGTGCGCATCGTTTCTCGTAGTTGGAAAATTTTGAATGCTGCAAATAAGTTGAGAACATGGTGATGCACAATTTGTTTTTTAAATTAACGAAGATGACATGAACAAATCACAAGAGATTTCAATGATGCGAAAATACGGGAATAAAATGATAATTATATATATATTTTTCATGATCAATGATGCTTTTATATATTTATTTTAATGATTAGACTATGATTAATCGATTTGAGTGATCTAAGGATATCTTGATATCACATTGCTTTAAAATAAATACGGGATATGAATTGGAATGATCTTTTTTGGGAAATGAATCTCATCACACGGATATTTTTCATCATTTTGTTATACTAAGGGAATTGAATTTGAATAAAGGAGATAACTCCAATTGACTCATTAAAATGGTATTTTAATGATACCAAGGGAATTGAATTTGATTAAAGGAGCTAACTCCAATTGACTCATTAAAATGGTATTTTTTAAAGTTAGAATGGTTTATATTATTTAGTGTTGATATATCTTTTAAATTGGAAAATTAATTGTTTATATTGTTTAGTTTTGTTATAAAACTAATTAATGGTTAGTATTATTTAGTTTTGTTATAAATTTTATATTAATATAATTATAAAATATATAAATTATATTTGTTTATTGAGTGTTTAATTGGTGATGATCGTGCTATGAATTGGTGATGATCGTGCTATGAAGTAATATATAAAATATGATATTTTGAATGATATTTAAAGTTCAAATTTCAATGGGTCAAATTATTTTTATGATTTTTAAATAAAAATATTAATTTAATTATGTTAACTAAAAAATAAAGTTTTCGAACTCCATAAAATTTATTAATTTTTTCAATCATACATACTCCTTATAAAATATATTAATTTTTTATTGCATGCTCTTTAAAAGATAGGTTTTATGTTTATATAACTCAGAGTATAGACCATTTAGTGGTGGGGTTAGGCTAGCCCAAATCTAGACTTATCTAGTTATAAAATAAAAAGATGAGATGTCAATAAATGGTTTATAAAACTAATGAGATCTAAATAAATAATTCATGAAACTAGAACATACGTATTCACATGTGATTTATAAATTTCGGATAATTGTTTAAAAGTTTATATTCACATGTTCTATAAAAGAAAAGAAAAAATACATTAAAACTTTTTCTAAATTAGGGGAGAGGGGTCAGTGGCTGAACACCTCAGTGCTGACTGGACCCGGGGCCACGTCAGGAGGGCCAGCACATGTACGACAGGTGTCGAATCGCATGGCGTTCACGTGCCAGTCACGTGCAGCTGGTCGCTCCGTCGATTCACCTGTCCAGCCGGTCTACTCCCGCCATCTTGTGGAGGCTTCTCAACGAAGCGACATTTTTTGGTCCGGGTCTGGTTGCTGTCGATTCTGTGCTCCATTTGTTGCGCTGCATTTCTCCAATGCCCGACGCCTCCGCCGCCACTGTCCGCGCGCTCCATCCTTTGTTATGGTGCCGCTGCTCTCATGGGTCAAGCTCCCCTGGTCCTGGTTCGGCCGCGGCGGCATTCCAATCGTGGGTGGTGGAAAATGTCTGCCTGTTCAACCTCGCCTAGCTGGTGGTTTAACCTCGGTGCTTTGGTTGTTTTACTTCAGCGCTGTGTGGTTTAGGGTCGGATGTTTGCTATTTATGCTTGGCGAGGTTTTGTCATGCCTCGGCCCTGTAGTTGTTTTACCTTCGCCCTGTCGTAGTTTTATTCGGCTCTGTAGTTGTTTTACTTTGCTTGGCGCAGTGGTGGTTTTAGTTCAGCTCTGTGGTGGTTTTTCTAGGCTCTGTGGTGGTTTTTATCGGCTCTGTGGTGGTGCGTTTTCCAGCTCGTGCTTTTAGGTGCGTTAGTAATTTATGTTTGAAGTGTTTTTGCATTTTTTTTTAATGTTGGTGCTTTCTGAATGATTGTGTTTTTGGTTTTTTGCAGGTCAGTGGAGAAGGCAAGGACAATGCAATGCAGTGGAATGTAGGACTCTGTGGAATGAAGGAGGAAGCCTGGAGGGATAAGAGTTTTAAGGTAGGACTCTGTCCTACCAGTCATATCTATGTGTTTGCAAACACATTTAACCTTAAGGAGATGTTCTCTGTTGAGCTTTTTTACTGTTTTACTGTGGTTTTACAGTGTTTGATTGTGGTTTTACAGTGTTTTACTGTTGTTTCACTGTGTGGTTTTACTGGGGTTTTACTATCTGTAGGGTTTAGGGTTCTAATTGGAGGTATCACGCCTGATTTTTCTTTTTTGCAGCAGTGGAATGTAGGGTTTATTGTTCTAAAATGTGGTTGTATAATCTGTAATGTGTTGTTTCACTGTGTGGTTTTACTGGGGTTTTACTATCTGTAGGGTTTAGGGTTTTACATTTCGGTATCCACTTGCTTGATTTGTCTTTTTGCGGCGGTGGAATGTAGGGTTTATTGTTCATAAATGTGGTTATGTCTGTAAATATTTGTTTCGGCTGTGTGGTTTTGCGGTTTTAATAAGTAAGTGCTTCTCGTCCATTGAAACATCTGCTGATGTTGCTCTTTTTGAGAATTGGTGATGAGAGGATTCATTAGGTAAATAGAGTTTTGAAGATGTTATGTTTGTCGAATCTCACAACTCTGAGGTCAGAAGTTGTTCTTGTTCTCTTCAATGTAGTTTTCTGAGCACTGTAATGGCAATATTTGTTAATAGGCCCGTTTTTGGGGAGCACTGTAATTTTATGTTGTTGCACATTGTGTGGTATTGGGAGTAACCTGTATTTGACAAAACCAGAAAAAATAAGATTTCAAGTACATTCTGAGAGTGAACCCCAAAACTACTGTCAGAGAAATATGCATGTTATCATCTCATTGTGAAACACAATGACAATTAAAAAAATATTAGTAAAAACATGGTAATATCAGAGGATATTACTAGACCCTTCTTTTGCGACTTAATATTTGCAACATTGTTTGTTATTTTTGACCAGGTTTTTCATGACTTCATTGAGAGAAATGTCATCCAACTGTCAGAATGGGCAATAACAAAAAAATTGGAGATTTAAGTATCCATATTATGAATTTCATCTAAAATGGAAATGTTTTCAATAGAATGGAAAACCAAGATTATTTTTGTGGCTTACCTTCGACATGTCTTATGGAGGCTTTATAAATTTTTCCTATCTGCACATTGGCAAGAAAAAAAATTAAGTTCTCCCATTGATTGACCACCTTTATTGACCACATTGTCTTTCTACAAAAGTAAAGTTAAAGTTAAGGCATTACCACCAACTCTCTTAGCTCCAAACTCTCTTAGCTCCACTTCGCATGGAATAACAAGATTCCCATATGTCAATTCTTACCGGATGCAATTTAAGGAAAAAATCATTGTATCCTCTCTTAGGGAATAATAGTGTGGTTTGTAGTTGGTCCAGTCTCTCACATTCCTATCCAAGTGAACAGAGGAAGCCCTTGAAGCATGGGCTTCCTTGAAGCATGCAAGAAATTATTGTAGGATAATTTCTCTATGTTGAACAAGTTCATTGGGTTAATTTGAGTGCATACTTGCAACTTTATCTTGAGGGAATTTTTTGAAAGAATTACTATTGCATTCCTATTGACCAAAATTTGAGTGAACTTCTATTTTGGAGTTGTCACTAGTAGCCTTACATGTTTAAGTCTGATTCAACTCAGACCAGGTTATTGGTATATATTCATATATTGTTTGTTTCCATTATATGTATGTTCCATATTTAGTTACACTAGTGAATGGCTTTATAACCTCCATTTATTCGTATTTTCTAAACTTCACTTTTGCTTCATTGATTTATATTCAGTTATTGTGATTCATGGTCTCATAACCTGCCTGCCCTCATATTTTTCCTGAAATTAAAGTTTGCTTAAATTTTACTTCATTGATTTTATTATGCATCTATCTTACTGTTTACACAGGTCTTTATTATGGATTTGTCTTACTGTTTACATTGGTGCAAATATCCTCCTGGATTGTAGTTGAACATTTGAAGAGTTATTGACCTTAGAGATTCTATTTTTGATTGAGAAGCATTGTAATGTTTAATAGAAATTATCCTCAGGTGTTGTACACGCCAGTATGAAATATGCAATGTCAATGTCTACATCAAGTAGTGGTGCATCATCATATTAAAGTAGTATATACTCTACATCATATTAAACTAGCATATAATCTACATGCTCTTGGGCATAAGCCTTGAGTTATTTCAGAGAAGTAAGAAAATCATATTGTTTTCTGTCAAATTGAATTACATCATGCTAGAATGCCTCTGTTATAATGCTAGAATGCTAGAATGCCACAGTTCTTAGATGCTTCTCGTCACTGTACATTTGCGGTGAGCTGCTCTTTTTTGAGAATTGAGCTGACAGAGGATTCATTAGGTAAAGGGAGTTTCCTATCTGGGAATTGAGCTGACAGAGGATTCATTGTTTTTATGACAGGGTTGATGTGATCAGGATTGCATTTTGTTTAGTTGATTATTATTTAAACCTAATTATTATTTAAATTTCAAATGTTCCATTTATTCTATAACAACATTAAATTTTATCTGATTATGTACCTACCTTAATGGTATGATGCCAGGTTTCCTCTTTGAACAAAGGGTAGGGTGGTATGTTTTGTTCAGATCTGGTTTCCCAATATTTTGGTACTGGCATTGTACATAGTACATACAGTAACTCTATTTTCCTCCGACGAATTTAAATCTATCTGAAACTACATTGTATTGTAAGTTTCATTGTATGGTCAGTTACTGCAAATTATATTTGGCATATATGAAGTAAATAAGGTCAGTATTCTTTATTCTCACAGTTAGTTATGTTCGTTAACCCTTTTTTGTTTTGTTTTCAAGCATCTAAAACTACATTGCATTGTCAATTTACCTCAAAATATAACGAGCATACAATTCATGTTCGTTAATCACTTGACATTTACAGAGCCATACAATTCATCACGTAGGATTTCAAGAGTTGTATCATACTATTAGTCTTTACTCTTTTCATTGTTGCAATTTTGTTTTACACGATTGCTCTTTTGGACTGGTTTATTGTATTGAAATTTACAGAGCCATACAATTCATCTCTCATCTTAATCGAATCACTTCAATTCAATTATGAATGCAATTTCTTTGTTCAATTATGAATTCAAAAATCTGATATAGGCTAAGGCTATAACTTCAATTGCTCCCTATGTTGATCTAACTGATATAGGCTAAGGCTATAATGTCTCGATCAGGAATCAATTGCTCCCCGTGTTGATATACTTGCCCACCACGTGAACGCCATGCGAAAGGACAAGTGTCGTACATGAGCTGGCCCTCCTGACGTGGCCCCTGGTCCAGTCAGCGCTGAGGTGTTCGGGCACTGACCCTTCTCCCCTATATAATCTCACAATCCTTTAATTATAGTTTTTATTGACTGTCATAACAAACATTAAATCAATATTTTTATGCAGTATTGCATATTAAGTATGGTATTTTGAGCTTGATAAAAACATTTTAAAGATTTTGAATTAGGATGTGGGTATTCTAGGTACTGCATGATTTAATTTATTTTAGGACATCTACTTAACAGGATGCAATGCAAGACCACTTCATCTCTTATCTTAATTGAATCACCCAGCACAATACGGTGTTCAGTATGGTCAAAAATCTGATATAGGCTAAGGCTATAACTTCCAATTGCTCCCTGTGTGATACAATTAATATAGGCTTAAGGCTATAATGTCTCGATCAGGGATCAAATTGCTTCCCGTGTTGATATACTTGTTATTTAACATGATATTTGATGTCATTTACAGACCATCAGAGGCATGTAATGTTCAGGATAGTTGTTTAGATGCATTAGGATTGTTTTGTTAATGATGTTCAATTCAATTATGAATTCATTTCTTTGTTCAATTGTGTCATAAAAAATGCGATATAGGCTAAGGCTATAGCAATGATTAACAAACTTGTAGGATTTAGAAAGCTGTTTGATATGTAGGAATCATATTTGTTTGATATATAACTTCATAAAAAATCTGATATAGGCTAAGGCTATAACTTCAATAGATTAACAAACTTGTAGGATTTAGAAACTGCTTGATATGTAGGAGTTATAAACTGTTTGATATATAAATTCATAAAAAATCTGATATAGGCTAAGGCTATAACTTCAATAGATTAACAAACTTGTAGGATTTAGACACTGTTTTATACATACTAATTTGAAACTGTTTGTAGCTTCCCAAACATCCATGGATGCTATCACTAGCAAACCTATTTGATCCTTAGCAAAATCACAGTGTCTTATAGTTACAAAAATTAAGTCATGGCACCTCTATGCTTGATGGCTTCCGTTTCCTGCATTGCCCAAGTAAGGTGGACTGCCCAACATTGGATGATTAGGATGTGCCTGAATGTTGGCATATGGTTGACTCCAATTTGCTCCATGTAGCCATGGTGGGACTGAGTAGCCCAAGTGTCCACTTTTGTTACTAACCCCAGCACTCACTGCAGGTGTCATATAAACACAATTAGGATTCAAACTTGCACTGGTAGGGGTATAAGAGGTGGACCTAACCCCTACCTGATAGCTAGGGACTTGGATGTTAGTCAGGTCTTGTAATGATGGTGTCTGCTCTGCAATGTGGTCCAATGTGTTAGACATCAACCTATTTGCCTCAAACTGGCTTGAACCATGGTCTTCTCTGCTTGTCACCCCTTCTCCTTTTTCCAAGTCTTGTTGAACCTTTCTTGCCTCTCTCTGTTGCCTTGCCAATTGCTTTTGATGTTCCTTATCTTCCCTTGCTTTTTGTATTTCCAACCTTTCCTTTGCTCAAGCTTCTGCTGTTGCAATCCTTGCAACCCTCTTTTCATTAGCTAACTCCTTCTTTCTCTTTTTAGCTTCCTGAATTTCATTCTTTTTACGTTCAGACTCGAACATTAAATTCATATAATCTTCAGATGTGAGCAATTGTGAACTCCTCCCTAAACGAAGATAATCTGAGGTTGAGTTCCTTGATGAGGCCTTCACTCTCTCTACTGGTAGCCTTAGGAATGCACCAAGTAATCTCTGCGTTTCCGGACCTGGCTGTTAGATTTCATCTTCTCGGACAACTGATTGGCCCTCATTGTTGTCTTCTTCAAGTGCTTCATGCTGCATAGGCTCCTCTTCCAGTGATCCATTGTCCACAAAATAATGAACAAGTTCGGTGTTCAACCCTGATGGTTGTGAAGGCATGTCCATGCTTTCATCCTCATTGGTGGTAGATACATTATTTCTAGTGATATCCATCATGGCCTCTGCCAGCCATGATGGTGCACTTACTTGGGTTGGCATGGTCAATTTCTCATTTTCAGCTGCATCAGTGGGTGTCACAGCCTCATTGATATTGTTAGTTGGTTCATCACTGAACTGTGTCTCACTGACATGCTCAGCATCTCCACCACCACAGAACAACCCTTCAGAAAGGGACATTATACCTTCAGCAGCAGCTACATCTTCTTGGGCACCAACATGCTCTTCTAAGTTCTCTGCTTCTTGACCTTCCACTTCAAATGCTTGGCTACATGTGGTATCATGCTTAAGAGCATCAAAATTTAGTAACCATATACCAGTCCTCCTAAATCCAACCTTGATATTAGAAGGTGTGAGAGCCCTTTTAAATTGTTTACTTGCAAGCTCAACTAGCTCAAACCTCTCTACTTCCACCCCTGGTTTCTTTTCCATCCATGAAGCTCACTCGACCCTGAAATAGTTCTTGAAAGGCCCAAACACGCTCACATCAAGGGGCTGCAATATGTTAGTATGAGCCGGGAATGTTAATAGGTCAATGCCCAACTTATTGGCCTCTTCGATTGTCTGCACAACCATGTGGCTTCCATGGCCATCTAAAATCAGTAAGTGCCTGTTTTCAGGCGAGACACCACACAGTACAGAAGCAACAAAGCGGAAAAGCCAATTTAGGAACAATTCCTTTGTCATCCATGCATGCCCCTGGTTCACAATTATGTATATAATTTTTTAGTTGAGTTTTACCTTTAAATAGATAAAATCCTGGTATTGATGAACCAATTGCATTGACACGGGCAAGAATTGTGATCCACTCCCTGCTCTTAGGCAATATCTTAGGCACATTTCTACTCCCTCACTTGGCAATTACCCGCATGCCACAATTTCTTCCTGCCTGTAAGCCTGTTTCATCACAGTTCCATATATGGTCTGGGGCATATGAGTGCTAGTCATATGTAGCAGAAAGAGTGTTATAGAACTTGGAAATAATTGTAGGGTATAGATTTAAATCCCGGTCTCTGTCAAGGCCCTCCGCTGTACATAACACAAGGTCTGGATGCCTCTTTTTAAACCCACTCCACCATGACTTACCAAGAAAACCATCTTTAGAAGGGTTTGGCCTCCCTTGACAGATTTGAGCTACAATGGATTTAAGTTGTATAAGCTCTAACCCATGTCCCAATTGGACCATCTCCTTACACCACTCCACCACCTCATCCTCCTCCTCTTTAGTCATAACTGTAACAGGCCCTCTACGCTTTGTATTAGTCAACCCATTTATCCAATAATGTATGTTAGAGGTAGCGATACCATGTTTTTTTGCAGATGCACGGATTGAATATCCCTTAAACTCGATGTCATCAATTGCATCAAGCATGTCTTGCTTTGTCCAGCCTCTGATTGCATTGATTTTATTTGTTGAAATTGCACCTTATACTGTGGTCGAAGGTGGCTCTGTGGCTGATGGTGGGCTGGGATGATCTGCAACCACAGGGTCCTTTTCAACTACATTACTGGGAGCAATGGGAGCATTGACATCCTCATCTGATGAACTGCTCCGCAGTTGGGCCCCCATTCTCCCTCGCCTCATGTTCCTTATCCGATCTGTAATAGAAAATCTTGGCATGGCTACAACAACCTGCAATTTCAAACATCATTAAGAAATTTGATAAGTATTACAGCACAACTGTATAGAGTAAACTATAATTATGTATGAATTCCAAAATTTCTGCTAATAACATGAAATCTCCAGTTGTTTGTTGTGAATTAATTGGCATTGAAGTATTACTTGTCAATTATGTATTACTTGTAATATCAACATGAGAAATATATGTGATACCTACATGCTTGTTAGCTACATGAAAAGTATCGTATCCACTTCGCTTCAGTAATATCTTAGGCACGTCAATAGTTATGGACTATGTGTTAGAACTATTTTTATTGAAAGATTTTATTCAATATAAAGTCAATATCCAAATCTACTTAATATCTTGAATAACATTATTGAAGAACAACGAAATACCTGTATGTTGTCTCTAGCAACTGATGAAGAGAGTGAATAGCAACTGATGAAGAGAGTGAATGTAACACTGTGCACACACTCTGTCTGGAATGTAACACTGTGCACACAATCTGTCTAGAATGTAACACTGTGCACACTCTGTCCTCTGTTTGTATGTCTGGAACACTGTCTGAAAAGGATTGTATGTCTGCAAAATGGAAACTCACTGTTTGAAAACTCACTTTCTGAAAACTGTATGTCTGCAAAATGAATGGAACACTGTCTGAAAACTCTGAATGTATGTCAGTAGTAGTTTAAGAGCAAAACGAATGCCTCAAATGCAGTAACAGTTGATGTTTTATAGTTTTATGATTTAGAATTTCATTGGTAGGGAAGATTGGCATGGATTGCCATCTCCCAAATTTAATTGTGTGGTGTGGATTGATTTGTACATGATCCAATGGCTAAAAAGCTTTCATGGTTGATCCTTGTACTTTCCTGAATTTAATTTCTGAATTGAAATGCTTTTCAGAATTTAATTCCTGTAATTCCAGGACTGTTGTGTTTAATTCTTGAAATGAAAGGTTGGGTGAACTATTTCCTGAATTGAATGGTGTCATTTAATGTCTTCAATAGGCTGAATGGTTAAACAAACATGTGGATATTGTTGACAGACATTTCACCTATTTTTGTGCAGGTGGTACTCAATCTTTGTGCAGGGGTTACCCAGTTTTTGTCCAGCTGTTATTCAACAATGAGATGTAGTCCCCCAATGCAAAATCAGTGGGGGACTGTTTGATGGGATAACTGTACTTTTGGATGGGTAGCATTGTAATGTTTTGTAGTGCATTTTGCCTTAAATGGTAATTCAGAACTGGAGGTACTTGAGACAGTAGGTCTTGTCAACTTGTGATGTTAGACTTGGTGTATGGCAGTTGTTGGTCTAGTAAAAAACTGGCCCCATTTTGGACATATTTATATTTTGGACATATTTATATAACTTATATAACTTATTATCAAATATTTATGTGCATATTTTAGTGAGTTTGTAATTTATGTTTGATGGATGTGTGGGACCAGTACTATAACTACTACTGGTCCTTGCACAACAATAGAAGCCTCTCCCCTAGTCTCTTCCCACGCTCACGCTAGAAAATTGAACGAAATTACAAACTATGAACATGCATGAATGAATCAACCATGACGATAATATGTAATTTGCAAATTTAAATCTAAAACAAAATTCAAGAGAAACTGATTTTTCACTCATCCTAAATTATAATTGAAAATTCGAATGCCTGTTTCACCTTTTCTTCAAAAAAATCTGCGTCAATTTTCCAGATAACGATTTTAGAAATAATAGCACGTGTCCAAAAATACTGGACTTCCAATGAAATTCTGCAGTTAATGACTTACCTGCTATGGCATTTAATAAGCAATTATTTGTCTCTTTTGTCTTAAAAATTCAAGGATAATTTGTTTTATTCGTCTTTCTTGTTTTAGAATTTTAAGGAGAATTAGTTTGCGTCTCAAGTGAAAAACTTAATGCTGGTTAAATGTCGGATTTGTTAACAATATAATTATTATTTGTTTTTATTATGCTAATGAGTGTATTAATAAGTGGAAAATATTTTTATTTTGGAAATATGGTTTCAAGAATTTTAATTTAGTTATCAAGAAATAGAAAATTTTTAGTAGTATGCAAAAAAATTTGGAAGTTTGGGTTATAGTTATCAGACTTCAGGATTTTGAGTGCCTCAAGAGTTTTTAATGGTGTTCAATCCATTTCCACTGTAAAAAAAATGATTCAAACACTCCAATTTCTTGGGATTTCTGCAAAAAAATGATTCAAACACTCCAACTACTTGAGATTTCTGCAAAAAAACAGATAGACAACTTTTGCACAAATAAAAGGTTGAGATTTATCACGAAAATAGTTCTGCCCCTTATTCTGTTTTAATTACATTGATTAATTAAAGAAAATGTCATATGAAATGAGTTGGTTTTCTTGGGTACGTCTTATTCATAAGTCATAGTATTATAACAATACCCTATTTCCAAATTAAAGGAAATGGGGTGAATCTCCATAATTAAGAATATTGTTGCATATTTTTTTAAATGTATATATATTTTAATTTTTATATTAATATTTTTATAATTAATACTAATAATAATTTAAAATAAATTTACAATTTAGTTATTTTTTATGATTTTAATTGATATGTATCACAAAATGTCTTTATGTTTATCACAGGTTCATGACTATCGTCCTGTACCAATCATTTAATTTACATGGCTTCCCTAGTTTTATTAAATGCAAAATTATGTGCAATTATTATGTGGACTAGGGGACTATTGGATATAGGGAACTCGAAATGACACTTTCTAGGCTACTAGCATTGAGTAAAATTACAATGAATTCCCATTAAGTAAGGGTATATTGAGTGGTTGAGATGTGTTGTTAACTCCCTCACCACCCAAGTTCAATTCCTTGCTTCCTTAGTCATTGGATGATTTGGTCGTGAATTCTAGTTAAAGGGAAGAATAGCAGGTACACCAATTTCATTTAATATTTTAGAAATTTGAAGAATACACAAAAAAATAAAAAACAACAATGAACAATTTATTAGAGATTAAAGGGAAGAAGGTATGCCACCAATTTCATTTAATATTTTACAAATTTGAAGAATACACAAAAAAAAAATAGAAAACAACAACAACAATGAACAATTTATTAGAGATTTCCAACATTCAAGTTTATTTTCGTTAACATGTTATACCTCCAATTTCATTTAATTTTATGAAAATTTGCAACATACACACAAATAAGAAAAAAAAAATTGAAGATTTTGTTAGATATTCCCAACATTCAACATTCATCTCTTCATAGGGAAGAAGGATTTTTGCTAACATGCTATACCTCCAATTTCATATAATGTCATGCAAATTTGTAGCATACGCACAAAAATGAAAAGAAAAAATTAATAATTGGTTAGTGATTACCAACATTCAACATTCATCTCTTCAAAGGGAAGAAGGGTTTCCTCTAACATATTATACCTCCAATTTCATTTAATATTTTTCAAATTTGAAGCATACACAAAAAAGAAAAAAACCAAAGAATTTGTTAGACATTTCCAACATTCAACATTCATCTCTTCATAGGGAAGAAGGATTTCCGCTAACATATTATACCTCCAATTTCATTAAATTTTATGCAAATTTACAGCACACACACAAAAAATAAAAATAAAAAAATGAAGAATTTGTTAGAGATTCCAAACATTCCACATTCATCTCTTCAGAGGGAAGAAGGATTTCCGCTAACATGCTATACCTCCAATTTCATTTAATATTTTCCAAATTTGAAGCATACACAAAGAAGAAGAAAAAACACTGAAGAATTTATTAGAGATTCCAAACATTCAACATTCATCTCTTCAAAGGGGAGAAGGATTTAATCTAATATATTATACCTCCAATTTCATTTAATGTTATGCAAATTTGCAACATACACATAAAAAGGAAAAAACAATAAAGATTTTGTTAAACATTCCCAACATTCAACACTCATCTCTTGAGAGGGAAGAAGGATTTCCGATACAATGTTATACCTCCAATTTCATTTAATATTTTGCAATTTTTCACCATAGACATGAAAAAGAAAAAAATATATACCTCCAAATTCGTTTAATACTATGCAAATTTGGAGCATACACACGAAAAAAGAAAGAAAAAAATAAAGAAGAATTCGTTGGAGATACCCAACATTCAACATTCATCTATTGAGACCAAAGAAAAGTAGGCACGGTAATAAAACGATCAATCACAATTATGGAAAAAACTTAGATTTTGCATAGTACCCACATGTTCACTAAAAGAAACTATTTATTTGAATAGGAATTCTATTCTACGCCCCATGGGATAATTGATTAAAATTAAAAAATTTCCTATGCTTTCAAAGGAATATGAATCTCCACTAACCATTTCACTCGTGCAGGAAATAAAGACATTTAGGGAAAGTTATAAATTCCATGACTTATCTTTAAGACTTTTTATTTTCATTGATATTTAAGTAAAAGATTAATAAAATTATAAATTCCATGAATTGTCTTTAAAGATTTTTATTTTCATTGATATTTAAGTAAAAGATTAATAAAATTATAAATTCCATGAATTGTCTTTAGTTTTGATAGGGTTTAGCCTCTACTAGGTTTGAGGTTGAAATTTTATATAAAAAAAAAATTAATATGAATGCCACTTTAAGAAAAAAGAAAATTCCAAAAAATGTTCAAACTTAAAACTCGGTAAATAATTTTTTCATCCATTAAATTTAATTAAAAAAGAGTAAGGGTATTTCCGTTTTCTACTTTTGGACTTTGAGATAGTTTTATGTTCTTATTTTCCTAATTTGGAACATAGATGGAAGAAAGATTTCCGCTAACATACTATACCTCCAATTTCATTTAATATTATGCAAATTTGAAACATACACACAAAATACAAAAAATAAAAAACCAATGAAGAATTTGTTAGAGATTCCCAACATTCAACATTCATCTCTTCAAATAAAAGAAAAGTATCTATAATAATAAGAAGACCAATCACAATTATTGGACAAAATTATATTTTGGATAGTGACCACCAGCTCATTATATAACTATTTAGTTGGATAGGAATTATATTCCACACCACATGGACTAATTGATTAAAATTTAAAAATGAAAGAAATGTAGAAATTTGATAAAAATTGCAACTCCTCAATATTTCGAACTGAAAACAAGAGACACAATTCTACTCTACTAATCTGTGAAATAGAAATCACGATTTAGATACAAGAATCAAAACCAAAAGTACATCATGATTTCTAGGGGAATCCGACTTGGAAAAAACCCTCAAGCCTCTTTGAATTAATCAATTGAACAGAGAAACTATTACAATTGCATGCTCCAACTCTGAGCACCACCTACAAAGGCAATACTATTCTCCCTACTGAATGAGGACCTCATGCCAACACTTAGCCAATATTTTCCTCCTCCAGCCTCCTATTTTGTTGTAAAATACTGAGAAAATTCAAGCTCCTGTTAAATAGGAAAGGTCACTATTTCCTTTCACAATTCCCAAAGATTGATCAACTTCTTGTATGCAAAATTTTGTACACTCCATTAGTATACAAATAATTTTACATTAGCCTTAGTGCCATCACTCCAAGTGAGGAATTTGAATTCCACGTATGCATGAGATATTTTTGGATGATTGATCAGTTAAATGATAGATATTTTAGTTAAAATGTTGTCCCGCTGCAAAAATGACCTCCAAACTCTATCAATAGTTAGAGGTGAATAAACTAAGTAGAACTGAAAATAGTTGTAAAATTTAGCAATAAACACACATGCATGACAGAACTCCAAGCCCACTAACTCAAATTTGTTGACTTGATTGAGTGACAAGAGACATGTCACATTAGTTAACAACCTGCAAGTTGTAATGTTGATATGGAAATTCGAATCACTCAATTCGACTAAGGCTAAAGTCAAATTGAGTCTTTCTTGCTACAATGTCTAACAAGCAATCATACAAAAATTGCCCAATATGCTTTTAAAGGAATATGAATCTCCAAGGACCATTTCACTTCTACACAAATTAAATACATTGAGAGAAAGTTATAAATTGGATGAATGATCTTTAATATTTTTAATTTCATTGATATTTAATAGAAGAGTAATAGATTTTATTCATGAGGTGTAAATTAATTATTTTTAATAGAGTTTAGCCTATACTAGATTTGAGGTTAAATATGAAAGTCACATTTAATAAAAATAATAATGTATCCCAAAAAATGTCCAAACTGAAAACTGAGTAAATGATTTTTCCATCCATTAATTTTTCATTAAAAAAGAGTAAGGAATTTTCATTTACTATGCTTAGACTCTGAGATCATTTTATGCACTATAATAATTTTGCACCCGAATTAATTAACTCTACCTCTGCTTCCTACGATCTGCAATTGCTACCTACTATTAACACCAGTCGAGTGGAGTTCTCGCTACGTGACAAAGTGTTTCGGGGCCCACTCGCTCAGGAATAAGAATCGCGTAAAATTATGTGTTGCTTTCCACTCTCTTCCCACGATCACGCTAGAAACCTGAACGGAATTAAAAACTATGAATGTGCATGAACAAATCAACCTAATTCACGACAAATCAACCTAATTCACGATCAATAAATTGATTTTTCACTCATACTAAATTATAATTGAAAAAGCGAATGCTTGTTTCACCTTTTCTTCAAAAAAATCAGCTTCAATTTTCCAGATAATGGTTTCAAAAATAATAACACGTGTCCAAAAATACTGTACTTCCAACTGAAATTCTGCAGTTAGAATTAGTTTAATACATCTTTCTAGTTTCAAATAAATTTGTAAGGAGAATTAGTTTGCCTCTCACGTGAAAAACTTAATGCTGGTTATTTGTTTTTTTTTAAATGTTGGATTTGGTAACAATATAATGATTATTTGTTTTTATTATGCTAATGGGTGTATTAACAGTGGAAAATGTTTTTATTCTTGAAATAGAGTTTCAAGAATTTTAGTATTTTTTTTGAAAGTTTGCGTTATAGTTATTAAACTTCAGGATTTTGGGTGCCTTATGAGTTTTTGATGGTGCTGAATCCATTTTGATTGTCAAAAAATTGATGGCGCTGAATCAATTTCCAAAATTGTCGTCTTTTGTTGCATCGATAGAGAACTCCTGCACAAATAAAAGGTTGAGAATTATCACCAAAATAGTTCTACCCCTTATTCTGTTTTAAATACATTGATTAATTAAAGAAAATGTCATATGAAATGAGTTGGTTTTCTTGGGTACGTAGTATTCATAAGCCATAGTATTATAACAATACCCTATTTCCAAATAGAGTAAAGTAGGGGTGAATCTCCATAATTAAGAATCTTGTTGCATATTTTTTTAAATGTATATATATTTTAATTTATATATTAATCTTTTTATAATTAATACCAATAATAATTTAAAATAAATTTACAATTTAGTTATTTTTTATTATTTTCAGTGATATGTATCACAAAATGTCTTTATGTTTATCACAGGTTCATGACTATCGTCCTGTACCAATTATTTAATTTACATGGCTTCCCTAGTTTTATTAAATGCAAAATTATGTGCAATCCTCCTCAAGGAGATATTATGTGGACTAGGGGAGTATTGGATATAGGGAACTCAAAATGACACTTTCTAGGCTACTAGCATTGAGTAAAATTATAATGACTTCCCATCAAGTAAAGGTGGACTAAGTGGTTGAGATGTGTTGTTAACTCCCTCACCACCCAAGTCCAATTCCGTGCTTGCTTAGTCATTGGATGATTTGGTTGTGAGTTCTAGTTAGAGGGAAGAAGGATATCCACTAACATGCTATGCCACCAATTTCATTTAATATTTTTCAAATTTGAAGCATAAACAAAAAAATAAAAGAAGAAAACAAAATGAAGAATTTATTAAACATTTCCAACATTCAACATTCTTTTCGCTAACATGTTATACCTCCAATTTAATTTAATGTTATGAAAATTTGCAACATACACACAAATAAGATTTTGTTAGAGATTCCCAATATTCAACATTCATCTCTTCATAGGGAAGAAGGATTTCTCGTAACATACTATACCTCCAATTTCATTTAATGTTATGCAAATTTGTAGCATACACACATAAATGAAAAGAAAAAATGAATAATTTGTTAGTGATTACCAACATTCAACATTCATCTCTTAAAAGGGAAGAAGGATTTCCTCTAACATATTATACCCCCAATTTCATTTAATATTTTGCAAATTTGAATCATACACAAAAAAGAAAAAAGAAAAAAAATGAAGAATTTGTTAGACATTTCCAACATTCAACATTCATATCTCATAGGGAAGAAGGGTTTCCGCTAACATATTATAACTCCAATTTCATTTAATTTTATGCAAATTTACAACGTACACACAAAAAAATAAAAATAAAAACAATGAAGAATTTGTTAGAGATTCCAAACATTCAACATCCATCTCTTTAGAGGGAAGAAGGATTCCTGCTAACATGTTATACCTCCAATTTCATTTAATATTTTTCAAATTTGAAGCATACACAAAGAAGAAGAAAAAACAATGAATAATTTAATAGAGAAAAGCCATGTCTCTAGCCTTAAATTCTTATTCTTTATGAATTTTTCATTCCACCATGACATCTAGTTTTGTATTATTACTATTTGGTGCAAGGAAACCCAACGAAGTTCCTCCAACTCATTAATCTGGAGGATTCTTTACTTTTCAGCTTTTGATATGTCCATTCCAAGTTGGATAATTATTCTAATTTTTTGGATCTCTCTCTCTATTGTAGATAATAATCTCTTTCCATACATTAGCTCATAAGGGTTGGAATAGGTAGTAGTTCTCCATCTTTTATAATAGGGCCTTAAAGCCTCAACAATTCTGTTAGGCCAACCCTTGAGATGTAACTAAACAGTTTTGGTGATGATGGTATTAAGAATCCTATTTGTCCCTTCCACTTTTCTGTTGGCTTGTGTATTATATGGTGTGGTAATTTTTTGCTTAATATTATATTTATCCATTAAGGCCAATGAGCCTTGATGTAAATTGGGTTCTTCCATCTATAACTATCTCCTCCAGTATCCAAAATCTGGTGAAGATTCCCCCAATAAATCATGTTAGTGTCATAGTAAACTAACTCCAAAATAGAAGAAAAGAGATATCAACGCCTTAGAAATAAGCCACTTCGAGGGGGCAACCTCCAATACATTACATGAATGAACAATTCTTGGATGATACAATTTACAAAACCTCCTTTCTATATATAGGAGTCCATGGGCCATAATGTAATCCTAGTGGGCCACAATGTAATCCTAGCCGACCTAACAATAATAATTTAAGGGCACAATAATAACAATATGGGGGTTACAGGGGTACAATAATAACAATAAGGGGGGCTACACTAACATAATAAGGGGCTATACTATTAATATAGGGACTTAACATGCCCCTCTCCTTAAAACAAGTGTTGTCCTCAACGCTTGATTATTTCTTGATGCTTCTGTATAAAATTCTCATCCTCCCATGTGGAATCTTCTACAAGAAAGTTCTTCCACTTGCTGAGATACTCTGAAATTGATCGTACTTGTCGAGTTCTTGTTTTTGTGACTGCTTCAGAACTTCTTTCGATGTGATGTTGATATTCCTGTTGTTTCATTAGATTCTGCACCAAAGTTAGGTTATCCTTTGAGAGTTGGAGAACTTGTCGTTGATGCTCGATGTCATCTTCCACTAATTTATCATCCATATTAGCTATTATTTTATCCTTCAAAACATCCAAATTAGCCTCCATTTCTTCTTTTAAACCATCTATGTTAGCTTCGGTTGCTCTTCGTAAGATCGAAATTTGTTGCACTTGGTACCGTAATTTTGATATCTCATACTGCAATTCTTCCACTTCATGCATCATAGTATAGATTTATGAGGGCTTAATGGGTGTTGAATTATTTTTAGGAGGCATTTCAGAATGAAATACTGAAATATATGCTCAATAGGCCCTTGGAATCACTTCAAACTGATTTTTCAAACAATATTTATGCAATTCGGGAAAAACAATACACACCTTTTACTAGCTTTTAGGAGCTCGATATTGAAATTGAATTTTCTCTATAATTGAAAATATTCGATATCTAAAATTCAGCTCTGTAGTAGCCCTCTTAAGCTTCTTTCAAATGCCACAGGTCTGACCTGATTTGGATTCTCCAAGACAAATTTGTGTCCAATCTCCCACAATGACCTAATTCTGGACTGGTTCAGTAGAGCGAACTTGTACGACTTGCCACGTGTCACCGTTTTGTCCTTTGTCTCTGAAATTGATAGCGAAGAAACTAGAGGCCGTGTAATTGCGACCAATTTTGACGGAAATCTATTCCAATCTTCAGAGAGAGAGTTATTGAACTTTTCCCACGATCACCTCTTTGAGATGAAATTCAGGAGCCTGAAAAAGCACTACCTTCCACAGATCATATCTCCAAAAATATTGCGAACCAATCTCTGAAATTTTTTGATGAATTTCCTCAGGATTTCAGCTTCGTACCATATGAATTTCAGATTCCGAACCTTCGTAGAAAAAAATTTATAGCGCAAATTCCACGATGACCTGTTTAGGAGCCTGAAAAAATACCTGACTTCCACAGATCATATCTCCGAAATTATTGCGAACCAAACTCTGAAATTTTTATACAAGCTTCCTCAGGATGTTTTCTTCACACCCTAAAAAGTTCAGATTCTGAAACTTCGTAGAAAAAAAGTTATAGCGAAAATTCCACGATGACCTGTTTGGAGCAGCGAAACCCTAGAATCCAAAGCTCTGATACCAAATGTTGTGTAACCAGCTCCAAAAATAGAAGAAAAGAGATATCCACGCCTTAGAAATAAGCCACTTCGAGGGGGGAACCTCCAATACATTACATAAATGAACAATTCTTGGATGATACAATTCACAAAACCTCCTTTCTATATATAGGAGTCCATGGGGCCATAATGTAATCCTAGTGGGCCACAATGTAATCCTAGCCGACCTAACAATAATAATTTAAGGGCACAATAATAACAATATGGGGGTTACAAGGGTACAATAATAACAATAAGTGGGGCTACACTAACATAATGAGGTACTACACTATTAATATAGGGACTTAACAAAGGCTTGTTCAATTGTAGTTTGAATTCTCCTTGGCGCCTCCATCAATTTTTTTCGACCTAATCTGTGCATACCAAGATGTAGAAGTTATGGTGAGAAAGAGGGCTAACTGAGCCATTGAATTTGATGGCCCATCTATCAAACAGTTCCAATATTAGTTGTGGCCCTATAACAACATCTCCTTAGATTTACAAGCATATGTTGAACCTTTTCACATTAAATATAAGTCTTTGTACCCCACAACCATGAGAAAAAACCTAACAGTTATGCCATAAAGTCATATTTTAGGGTTCAAAGCCTAAGAGTTACACCTTACACCACCATGAGTGATCTCTCAAGGGAATCCTTTAACTTTAACTAGGTATACAGGTACCATTATTAGTTTTGAGAATTAGGTGCAGGTTTGAATTCCTTAGACATGGTTCAGGGAGGAAATATTAGCCTTAGACACTAAATAAATCATTTATTTATCTTTGGCCAAGTAGATGCAGTGAACAATTACACATAGCATCATGAGGCTATCATAGCATATGGTTGGGGAGGAAATATTAGCCTTAGACCCAAAATAAATCTTTTATCCATCTTTGGCCAAGTAGATGAAGTGAATAATTACACATAGCATCATGAGGCTATCATTAGATATTTTTGAATAATATGAATTATTTTGACATGTATTCTCCTCCATAGTCGGACCTAAAAACTTTGATTCTTTTCCCTACTTTATTTTCGACCAAAGATTTAGATTCCTGGATTTTTTCAAAGGCTTCATCCTTGTGATTGAGGCAGTACAACCATGTCTTTCTTGAGAAATCATCAATGAATTTGATGTAGTATATATGACCACCTATAAAATTCACACGCATCAGAACACATATATCTGAATGAACGAGATGGAGGATGTCATTTGTTTGTTATTATTGAAAGGGAATGGAACCCTTGTTTTATTTCCACTCGCGCAACCTGGACAAACTTCATCATGATGAGATTGAAAATTGGGAATACCTGAGAGTAGTTTATTCAGTTTTAGAAGAACATCATAGTGTAGATGAGTCAGCCTATGGTGCCACAATTTTCTTGGATGATTAGTGTTATGAACCAATACTAGAAGTGTTGTTCCTATGACTTTATAGAGTCCTTAAGATCTTAGACCTAATGTGAATACATATTTCATATGTGAATCAACAGACCAAGATAAGACATTCCATTGATGAAGGAAACCCTCATCCCTTTATCTTCTAATGCCGATATAGAAATAAAACTCTTCATTATACCTGGCACATACATAACATTGTGCAAAAATACGGATTCCATGGAATTGAAGTGAAACTTAAGAGATCCAAATCCTTTTATCGGATGAGTGGAGTTATTTCCAAGAATTGTTTTAAGCTTAGTCTCCATCTCTACCCAATTAGAGAGGAAATATTTTTATCCAGAGAAGTGATGAGTGGCCCCACTATCAATCAGCCAACTATCCCACGAATCTGGTGGAGAAGAACTAGTAAGTGAAGAAATGAGAATACATTTAGATTTATTCACAACCTTAATTTCATACCTGGGAGCCCTTGACTTATTTTGAGATATATTATCTTCTTCACGGTCACTTGAAGAATATATTCCCCTTTCATATCTTCTGTCGTGGTTGTTCCTTTGATTATCTCTTCTTCTTTTATCATTATTGTTGCTTTTTGTGTTGTATCGTGGCCTCTTTCTCTTCTTGGGACAATCACGTGCATACTGAATTTTCTTGTGGCAATTAAATCATTCAATGTGGGATATTGGTTTGTCATTCCTTCCTTTCGTGATTTGAGGAGGAGGTCTTCTTGAGCATCCTTTTGACCTTTTCCTTTTTTTATGGGAGATATATGCAGCAGGCTCTCCCTCTTCATGCTTCTGAATTCTTCCTCTTGCTATCATCCATGATTCTTCTTGAGTATGTTTTCCAACAATTTCATTAAATGATGGGAGAAAGTTGTTATTGCTGATTGTAGTAATGAATGTTTCCCAAAGAGAAGGGAGACCTCTAAGATTCATGGCAACCAGCTCTCTGTCAAGTACATTCTCTCCAACCCTCTGCAGTTGATATCTAAGACGAGAGATCATCATAATATATGACTGAAAAATTTCTCCTTTTCTCATATTCATTTCCTTGAGTTAATCTTTCAAAGTGATGATCTCATTTATATTGTTGATTTCATACATATCAACTATCTTGTCATACATTTCCTTATAGCTATCTTGTCATACATGTCTTTAGGGCCTCCGTCTCTGTCATAATGTTGATATGGAAATATGTATCGAGCTACTCCACCCAAGCACAAGATGTGCACTTGGAAGTGCCATCATATGTAGGGAAAAACATCCTCCCAATGGTACTCTGCAACTCATAGCTTTACGTGCCTTGGCCTCCATGGCCCCTTCTCCTCTCATTTTGCTTGAGATGGTAATAATATCTGAAAGGTAGTGCTACTCTGAATTCATCTCCCATGGACTGTCATAATATGAAATATTCTTCTTCATCAAGTCCCACTTGTTCCACCGGTGTTAGGGGTATGAAAGAAGGTAGCGTAGCTCTAATTTTCCCACTAGAAGATGGTGATTGCGCAGTAGGTAAAAATTGATCATACTGCTGAGAGGCTCCAGAATTCTTTCCAAATAGAAAATTTTGGTGAGTGCTTCACTCTCGGTTTTTCATATGGATCTCATTAAATATTTCCTTTTGACCCTTTGTTAAATCATTTATGACCTTCAAAATATTTCCAAAGAAAATGTCTTCCTTTCCCTTAGGCTCTCCCATGTCTTCTACTAACTACCTTTTTTTTTCTAAAAGTAATATATTGCCTATCCTCCTCTCTCATATGAGATTCCTCCCATGGTTGAGCCAATCTCTAACCTATGATGCCACTATAATGTTCTAAAATAGGAAAAATAGTGCTAATACAAAAAATCATAAATTTACACCATGGAAATTCAAAAAGTTGCAGTAAATATTAAGAAAAAATTGAAACATGGAAGCAATTGAGCCATTTTATTATTAAAATGGGAAAGAGTACCAAAATATAGAATAAATGCACATGGGCTTGCCTTTTTTGCAAGCGGTGAAAACTCAAAGTAAGACAAATAAACCAAAAAAGTTGCCCAACTGATGCTCTACGCTGACCCAGTGAATATGCACTAGCTGCTACAATGGAATGGTTGAAAACCCCACCTCTAGTGCTCAAAAATTGTAAAAAATTATTCCCAGGCTCCTCAAGCTTTCCCAACCAAAACCTAGAAATTATTTGGCCTCATCATGACCTCCTAAATTGACCTCCAGTAGGCCCTACGTGCCTGAGTGAATACCAAAGTACGCAGTATGCATAATCACAAGCAAAATCCTCCACAACTCTCCAAAAATGCAACAAACAAATTCTCCATCACTTCCCTTATTTCTCCCAGCAAACAATGGCCAAAATGACTAATGCATTATCCCACACATGCGCCGAGCTTTCCTCCTATGTGTAGGCCCAAGTGACTAACTAGAAGCTCCTTAATAATTCTACCAATCCTAGCTCCCAAACTCACTCAATATCTTAGCAAGGTACTAAGCCTCCTACTCCAAATAATATCTTGCCAATAACCCTTAGGAAAAGTGTTGCAATACTCCCACAAGAGACACAACTTCATCTTCCTCCAAATAATATCTTGGCAATAACCCTCAGGAAAAGTGTTGCAATACTTGCACAAGAGATACCACTTCAATACTCCCACAAGAGATACCACTTCGTCTTCTCTGCTCGAAAAACTCAGCAAGTGACATGGTTAATTAGCTGTAGCAACTAGATAAAATCAATAAGCCAAAATGCTAAATAAAATGAGCTTCCTTCCTTTTATAACCTTCATTGATCCTTATTAATAATTTTTAATAGAGATAAGTTACAAAACATAACATAATTAATACATATTAAGAAAGAAAGTAAATAAAAAAATAAATAATAATGTTTAATAGAGATAAGTTACAAAACATAACATAATTAATACATATCAAGAAAGAAAGTAAATAAAAAAATAAATAGAACTTATCCTAATTTCAGATTCATTATTATTATATTATTTCATATCCATTCTTTGCCAGAAAACTTCTGATCAAATATTCTCTCAACTTTGGGTTTTGCATCATCACAATCGCCCATATATTTAATTGAATTAACAAGTCTCTCTCATCTTAATCTTGATGCCATTTGGATACATATAATGTACATAATATTTCCAAAAAGTAAGAACTAATGCAAAAAGACAATCCATCCAGAAAGCAAGAAATTAAACAAGTTGTCTGAACAGGTTGTTGTTACAGATCAAAGGGGCACAGAGGATCTAAATTTAATGGCTTTTAGTAGGTTTTGAAAATGTGGGCCACATTTTTGAGCCCATGTGGGAAACGACCCAAAATCTTGCTGAGTTCATCGTTTCTCTTCGCTGCCTGAAGGCGGTGTCGTGTTTCTATTCAAGTTTTCTGGGTTTTTGTAGCAAAATCCTTCGCGTAGCTTCAATAGCTAAACAATACAGAGCAATTGAATTAAAAATCCATATAAAATATATGAAACATATAAGCTATTTAGGAAAAAAAATTAAGGAAATTTGCATAGAATAGATTCACTACCTTGTAAGTAAGGTATTCAAGCAAACTGAAGCCGATTGAGCAACTCTACATGTATATTCTTTCTGCTTGAGCCATGTGATGTGTACTTCAAGATTCGTTGCTTCTTCAGAGGTTCTTCTTCTTCTTCCAGGTGCCATTCAGTGGTCCTTAAATAATTCCCTATTTCCCTATATTTTATAAGAAGTTTAGTTGTCCCTTCCACTTGTTTATTGGCTTGTGGATTATATGGTGTGATAAATTTTTGCTTGATTTTATATTTATCCATTAACGCCAAAGAACCTTGATATAATTTGGGTTCCTCCATCCATAACTATCTCCTAAGCTATCCAAAATATGGTGAAGCTTCCCTCATGAAGAAATCATGCTATTACTTGTTCAGTCGTAGTTGGAAGTGCCTCTCCCTCTATCCAGTTTGTGAACTAATTTGTGCATACCAAGATGTAGGAATTATGGTGAGAAAGAGGGTTGATTGGCCCATGAAGTTAATGGGCCATCTATGAAATGGTTCCAATATTAGTTGTAACTATAACAACATATCATTAGATTTCCAAGAAGACATTGCACTTTTTTACATTAACTTTTTTTAAACCAGTTTTGACGTTCAAAGTTGCTCATATGTTATCTAGACCAATTTTTAGTGCATCTATTAGTCTTAAGCATTATTCTATCATGCATGAGATCTATGTTGAACAATATTCTTTAGATGAATATTTTAAGGATGTATATGCAACTTTGTGTCAAGGAAATCATGTAGAGGAATTATATTATCATGTTTGTTGTATAATCTTGGAAATATATGTATTTCACAAGTTGAAAGAGACATAATCATAAGGGAAGCACATACTTCTCTTATTGCTGGCCACTTTGGTTTAGGAAATACAATGGAAAAATTACAAAGGTATTTCTATTGACCTCATATGAATGAAAGTGTGTCACAATATGTAAGAGGATGTTCTATGTGTGCTATTATCAAGCCTAGGAATATAATTTGGGATTGTATACTCCACTTCCTGTTCCTTCCCGTGCTTGGGAAATTGTTTCTATGGATTTTGTGGGACGTATACCTATGTCCAGGAAAGGTCATGATTATCTTTATGTTGTTCTGTCCATCATTTCAGAAAAATGTGTGTTTTGATGCCTTATAAGAAGCAGGTTATAGCTGAGCAGGCTAAATAGATTTTCTTCCAAAATGTATGGGTGCATTTTGGGTTTCCAACATTCATTATTTCAGATCAAGATTCTTGATTTGTAGGGAAATTTCGGTAAAGTTATGGAGACTCATGGACACCAAGTTGAAGAAGAGCACAACATTCCATCTACAAATCGATGGCCAAACAAAAGTGGTGAATAGAACAATAGTACATATCCTTCATGGTTATTGCAGCAATCATCCTAAAATTTGGGCTGAACATTTGCACTACATCCAACATGCTTACAACCGGCCCAAGCATTCATAGACTCAAACATCTCCATTTGATGCATGATAGGTACATTTACCAAAATTTCCCTTATATTTTATTTTTGGGAAATATGTTTCTATTGATGGACATAGTGACATAGATAAAGCCAAGTGATTCATAGAACAAGTTAAATTGGTGCATCAAATGGTTCAATAATTGTTGGAAAAAATTCATGCCAAGTACAGGACAAGACATGATAAGCATCATGTTGATCACAATTTTCAAGTGGGAGATGAAGTTTGGATTTACATTAGCAAGGAAAGAATTTAAGGAGAAGGTAAAAAACTCAAATCAATCATATATGGTCCATTCAATATCTTAGAAAATATTGGTAATAATTATTTCCGGTTATATTTGCCTCCATATATGCAAGTCCATGAAGTTGTTAATGTCGAAAACTGGAGATTATATGAGCCTCCTTTGATTGGAGATCAAGGAGAGAATGTTAAGGTTCCTACAATTGAATATTTATCTCCTGAATATCTTGAATAATTGCAACAAGATACCATCCTTGAACCCGCCTAACCCTCCATATGTAAATGATTTCCGTATCCTCTCCCTTCTCAACTCCCCCCCCTCCCCTCCCTGCACCATCACCCTTGCCAATTCCATCTCTCCCTTGCCTCTGTCCATTTGGCAACCTCCTGATCCTTCCTTCACCAAACTCAATTATGATGGTGCGTCCAAGAACAACCCAGGTTTGGCAGGATTCGGCGGGGCGTTCCGTAACCCACAGGGTTCCATCCTTTGGATTTACTACAGAAATCTGGGGCATACCACGAATAACGCAACAGAGCTCCACGCGTTGGCAAATGGCATGGAAATTGCCAAGAAAAATAACTATTGGCCCCTGCTTGTTGAGGGCGATTCCAATGTGGCTACCCAAGATTGCAGGAAGTTGCAGCATGGACGTAGTGTTGCTAAGGTCTCAGAATGTTGGCGCATTAACAGAATCTTACACACGGTCAAAGAAAGCACCGAGGAAGCGAGAGGCATCTCTTTCAATGTGGTTAGAAGGGAAGCCAACAAGCTAGCAGACTACCTTGCTAACCAGGGTGTAAAGACCTCAGCAAGACTAGTTTCAAAGGACTGGACGACTAACAACTCTCCAACGATTCAAACAGATTGTACACGCATTAACGAAACTGACCTACATGTTAGGGTCCTATAATTATAGGATTCATAATTTGGAATTGATTTATGATATTCTTGTAAAAATATTTACATACCTTTCTTTCTGCAAGTTGTTTTCCCATATTTTGTAAAAAATAAAAAAAATAGGAAATCAAAAAGAGGGTAAACATCCTAAAAGAAATATCAAGGGACTTAGAAAAAATAATATACCCCAAAGAAAAATAAATAAAAAAATGAAAGTGTGCAAGTCCAAATGCCACTACTTTTTGCTTATGATTATGGCAGAATGTCAATAAATGCCAGAATCCATGTTGAGTTGAACTGTTTAATCTTGACTTGTCATGTTTCAATTTTATTATTATAGAATAGTGAATAAAAATTAGTCAGACAGTTTAGTCCCGACTAATTAGTAGATAGGTAGAGAATAAAGAGATGCTCATCAGTTTAATCTGAGCCCTAAGATGATATAAGGTGGATTTAGATGGTTTTTATTGCTTTCAAAAGAATAAAATGTTCAAGGTTGCTAGCTCAAATGCACTTGCAAAAATGGAAGAAAAAATGTTAGATTAAAATTTGGGTAGGAAGAAAAAAGTGGGAGAATCATGTAAATATTTTTCACCAGGAAAAAATCACTAATTTCCCTTCCCTATAGTTATTCTACATTCTATACTTTTAGTCAAAGAGGCTTAGAGCATTTCTCTGACTTCTGTTGGGATCGGACCCAAGGCTCAATGACTATTAAGTTAAAAGTGTTGAATTTCTAAGTTAAATCCCTAATTATCATCATTTACCCTACATCATCCATTTACATTTCAAAGTTCATAAGTAAAGACCTTTTACTTAATGAAAAATAAAAATCTCATTTTGATTAATTTCCTTCATTCATAAAAACATAAAAACCCTCCAAAAATACTATATTCTAGGTCAAAGTGGTCAAAGTATCAAATGATAAAGTTTTACTTTTCACATTATCACTTTACTTAGTTATATAAATATATTTTGGTGTTTTTCATTGTCCCATGTCATATTAACTTCTAACTTATTTACTAATTCCTTATAAAATAACTTATGCTATTAATATAACTCCTTGTATTTAAATATTCCCAAAAACCCACTAATACAAGCTTTTTGCCAAAGTTAATTACCCACATGTTTAATTAAAAACCCCCAATTACACCCCCTTTGGCATAAAACTTACCATATGTAAATATCCTGCCCTCTATAGTGATAGACATTTCCATAGTCTATAACTATATAATAAAATTAAAAATACAAAAGGCTTTAGACATGTTTTATATATGTCTAAGAGAAAAATATTCCCCCCATTATATCATTCTATGCTAAGTTTTAGAAAGGTTGATCATCCACGCCTTTATAATTACTTAATACCATTACCCGCACTTCTTTAACCTAAGGTGAAAAGCCTAAGATCATTTATCCTAAGAATTTTTACCTTCCCCGATGAATAAAACCTCACTTTTTATATCATAATTAACCCATATTAAACCTTTGGTTAATATAAACCCCGCCTCACGCGATATATACAAACCTTTGACATATTATCGCTTGTGTTTATCCTTTGAAACCATATAAACCCTGCCTATATATGATTTTAACCTTTACCCATTTGATATACTTTGAAAGGTTTAAACATATATTAACTACCGCGCATATAAAGTTTCCTAGACCCACATCCTTTAGACCGCACCTTTTAGCTCCATCCTGACCGTTCGCTCTCACTCCTTATATCCGACGGTCGACGATCAGTTTCGCGCTCCCAAACCAATCAATCACCAAACTCCCAAATGAGTGCTAAATGGGTGGTTTCTTCCTTACCGCCTCCTGTGACGTGTCATATTTTAATACGGTCACGTTCGTTTTAGGCAATACCGTTTACCGCCCAAACCCAACGCGAAAACCACCGATGGTTTTCTGCGTTCACAAAATAAAAACTGCTCTCGCCAATAAGGTTGACCTGCATTTATTGCAGTCTTCTAAAGATTTATAATTAAGGATAAAAAACTTTGTTATAAGGTTTATTGATGTTATTGTGCGCATTCACGACTGAGAAAAAATGCCCGTCTGTGCAAAAAAAATTCCCTTTTCACTTATTCCCAGAGAAGAAACCCAATTTCAACCTCTGTTCCATTATTTGAAGACAAATTGAAGCCATTCCTCTGCATCAGTGATTCAAACTCATCTGCAGGAAACCATCAAAGCTTCAGAAACCCTTCTCAAGGCAACAAGATACCTGCAAATCAGGTATTTTCCTGAATTTGGCCTGCAATTTCACGATTTCGACCACCAATTGAACCAATTGAGATTTAAAGAGTTAAATTTCCCATTAGTTTTGTCCAGAAACTTGAAAAAACAGGGCAAACCCTTGCCATTTTTTTCCAGAAATTTCCATTTACTGAAAACCTCATTTCAAGCCAATTTCTCAGTCTGAGACCCCTAAAAGACAAATTCCAAGGTTCAAAAGGATTTTTAAACCCACAGAATACCTTAAAGCCCCTTTTACAATCTCAAATAATTCAGAAAACCTGTGTTTTCTATCTCAAATTTGTTCCTTCTGTCATAAAAATCCTAATTGAGCATTGAATTGCCCACTAATATCATCCTTGCCCATAAAATTTCTCAATTATCCTCTGATTGAAGAAAAACCAACTATAGCAAACTGTATAATCTTGCTGTAGTTAATTTAAAATGATAAAAAAGTAATTCACACCTAAGGCTGGAGGATCCAAGCCTGTTAAGCCTGGAGGGTCAAAACCTCCTAAAACTGAAGCAGCAAAAGCCACTCCTGTTATCACTGCTAAGACCACTGTCACTGTAAATCCTCTTCAACCTCCAATATCCAATGAATAAATTATCCATTTAGGTTACTTGGATTACAAAACTTTAGATCCTCTAGTAGAATTTAATCTATTAAAAGTACACAATTGGTGTTATGAGAAGTTTTTAGACAAAGAAGAAATGCCTCTCTAGGATACCAACTTACCTAAATATATAGTCCCAGTGACACATCCTGGTCAGGACTTGATAAGACTATGCTAGAAGTATTATGTCCCAAATCAAAGATCAATTGTGAATAATGATAGGGAAATTCTTTTTTCTATAACTGCTGAGTCAATCAATGAAATGTTGCAGTTACAATTTGACCCTAGGGCAGTCCCATTATCCATTGAAGCATTGACTCAATTATATTTAGGTTTAGGGTTAGATTTCCCTAAAAGATTCATGATTTTCCAGAACTTCATGCCCAGTCATGTGGATATCCCAAAGCTGAATCCTCCATATTCCACTTCCAAATTTCCAGAGGGTTCTAGTCATGTTATTTCAATGTTATCCTTCATCTTAGGATACTTCACTGATGAGTTTACTGATGAGTCTATCCTTGGATTTTTATCCACTTTATCCCCTAGTGAGCCTCCTGCTGTGATCTTTGATTTTGCAAGATTTATTGCTGATTCCATGCACCATCAATTGAAAAAGCTACCCACTGAAGGGGTATTTAGGTATTCCTCCTATTTATTCCATTTATTCTTATTTTCACAAGTAGATCGCTTTCCTATAGCATTGCAGAAGATGAATGTTGAGGGGCAACCTCTATCAGTTGTTTTTTGAACATATTTGTTGAGAAAGGAAGGAAATGAATATAACTACACAGATTTCACAGATTTATTTATCAGGCCAACAATGAATTTACTTCATAAGCCAGAACAACCCAGGATAAATGAGGAGATGAAAAGAATATTACAATTTTCAGAACAGTGTAAAATGGGAGATTGGTACTTATATGAGAAGCATACTGAAATAAGAATATTTGGAACCAATTTGCTTCCCTATAAGTTACCTAAGTTTTTGACTCTCAAAGTCTCTGCTCTGGAATATTTAAGGCATGTTTTGAACACTGATGCCATCAAGTTCATGGCATCCAAAAATAAGACCCAGTTTAAACTAAAAAATCAGATTGGTCCATTCATAGTAAATAACAGGGATGTTGAAAAAGAGATAGAAAGAAATTATCAGAGCTGAAATTCCAAGTGAGTTTCCCTTGGAATTATGACCCACAAGGTCTTTTAAGCAGCATAAGAGTAAAGTGTAAATTGCTTCCTTTTGTACATGAGTCAAAGCCTAATATTGAAACATTTGCTAATCAAGCAGAATGGGAAGAAAATACATTGCTTGACTTAACTACAAATACACAACCAACTGAAAAAATGGATACCATAATTACTGTAGTAACTTCTAAACAACCAGATTCCTCAAACAAAAGAAGCAGATATGAGGGTACTTATACAGTAGAGACCACTTCAGATACAAAGTTCAAACTCATCTACAATAAAAGGCTAAGATTTGGTTCCATAGGTAAAGAGAAACTTATTGAAGTTGAAGATGAACCAGAGGTCAGTAATGATGAGGCAACTACAATAATAAAAGAGACTTTAATAGAGATTTAAAGAGAACAAGCAGCATCCAAAGGTAAGGAGACACAAGTGATTGAACAACAGGTGAATATGGAAACTTCTTCTCAAACAGCATAAGAAAAAGATTTGGATATTAAGGACATATATAAACAGATTAAACAAAGAAATGAAGAAATCAAAAGTAAGATTTATTCTCAATTTCTCAAGTAGAAGCCAGGAAACCAGGATATATTTCTTTTAGCATTTGATTATTCTTCAAATAAAATTATCATTTCCTATTTACAGCCTACTACTTCAACTCCTAAAACAGTGGCTAACTACAAAAATATGGAATTTTAAGTAGATACTCAAAAGGTACATGATTTGGATCAAATAGAATTTCACAGACACAGCTCAGAGATGCTATATTCTACTGTGGTAACAAATTCCATGAGTGTAACAAATTTGCAAAATACTATTATCAACCTACAAGATCAGATGAAGCTTGATAAAGGCTCCTTATATGCAAAAGATCTAAGAATAAATGCCTTACAATATTTGATTCGACAAATAGGAGTGGACCCATCAAATGTACAAGCTGCTGAAGTTTTAATAAAAAAGAAAAATGATGATATTGTTGTTTTGAAGAAACAGTTAAAACTTCCTCAAAGTGAGCACCCAAAAAACAAGGAAATACTTCAGGAACAAAAAGAGAAAGAAAATATGATGCAGTTGATTATAAAGCTTACTTCCCAAATCAAGGACATGGAAATCCAATTGGATATACTGATGAAAGAAAAAGAAAATGTGAGGGAAACAAATGCTTCCACCATTCCCACAGTTATACCTATTATTGCAGTTGCTATTCCTTCTACCTTGGGAGAAAATTTAGCACCCAAAGAGCCACTGGCAACTACAATGTCAGTGCAATTAGCTACTACTTCCCATACTGAATCCTCAACATGACAAGTGCAACAGAAAAATGATGCAGGGAAAATTGTCAAAGCAATGGAAGAAATGACATTGAAAACTCATGAAATTAGCAGTTTGAAGAAAAATATCTAGAATAATGAGGTATCAAACAAAGCAGCATTGATTAATGCCAATAATTATGAACAAAAATCCAAAAGACTTGAAGAGCAAGTAAAAAATCTTCAAAAGGATTTGAGTTTTACCACACATATTTCTTACATAATAAATCACCTATGGACCAACATTATTGAGGCCATACATCTTCAATGACCATCAATTCAGATAATATATGAACAAAGGGACCTCCTTCTAGCAGCTCAAGGTGAAATACAAAGAACAACAGAAGAATTAGCAGACAAAATAGCACAGGCACTAAAGTTAATTACCTTCTTAAATAGTAAGAATAGGACTGAGCTAGAGGAATTAAAGATATAGGATAGGATAGAGACTATATTGCAAATCAAAAATGTATTAACAAAGAAGACTCTAATGAATAACTTGAAAGAAAAATGTGATGCTATGAATTTTTCCATTACCAAGTTTTTAGCAAGGTATACTATGCTAAGACAAGCAGGCATTCCGAACAGACTTGTATTCAATGACACGTTAATGGACCAGAAAGAATATGACAAGAAGATCAGAGACCATGCCAAAGAATAGTTTAATAATCAATTGCCACAGGGATCTCCAACAGGGAAAGTTATTCTCCAATACCTTCAAGATTTATTCTTCCTTCAGAATGAAATCAAGCAATTATTTGTAATTAAGCCAAATTTTGCTAAGTACACAGAAGACGATGAGAATTACAGAAAGTTGAAAAGTATGAAGATACCAGATGCTAAACAATGGCAGACTTTTACATATTTATAATAGTAGCCAAGAAGTAAACAGTGAAGAAAGTGCAGATGAAGCAGTCGGTTTGAAAGCGAAACAAATAAAACAGTATTTGATTTTGATTTTTTACTGCAGAAAATTCTCTTTTTACAGCAGTTAGAGGTCAAAATATCAGGTTAAAAGAACATTAGAATCAAAAGCCAGAGTTAAAGTGTATCAGAAGTAAAACTAACAGCTAGCTGATTTAATTGTTGTAATTTCCTTTTTACAGCAGTGAAATAGTGAATAAACAGCGTGAAAGAGTATCAGAGATGAAGTACAAGGTCAAAGAGTATAAGTGCAAAGAGTATCAGTCAAGTCATCTTCCAAAAATATATTTTCAAAATGCCAGCAAGCATGGACAGTTATTCAAACAAGCAGTTTTTGTTAGATAATATAGCTCTATATTTTCTAGATAAGAGGACAGCTTGCTAAGTTGTTAAGTAGCTGTCCCTCTTAATATGTAAAGATATTTTATATTTCCTAGAGTTATTCCTAAATCTCTCTAGGATATTTGTAATAAACATTTGTATAAATACTTCATTTTATGAAGTGTTTAGTGTGGAATAAAATTGCTAAGAACATTATAGACATTTTGTTGGTACATTGGAGGCTCATATGTGTTGATTTCAAAGTAGCAGTCTAGACAATTTCCAATTGGAATTCATAATTCAGGATTCATGCAATAATTTGAAGAGTAAAGTGCATCTATCTTGTCATTGTTTCCTTTCTGAGTTACATACATTTCATATATGTTGTTCAATCTCAAAGATTAAATAGGAGTATTACTTCAGGACTAGTGTTAGAACTCCCTGTCTTAACTACTTAATCATTTAAATATTTTCTGTTGATTTCTGGATTTATGAATTCTTAATTGCTCCTAGTCCCGTTTGACCCTTGCCTCCTTCCTCTTTTTCCGGATCAAAGGATTCTTCATTTCCCTTTATCCCAAAGCAAGCCATCTAATCAAAACAATCTATCCAAATCTCTGAGGGTTATCTACCTTGCCCTGAATACATTAGCATCCTCTTGGCCTTACCTTCTAGTTCTGCTTGCTAGAATTTGACTCCATAGCCCAATGGATTAGTAGATCCCTCTTTAATTTGTATTCAAGTAATCTTATTTTCCACCAAACATTTCAATGCCAAAACCAAATTGAACTATCATAACTAGCCTAAAAATTAAACAAAAACAAAGTTAAATCATAAAGAGAGAGCCCTCTCTAAAATTTAGGAAGGCTAGATCCTAGATTTCCAAAGTAGGTCTGTGGTTACCCCTAGTTTTCTTAAAACTAAAAATCAAAAGCCCACAATCTTTAGAAATTACTAGGGTGATAACATATTGGCGACCATACTAGGGAACTTAACTAATCTCCAGTTTTAAAATTAGCCTTAAAGGAAGATCTTTAATCTATATTTTTACTTTAAGATTAGTTTTAAGGGTTGTGGGTATTCATAAATATTCATTCTAGCTTCTAGGAAAACCTACTATACCAGGTCTAATCCGGATCCTAAACCTGTAGTTATAGTAGATAACCCAGAAAAGATTGGAAAAAACAAAAAGCAAAAACAAAGTGTTCATTTAGAAATTGAAGTACCATTAAGAAAAGCTAATTCTTTACCCAAAGAATTAGTGAGCTTATCTGATATTGATTTTGATTTCAAGTTTGAACAATCATTGCTTAGAATTAAATCTGAAACTAATTTAAAACATACTGTAATAGATCATGTTTTTACTTCTTTCTTGAAAACAAAACAAAATATTATTTCAGCAAAAATAAAATCAAATAAATCTGAATCTCAAAGTCAAGTAGAAAGGATTAATGCTACATTGATTAAAGACATATATGAAGCTATTAAATTAGCCCATTTATTATCTCACATTAAGCCTCCATATTCTCAATTACATACAACGATAATTCCAGCATCAGATTCAACTTTGTATGTTGTCACTTCATTTTTAGATTCCACTGCAAGTTCATCCACAAAACCTTTTATTCCTAAGTTTCCTTTGTAGCCTAAGATAGTTTTTCCTTCATTCACTCAATCCATTTCATCCACTAGTTTTATAAGCACTACATTTTTTCCAACCAATTCCATATATATACCAAACACTTTTCCAAGTTCTTCAAGTATAACTTTTAGCACATCAGCTACTATAATCAGCACATCTCATGTCACTTTTAGTGTACCCCCTAGCTCAGCTAAGCTTCAAGCTATGGTTGCTAGATATGCACCCCTTGTTTTTCCTCAAAACCTTCATGATATGCCCCAATATTACCAAAATCATATACCTTTATTTGATGGCTTGTCACAATAAACTGCACAACAACATGTTACCAGAATGACAGACTATTGTGAAATCTATGAAATAGATGAACCAGATGTTCAAATGAGGTTTTTTTCTGAAAGTCTAACTGGGGAAGTTAAGAAATGGTTTAAAAAATTAGTTGCTGGTAGTATAGCTAATTTGGCTTCTTTTCATAGAGCATTTCTAAATAAATGGGAAAAGAAAAATAACCCTTTGCAAATTTTATCTGAGTTTGATTCTTTAAAAAGAGCTCCAAATGAGTCTGTTCAGGATTACTGTACTAGATACAACAGTGTCTATAATTCTGTTTCTGCAGATCTTAAACCTACACCATATTCTGTGCTTCTTAAATTCCCTGATGGATTTGATCCAGATATGGCATACCAACTTAGAGAAAGAGATGTTGAAACATTAGAACAAATTCAATTAGATGCTGTTAGTGTAGAAATTAATATTCTAGCTAGAAAAGCTAGACTTAGGAATGAAAGAAGAGTCACAATCAAAGAAGAAACAACAAAATCAGATGGTAAATTTGACTTTTTTGCTAAAACTTTAGAACTAGTAGTTGAAAGATTTTACAATATTGAGAAAAAACCACAATGGGATAACCAACCACAAATCAGAAATCCCAACTACAGAAAAAACAACAATCTTGGAAAAGGTAAAGAAACTTCTCCAGATCAAAACATTAGGCCCCCATTCCAAGAGAACTATGTTGAAAGTTCTCAAAATAATGATGAAGATGAGGATGACATCAATATAGTAATGGGGATAGATGAAGAAAACACTATTTTCCTCACTCGGGAGGATTAAGAAATTTTGAGCTTCAAAAAATAAAAATAGAATCTAGTGAATCCTTTGATTTCAAACAAGGTTATGATTTCTCCATTACCCTGTACCTCTGAAATCGGTATAATCTTAGAAATAGAAAAAAATCATCATGCCAAAAAAACGCTTTACAAGGCTCAAACTAAAAAGAATGCTTAAGCATAAAAAGCTTAAAGATTTTTCAAATTCTTGTTGGGCTGTGTTACTATGTTTTCCCATTTATTAACGCTAGCTTATAAATCGAAATGACTTAATGAGGGGAATCACAAGGGAGATGTTTGTGCTCAACCTAGTCTCCTAAATTGAGTTCATTTAATTGTCAACCAGGGTTGGTAAACTGCTGAAGTGTGGTGCACTGTATGTGCCTAGGTGTTTGTTTCTTACTGCGTTGTGTCTAGTGTTTTATGATGTTTTTGATTTTTTATGGTTTTATGTTCACAAGGAAAAGAGCTAAATGCTAGTGGAAAGAAGCTACTGGTTAAAAATAGAGTGAAGCCTAAATTATTGATGACAAATGACAAATGGAAATATTGAAACAGAACCAAACCTGAACTATGACTTAGCAAAATACAAAGCTTGATAATGACTTCAAGAAAATAAACCACAACATGAACTTAACTTGTCCAATTCATTCATTAAAGATATTTTGGAAGAGCTTGAGAAATGGGCAGCTAAGTGTAAAAAGAAATTCTTCTAACTAAACAATTAAACAATCAACTTATAATGATACAACATCTCATCCATGATTAAAGGTTTATTGAGACATATTTGGAAAAGAATATTTGTAACATCATAAGGTCTCTACTCTAAAACTAGCTCCTAATTCTATTCTACAACTTAGTTTAACACCACTAAATCTTACTCAAAAGTTATATATTTCCTTTTAGAATAGTCTTTTGAGGAAAGGCTTGTTTGTGAAATGGTAAAAAGGTTGCAAAAGTACTCCAGGCCTTGGACTGATACTATCTTCTGTCCAGATGATTATGAGTTAATATAGGTTTGGAACAAAAGAAGTTTTGTAAATAATGAAGGCCGTGGTATTTAAGTTTAACAACTAATGCAATTTAATATGCAATGGATGGCAACTAAACGTGGAATGTAAATACAGTGAGCTAAGCTAGAACTGAACTAGAGTGCTAAAGTCTACAATAAACAGTGCTAAACTAACAAACCATTATCAAACTTGAAATGAAATAACAGAGCATGAATTAAATGCAATTTGCCTCCGGAGTGCCCTAACTAAGTTATCATGCAATTAATCTATGGGATTCTACAGCCTATTTCGTTCATCATGAATGGTATTTTGGAAGAGCTTGTTAGAACAATCCTGGTTGTACAATTCAATGCAATTGAATACAAACATGAAAACTGAAAGCAAATACAATTAAAAACTAAGACATCACAACTATTTCCTACTCATTGTTATGATGTTTTGGAAGAGCTTTTTAAGAGTAAGATTAGCTATGCTACTTAGTGTAAACAAGCAACTGAATCCTACAGTATCACAGTTATGCCTTAGTCATCATAATGATATCTTGGAAGAGTTTACTAGAGTAAGTTTAACTGTGATAATGAACGAAAGGAATTGAAAATAAAATCTATAACACTACAACCATTTCTTATTCATTGTAATGATCTTTTGGAAGAGTTTCTTAGAACAAGTATAGCTATAATGATTAATGAAATTAACTATGAACGTAAACTTCAAAAACTTGAAAATGAACTAAGATACTTATCTAAATTGCAAAAGTAAAGCTGCTCAGGAGGCAGGGGCCCTCTACCACCAGAGTAGCACGAAATCTAGCTCAAGATCAACTCAACGCGTTCAAAGAAATGTTGTCTTCTTCATTAAAGGAAAATAACTTAAAACAGAGTATTCTCGGACTTCAGAAATATAGTAGTCAATCCACGAAATCTAATCAAAATCTAGAACTTGTCTCTCGGTTTCCCGAGTTACATTTATAGCAAATCTTCATAACAGAACTTGAGATAATACGGGGATCATTGTCTTTTCATATCAAAATCAGACTAGAACTCTAAAGGTGGCAGCGTAAAATGACAAAGGACATCTGGACTATCCTTGTCCTATTAGGAGTCTGTCTCCTTGTGTGAGTTCCCACGTACAAAACCACGTCCAGAATTCCGTTCAATCTTCATGGTGAGCAACAAACGCTGAGGACATGATGTGGAATACACCCATGTGTGGCTTTTCCTGAGAGGACACCTGGAATATTCTTGAACATGAAGACGGCTGCAGAATTGGAAACTAGCTACGGAATGTCTACATTCTGTAGCTAGTTTCAGTTCAAAATGTATTACAATGACAAAATCACAAAACTTAGCAAGTTAGCCATGATATTCATTCTTAAAGAAATTTTAACTAATTTCATTGATCATTTGAGCCTGGGATAACAATGGACAAAAGAAAATGGAGTGAAGTATGATGGAAGAAAGAACAATCTTGGGGCTCAACATACCCCCACTGCTGACTTCTTGCATGTCCTCATGCAACTTATTCCATAAACTCAGAGACTTCTGCAAGAACATCCAACCCTCTTCTTCTTCTTTGCTTGGAAGTTAAAGGCCTTCTGGGCTTCCTGATGACTAACTTGAATCTTAAATTGGTAAGTGCCCCGATTAACTTCTTGTTCCTTTTTTTCAACTTTTCATTAGCTTTTTCCACTTTTTCCATTTGTAGAGACAGGGTTGAGTTCATACTGGTTTTTAGTTTAACTTGTTCCTTCAGAATATCATTCTCAGTCCTGATATGTCTATTAAGTACTTCCAGCTCGTACCTATCTCTTCTTAACACATCTATTTCGGACAGTGGAGGACTAGGGGTTCTATCTCTACTCTCTAAAGCTTTCCTTTCCAATGTTTCAACATAGTTATAAATTTATTGCTGTGCAGGGTCAATTTCAGGGGCTTCTTCATCAAAATCTTCTTCAACATCTTCTTCAATAGATGTTTCCTCATCTTCTATGTTTATCACCCCGGTTTGCTTGATATGTGTTTTCCTTAGTTTCCCCTTGAGTCTATGGCTCCTTCTCGGCTGGGATGGTCCCTCTCCTTTTTCTGTGGCAAATTTTTTAATTACCCCCTTTTCCTTAAGCTGTCTCTTAATCTAAGTCAACTTCTCAGAGATTATTTCTTCACTGCTATCTTGAATTGCTTTATCAGTTTCAATTTTAGAGGCTCTCCATTTTCTGCTTCTCTTTGTAGGCTGATGTTTAGGTGAAGGCTCTTTTGGTTCCTCAAAGTGATTTCTCACCAAGAAATTATCCCAAGTATCTTTTGTTTTGGATAAATGGTGTTCAATTAGAATCTTAACTAAGCCATGATGGTATAGAGTTGTTTCTAGGAATTGGACTCTCCTTTGAACACTTGAAGCCATCTTTTTTAAACTTTGAAGCAAGAAATAGGGCAAATTAAGCTCTTCTTCTAGGAAATGCATTATCAACCTAATATGGTAAACATAGAAAGTACCATATCTACCTTCATAAGTGATAAATTTTTGTAGGATAAGCAACATGTTTCTCCATTTATTCTTTAATGCGGAGCTTGGAATTCCCTTTTTAAACATAGTGACATCCATACCTGGTGATTTGAGGATCCGCTTCCATGATTCATTATGAAATTCTCTGTTCTTAAACCATCTTTCTCCATGTCTAAGCAATCTTGTTGCTTCTGCAATAAAAACCTCTGTGACAGTGAATTTAATATCTCCAACTTCAACCTTGGCTCCTTTGAATGACCTTGCAAATGTTTTAGTAACTTCTTTGTGGAAGCCATTAAATTTCTCAAGGAATTGCAGCCATCCTGCTTGTTGCAGCATTTCTCTGTTTGAGGGTATCCTTCCAGGTATTTTGTGCCTATTGGTTCAGTTCTTACGATGAGGCCCATAATTTCTTCTTCAATCTTCAGATTAGTACTCTTTCTGCTCACGGAGACAATGACTTCAACCTTCAAATTAATACTCCCTTGCTTCACGGTGACAGTGCTTCAATCTTCAAACTGATATACCTCTGCTTCACGGTGACAAATGGCTTCAAATTTCAAACTAATATACCTCTGCTCACGGTGATAGAGATACCTCTGTTTTACAGAATGAAATGATGAAGGGTTGGCTACGGAATGGAGTAATAGGGAGTGGTTACGGAACGAGTTAATGAAGTGAGGTGAAGAAAACAAATCAATGAGTGAAAAGACCACGGAGATCTTTTACAACGGATTCAAAAATCATCATTAAATGATTTGGCTGGGTGACATGAGAAAATCAATCACTTCAGCATTTTAACCGCTTAGATGATGATCGGGTATAGGATTTGAAATGAAGGATTTTTATCCAAAGTTTTGCGGAGGGTATATTTGGCATGATCAATAAAAATAATCAAAACAACTTTTCGAATGATTCATAACTAAAACTATACTAAAGTTTTTTATGATATGTCATTATAATCAGAACTTTTTACCTTTGCTTTTCATCTGCTTTTTGTGGTCTTTGTATGCTTTGTTCTCCTCTAGAAATCACTATTTTGTGAGTCTTCATAATCCTTCTTGATTTTGCTTGTTCATGTATATACAGGATCATCTTGTTGCAATTCAAATGTCTGCTGATCAGTGCCTTCAGGATCTGTAGCTGCGGAATGACTGTCTGGCTGCAGAAAGTCTGATTAGCTGCAGAATGTCTGTTTAGCTGCAGAATGTACCTGTAGAGAATTTTAATCATGGAATGGAGTGGTTTGGAATATAAGTGGAATATTATATGGAATGAGTGAAGATAGATGATGAAATATGGTATAGTGGGATATGTATGAAGTGAATGATGGAGTGGGATGGATTACAATTTATGAAATAGAGTGGAAAAGTATAAGAAATGGCTTGAAATTCATGACATGTGTTATTCAATTGTAGAAAGACATCAAACTTTAAATTTTGATATGGAAATGAGGTGGATGAAGTATGGAATGAGATGAATGAAATATGGAATGAAGTGAAGTATGAATGAATGAATGAAATGGAGTATGGATGGATAAGTAAATGGAATGAAATGAAATGAGATGAATCATAAGTGCAATGGATCTGAACTTATGATTTTGTAACAACTGCTTACAAAAACAAAATGGAAAAGTTAGAGTGTCAGAAAGACTCTGATTTTCACCCTATCTTTTCTGTATAAGCATGCCAATTAGTGATTGGTTTTCATGTTTATACTTTATTATTATTATTTTTTTTTAAAGAAATGCTTAAGAAAATTCAATCAAATTGATGAAGAAGAAATATTATTCTTCATTAATTTCACATCACTGTTTTCCTGGAACTTCTTGAAAAATTCTTCTCTTGAGAGTGGTTTGTGATACAGCTTCAATCTATGACCATTCACAAGAAAAGTGACCTCTTCTTCATCTATTGTCCTGATTTTTACTGTTCCATTGTCAAAAATTTCAACAATTTCATATGGCCCAAGCCAATGTGTTTGAAATTTACCTTGAAAATCCTTGAATTTTGAATCAAACAAGAGAGCCCAGTCACCTTCTTTGAATTTCTTCTCTTTGATGTACTTGTCATGCCATCTAGTCCTTTGTTGTTGGACTAGACTTTTTTTCTGAACTGCATCTTGTCTGATCTCATCCAATTCATTAATCTGCTCCAATCTATGCTTTTGTGCCTTCGTTAAATCAAGTCCTAGCTAAACTGCCATTTTGAACGTTTGAATCTGGAACTCTATGGGAAACAAAACTTGCTTTCCATAAACAAGTTCATAAGGAGTATGGCCTGTTGTGTTTCTCCATGTAGTTCTATAGGCCCACAAGGCTTCAGGAAGCCTATCTACCCAATCTTTTCTATGTAAATGAACAGTCTTTGTTAGGATTCTTTCAATGACCTTATTAGTAGATTCCACTTGACCATTTGCTTGTGGATGATAAGGAGTAGATTTTCTATGCCTGATTTTGTACCTCTCCATCATTTGTTCCACTAGCCTCAATGTAAATTGAGCTCCTTGATCTGTAACAATTTCCCTTGGGACACCAAAACGAGTAAAAATATCCTCAAAAATAAAATTAACTACAGAAAGTAATGGCTTGGCCTCTACCCATTTGGTAACATAATCAGTGCAAACTAATATATATCTCTTTTGTCTTGATGGAGGACTAATAGGTCCTACAAAATCCAAAGCCCATTTTTCAAAAGGTTCAATATGTACCTGAGGTTGTAATGGCATCTCACCTGAAGGAGAAGGTTTCCCTACCCTTTGGCAACTGTCACACCTTTTGACATACTCTTTAGCATCTTTAAACAAGGATGGCCAATAATATCCTAAATGAAGGATCTTATAGGCCGTCCTCTTATCAGCAAAGTGTCCGCCACAAGGTTCATCATGACATGCTTTGAGAATCTCAGGCATCTCATCTTCCCGAACACATCTCCTAATGATAAAATCTGGACCTATCTTGTACAACTCATTAGCAACCCATGAATATTTTGCACTATCATAAATGATTTTTCTTTTGTCTCTTGCATTCATTATTGAAGGAAATTTTCCTGAAACTAAATAATTAGCAATGTCAGCAAACCAAGGAGTTTGAGTAGAAATTGCAAAAAGATATTCATCAGGAAATTGATCTTCAACTGGAGTGTTATCTTTGATGTTTTGGAGTCTAGATAGGAAATCAGCTACTGTGTTTTGTTTTCCAAGCCTATCTAGAATGGTAATGTTGAATTCTTGTAAAAGCAATAACCATCTTATGACTCTGCCATTAGTAATTGATTTGTTCATTAAGTATCTAATTGCAGAATGATCAATGTGAACAAAAGTTTCATAGCCTGTTATATAGTGTCTGAATTTGTTTATGGCATGAACAACAGCTAAAAACTCTTTTTTAGTTACAGTATAGTTTAACTCTGCAGGAGTCAAATTTTTACTGGTATAGTAGATGGCATAAGGAATCAGGTCTTTTTGTCCCAATACCGCTCCTAGAGCTGTATCAGAGGCATCTGTTGAGATATGAAAAGGTAACTTCCAGTTAGGTCCCCTTAAAATAGGTGCTTCAGAAATTTTTGTTTTCAGGGTTTCAAAGGCTAACTGCCAGTCATAATTCCATTTGAATTCACAATCTTTGGTAAGTAATTTGAAGAGTGGAGATGCTATCTTGGTGAAGTTTTCTATAAACCTCCGATAATATCCTGCAAATCCTAGAAAACTCCTAACATCGTTTTGACAACTTGGAATAGATAAGTTAGATATGACTTCAACTTTTGACTCATCAACTCTAATCCCATCCCCTGAAATGTGATGCCCCAAAACAATACCTTCAGTAAACATCATGAAACATTTCTCATGACTGAGTGAAAGATTTTCTTCTTGACATCTCTTTAAAACTTTTTCCAAGTTTGCTAAGGCTTCTTCAAATGTGTTTCCATAAACTGTGAAATCATCCATATATACCTCTACACAATCATGTATTAGATCTGAAAAAATTCCTAATACTGCCCTTTGGAATGTTGCAGGTGCATTGCATAATCCAAATGGCAATACTTGGTAAGCATAGGTACCCCAAGGACAGGTAAATGTGGTTTTGTCTTGATCTTCAAGTGCTACTTGGATTTGGTTGTAACCACTAAACCCATCTAGGAATGAGAAGTAATTTTTGCCAGCTAATGTATCTAACACTTGATCTATGAAAGGTAAGGGAAAATGGTCTTTAAGAGTAGATTTGTTTAATTCTCGGTAGTCAACACATACCCTCCATTTACCATTTTTCTTTGGCACAATTACCAAAGGAGAAACCCACTGACTATCTGAAATGGGATAGATGAAATTGACATTTAACAATTTTTGCAATTCTTCTTTAACAATCTCCCTAAGATTTGGATTCATCCATCTTTGAGGTTGTCTGATTGGTTTAAAATTTTCCTCTATATAGATGTGATGAGTGCAAGTCTTGGGGCTTATCCCTTTCATGTCAGTGTACTCCCATGCATATGCAGAAGAATGTCTCTGTAATACCTTGACTAACTCTTCTTGTTGAGATTTTTCTAGGTTCTTGTTTATGTTCAAAGTTTTGCCTGGAAATATCTCACTTGTAGAGCTGCCAAATTTATCCATAGAATGAAGAGACATCTGTCTTGATGACAAAAACTCAATATTGGATCCCTCTTGAAATGATTCATGTTTGTGTTCTGGAGAGGATTCAAAATTTTCTAGAGTATTCAGAATTTGATTATCTTCACTAATTTCTGAAATTGTGAAGAGAGGTTGTAAATCTTCTTCATCCTCTATCCATTGAGTGTCATCTAAATCTCTAATTGTCCTAGCTGGAGGATATAAAGTGAATTCCTTAGTTGAACTACCATCAGAGATATACATATCACCGGATCTACAACTAATAAAAGCATCAGCTGTAGCCAACCAAGGTCTTCCTAATATAACAGGATGTCCTCCTAGATTATTCTTAGGAGTTAGGATCATGAAATCCACATGGTACTCCCAAGAATCTAGGGACACTGGAATGTCTTCTATTACCCCATCTGGTTTGATCACAGATCTGTCTGCTAATTGTAATAATGTGGGTGTAAAGAGAAGATTAGGAAGTTTCAGCTTATCCATGATTTGTCTACTCATGATATTGATTGCTGCTCCTAAATCAATGAGTGTGTTTTGGATTTCAATTCCATTGATGTGAATTTTAACAACTGGATTTCCGGGGTCAAGATACTTTGGAATAGCAATCTTGCCCATCATAATATCTGCTATTTTTCCTGCCAGTTGAATTTTCTTTGTTTCTCTTATTCTTTTTCTTGTTTTCTTCATGCTCAACTCCTTTATTGTTTTGGCTAAAATTGGAATTTCCTTGATGACTTGTAATAATGGAATTTTAATGCAAACATTTCTCATCTCATCTAGGAAATCATAATTAGGCACCATAATTTGTTTTTCTACACCTCTATCAATTTGTAATCTTTCTAGAAAGGGAGGTGTAGAAGTAGATGTTGATGGCTGCTCTAATACAGGAGTTGAAATTATTGGTTCTTTTTGCTTTAATTTTTCAGTGTTTGGGTCTTGAAAAGATGTGTCTTCTTCAAGACTTTTATTCACCCGTAGAGAATCTTCCTCAGCGTTATCTTGTTCTTGTATGATCACAAAAGGTTTCCTCTTTTCAAGTATTCTTCCAGACCTAAGTTGAACATTACTAAGGTCTAAAGGAGTAATTAAATAAGTTGGAAGCTGTTGGCCTTCTATCATGTATGTGTTCTGAGGATTTTTATTGTTGGGGTTTGGTATGGGTTGAGCAGGCAATTGATTTGATTTTTGAGGAAATGGTAATGGAAGTGGTTGATTTTGATGTGGTAGGTTCTGATGATGTTGTTGAGGATTTTGAGGAGAAAAATGTGGGTATGGTGGATAGGATGGTGGATACTGATAGTACTGAGAGTATCTTCCATAGGGACTTTGTGCTCCTTGTGCCCAAGCTTGAGATTGATTTTGAAATTGAGGCCAAGGTTGTTGCCAAGAATTCCAAGGTGGAGGTTGGTTATACATTTGATCATGGAATCCTTGTGTTTGAGGTCCTTGCCAAGGCCTTCTAGAGACAAAATTGAGAGATTATGTGGAATTTGTAGGAGTTTCCTCTTGAAAGACAGCTTTGAGACCAGGAAGGGAAGGACAATTCTTGGTCTCATGTTTTTCAGAACAAATGACACAGGTCTCTACAACTTTTACATCCAAAGGACACTCTCTCAAGGCATGTTTCTTTCTACATTTGGGACAAAATATTGCTAAGGCATCAGATTCAGCTTTTTGCTTGTTTTGTATCTTAAGGGTGTCTATTTGTTCACTAAGACTCCCTAAGATTTCAGATTTGAAATCATCAAGCATATGTCCTATTTCTGATCTACTTACTGTCCCAGAAGCAGACTTACTTGCCCTTGCAAGAGCAGGATCTCTTGGACCTTTTACAGTTTTAGATTTCCCTCTTGAAAGGTTGATACATAACTCAGATATTTCGGGTAATGTGAGCTGTGATATATCCCCTTTTCCCATCATGTTAAGGATATCCAACCATTCATCCCTAATTGTTTTCAACAAAAGAGCTTTTAAGGTGTCTTGATCTAAGTTTTCCGTTTTTTCTCTTTTGATGTTGTAATGAAATCTCTCAAAGAAATCTTCCAAGTTTTCATCTTCTTTTTGTAACGTCTTAAACACTTCTTCCTTATGATTGACCGGCATACAATAATCCAAATACCTCTCTAGAAATGCTTGTTTCATGTCTTCCCATGTCCTAATAGAACTGTTGATCAAACTCATAAACCACTTCAATGCTGCTCCTTTCAATGTTGAAGGAAATAGTTTAAGTTTTTGAGCATCTTGTAAGTATTCATAATTTCTACACAGGATTTCAAATTCAAATAGGAAGGTTTCAGGATCTTCAGTTTTAAGTCCATAGAAGTTTGGAAGGACAAAGGGTGAAATGTTTTTCATGGTTGTATTGGTTTCTTCATCTATTATAGGGAACCCAAAAGAGCTTCCCATTTCTCTTCTACCTCTTCCTCTATCTCCTTCTCCTTCTACACCTCTACCTCCTTCTCCTCTACCTCTACCTCTACCCCCTCCAAATAATGTGTGTTCTCCATTAAAGACTCCTCCTCCTCCTTCTTCTGCCATGGTTGATTCTTCTGTGGAAGTGGGAAAGTTTGTGTCCCTAACAGGAGTCCTTGAATCTTCTTCTAAGACATATTCAGTGGATGAAGTGGAAGGTCTCTCTAATGGAATATCTGATCTTAAGTCTTCTAGAAGTCTAGGATCAGTAAAGGATGGAATGTGGGTCTGAGTTGAAGGTGTACTAGCTCTTGGTCTAGGTGAAACAAGTGGTGTTCTAGGAATCAAACTTCTGCTTCTGCTTCTTATGAATCTACTTCTTGAGTCTCTCTCTCTACGAATATCATTTTTTTTGGGAGTTAAGAAACAAATTTTACCTAGCTTTCACTTCCCCGGCAACGGCGCCAAAATTTTTGTGCTCAACCTAGTCTTCTAAATTGAGTTCATTTAATTGTCAACCAGGGTTGGTAAACTGCTGAAGTGCGGTGCACTATATGTGCCTAGGTGTTTGTTTCTTACTGCGTTGTGTCTAGTGTTTTATGATGTTTTTGGGTTTTTTTTTATGGTTTTATGTTCACAAGGGAAAGAACTAAATGCTGGTGAAAAGAAGCTACTGGTTAAAAACAGAGTGAAGCCTAAATTATTGATGACAAATGACAAATGCAAATACTGAAACAGAACCAAACCTAAACTATGACTTAGCAAAATACAAAGCTTGATAATGACTTCAAGAAAATAAATCACAACATGAACTTAACTTGTCCAATTCATTCATTAAAGATATTTTGGAAGAGCTTGAGAAATGGGCAGCTAAGTGTAAAAAGAAATTCTTCTAACTAAACAATTAAACAATCAACTTATAATGATACAACATCTCATCCATGATTAAAGGTTTATTGAAACATATTTGGAAAAGAATATTTGTAACATCATAAGGTCTCTACTCTAAAACTAGCTCCTAATTCTATTCTGCAACTTAGTTTAACACCACTAAATCTTACTCAAAAGTTATAGATTTCCTTTTAGAATAGTCTTTTGAGGAAAGGCTTGTTTGTGAAATGGTAAAAAGGTTGCAAAAGTACTCCAGACCTTGGAATGATACTATCTTCTGTCCAGATGATTATGAGTTAATATAGGTTTGGAACAAAAGAAGTTTTGTAAATAATGAAGGCCGTGGTATTTAAGTTTAAAAACTAATGCAATTTAATATGCAATGGATGGCAACTAAACGTGGAATGTAAATACAGTGAGCTAAGCTAGAACTGAACTAGAGTGCTACTAGTCTACAGTAAACAGTGCTAAACTAACAAGCCATTATCAAACTTGAAACGAAATAACAGAGCATGAATTAAATGCAATTTGCCTCCGAAGTGCCCTAACTAAGTTATCATGCAATTAATCTATGGGATTCTACAGCCTATTTTGTTCATCATGAATGGTATTTTGGAAGAGCTTGTTAGAACAATCCTGGCTGTACAATTCAATGCAATTGAATACAAACATGAAAACTGAAAGAAAATACAATTAAAAACTAAGACATCACAACTATTTCCTACTCATTGTTATGATGTTTTGGAAGAGCTTTTAAGAGTAATATTAGCTATGCTACTTAGTGTAAACAAGCAACTGAATCCTACAGTATCACAGTTATACCTTAGTCATCATAATGATATCTTGGAAGAGTTTACTAGAGTAAGTTTAACTGTGATAATGAACGAAAGGAATTGCAAATAAAATCTATAACACTACAGCCATTTCTTATTCATTATAATGATGTTTTGGAAGAGTTTCTTAGAACAAGTATAGCTATAATGATTAATGAAATAAACTATGAACGTAAACTTCAACAACTTGAACATGAACTAAGATACTTATCTAAATTGAAAAAGTAAGGCTGCTCAGGAGGCAGGGGCCCTCTACCACCAGAGTAGCACGAAATCTAGCTCAAGATCAACTCAACGCGTTCAAGGAAATGTTGTCTTCTTCATTAAAGGAAAATAACTTAAAACAAAGTATTCTCGGACTTCATAAATATAGCAGTCAATCCATGAAATCTAATCAAAATCTAGAACTTGTCTCTCGGTTTCTCGAGTTACATTTATAGCAAATCTTTATAACAGAACTTGAGAAAATACGGGGATCATTGTCTTTTCATATCAAAATTATACTAGAACTCTAAAGGTGGCAATGTAAAATGACAAAGAACATCTGCACTGTCCTTGTCCTATTAGGAGTCTGTCTCCTTGTGTGAGTTCCCACGTACAAAACCACGTCCAGAATTCCATTTAATCTTCATGGTTAGCAACAAACGCTGAGGACATGATGTGGAATATACCCATGTGTGGATTTTCCTGAGAGGACACCTGGAACATGCTTGAACGTGAAGACAGCTGCAGAATTGGAAACTAGCTACGGAATGTCTGCATTCTGTAGCTAGTTTCAGTTCAAAATGTATTACAATGACAAAATCACAAAACTTAGCAAGTTAGCCATGATATTCATTCTTAAAGAAATTTTAACTAATTTCATTGATCATTTGAGCCTGGGATAACAATGGACAAAAGAAAAATGGAGTGAAGTATGATGGAAGAAAGAACAATCTTGGGGCTCAACACCAGCCTGAACAGAGAAATTTGTACTTAATTTTTGACTTTGTCTTAATATGATCTATTTCTTTAGTTACTTCATCTACAGGCACAAGTAAACTAATTCCCAAAGCTTGGAAATGAGATTATGTCAGCAATTTGTCTAGTCCCTATCCTTTGACTAACTTTGTTGGTTTGATATCCAAGTCATATTCCTGGATTTTGGCAATCCATTTTACTATTTTTCCTTTTACATCACTCTGTACTAGCACGTCTTTTACAGTAGAATTAGGAACATATGATACTATTTGAGAATGAAGTATATAAGTTCTGAAAGAATTTAATGATTTTACGAGAGCATATACCTGTTTCTCCAAGATATTATACTTCAGTTCTGCATCTCTGAGGACTTTGCTAAAAAAGGCTACATGTTGTTCACTACCTTCTTCATTTTTTGTAGTAATACAACATCAATAGTAGAAGATGATGCAAATGAGAAGACTTGAAAAGGTTTCAAGTAATCTGGGCTGATTAAGATAGGAGATTCTTGGAGAGATTAATTGATTCTACTGAATGATTCTCTTGCATATTTATCCCATTTTACTTTAGCATTCTTATTTAACATATCTGTTATTCTCCTGACAATTTCAGGGTAATTTGGAACAAATCTTCTCAGAAAATTGATTTTTCCCAGAAACCTTTTGATGTTCCTTTTACTTCTAGGCAGTGGAATTTTCTGTATAGCTTCAACCCTTGCAGGGTCAATATTTACTCCTTGTTTTGAAACTATATGACCCAACAAATTACCTTCTTCTAAAGCAAACAAACATTTCTTGGGATTTAATGATAATCCAAATTTTCTGCATTTCAAGAAATTTTTCTTCAAGTGATCTAAGTGTTCATCATCAGACCCTGAAACAATTGTAACATCATCAAGATAAATAACTACAAATTTATCACCCACAAAAGCAATATCCATTGCTCTTTGGAAAGTTGCTCCTGCATTCATGAGGCCAAATCGCATCCTGGCATACATGAATGTTCCCTAAGGTGTAGTAAAGGCAGTCTTCTTTTGATCTTCTTTCTCCACAGCCACTTGATTATACCCAGAGAAACCATCAACCATGGATAACCTAAATGCCCTAGTTACTTTCTGCAGAACAAAATCCATCTTGGGTAAGGGATATTTATCTTTTGAGGAAGTTATGTTCAAATTTCTAAAATCCACACATAATCTTATCTCTCCATTTTTCTTCATGACTGGTACTAGATTCGAAACCCAATCTGAATATCTTAATGGAACTATGATTTTGGCTTGCAAAAATTTTTTCACCTCTTTTTCAATTGGAGCCAGCAACTGTGGGTTAATTTGTTTGAGCTTCTGCTTGTGTGGTTTAACCCCATCTTTCAGTGGTATTTTATGCTGAATAATATCCAAATCATAAGTTTTCAAATCTTCATATGACCATGCAAATGCATCCATGAATTGTTTAAAAAGGTTTACATACCTTTCTTTTTACTCCTTAGGAAATCCTCTAAAAAAATTGACTAATTTAGGCTCATGTTGAGTCCCTAAATTGCAGTCCTCCATTTCTCCATCTTGGGATATTTTTTTCTGGTTCATTGACACATCATTAGCATCAAAAAATCTTTCAAGAGGAACCAGGCCTCTGGGCAAGATATTATCTTTTAACTGAATTATTTTCTGATCACCAATTGAATGTTTCAGATTTTTGGAGATATCACTTTGACCACTTTCATCAACTTATAAATCAATTTGACTATCTTCAAAACCTGCAATCATTATTAAAAACTGATTAATTTGTTCATCATCCTCGAAAACCTGCCAATGTTCTACATTATCAGGGATTGAAGGCGTGTATCTTAATTCAATTTCATATCTCAATCTTGGATTAATTGGTGGTTTAAATGTGCTAGCTGCAACTGCCAATGAATTTTTCATTTTGTTCTCTTCTCTTGGAATAAACTATAAATTAAAAGCCTCAAAATAATTCTCAACTAAATCCCACACCTCATTTATATATGATCTCAATCTGGGTTGTTTAGTCTGGCACCAATTCTTAATTTGTCTTATGATTAACTCAGAGTCACCAAAAATAGATAAAAACTGAATTCCCATTTGTTTAACTTTCTCGAGATTTAGAATCAATGCTTCATATTCAGCCACATTGTTAGTAGATTCAAATTCCAATTTGAAGGAAAAAGGCAAAAAGTTACCTTCGGGATATATAAATATGAATCTAGCTCCAGTGCCCTCCTTAGAGAATGCACCATCAAAATAACACTTCCAAATTTTATTTGAACACAGCTCTTTATGTACATTGGCTAAAGCGAGCTGCTTTTGTGAATCTTCAGCAAATTCTGCATCTTCATGCATCATGAAACAAGAGAGATCCTCCTTCTCTTGGCCATAAATGGGGGAATTACCTGCATCTTTCTTGGTAGTAGTTTTCAAAAATATAGTTTCTCTGTATAACCTCCTTTCCTCCCCATCAAAAAAAGGAATGATATCATATGTGAAATACAATTTCAAAACTCCTCCAGGATTTGCCCCCTAAGATCTGGACAACAACATACCAAATCTGGCTGGGATATATGCTACTACCACATTCATCATAATACTCTTAGCTGGAATTTGAGCCAGGGAAATAACCATATCCTTGATAATACCCACACACTTCACCCTTTTTGAATCAAAGGAATAAAGGTCTCTATATGGTTTGGTGATTTTCAAATTCAATTCTTTCATCACAGACAATGGCATTAGATTATGTGATTCTCCAGAATCTAGCATACAATTATGCAAAATGAAATCATGCAACAGAACTGATATATAAAAAGGTGGAACAGAAGAATCTACCTCTTCAACATGAGGTCTAAAGGTAACCACTCGTTTCTCTTCTTGCAGGTTCATTATATCACCCACGTCATCAGACTTAGATAAATTAATAAACTCTGCAATTTATTTCTTATAACCAGGTGTTTTGACCAACTAGAGAAGTGGCACTTGAATCTTTACTTTTTCTAATTCTTTAGACAAGCTGAAAGTTTGATTTTGTTTTGTTAACTTTCTAGGTTCTTCTTGGTTTTTAATTGAATTTTCATGTTGATCATGAATAGTAACAATTTTCTCCAAAATATTTGGGTCATTAGATTTTATTTGAGGAGCTTCAGCTTGCTACTTCTCTTTCTCTTTTTCTTGATTCATGGGTTTTTTCCCTTTATCTGATTTTTTAATAGGATTATTTTGTAGTGGAGTCGCCATTGAAGTAGGTATTGATTATGATTCCTCTCCTTCATCATCTTGAGTTCTCAACTTCTTTTTTGACCTCAAACCATATTTTTTATGCAACTCTGCTTGCATGAAATCAGTAAATTGTTTGCAATAATCATCCATTTCTTCCTGATCAAATGAAATATCAGCTTCTTTACATTCTTCTGCATGTTCTTTCTCACTCCCTTCTTCTGTTTCATCATCTTGCATATATATAGCAGAAATTTGGTCTTCATATTCTTTCTGATCATTATCAACAGAATGTGATGGGGCTGCCTCTATATATAAAGGTGCTTGGAATTGATCTTGATATTTTCTTTCTCTCTGTAGAATCTGTAGGGGCTGTTTTCTGAATTGGGGATTGAAAACCCCTCTATTTTAGTTGTGCAGGTTTCTTGTTATCTAATTCCAACTTGACTAATTTATTTGAAAATTTTTTAATGACCTTAGTCATATCATCTATCCTTTGATATTGTGATGAATCTTCTTCTTTAGCCTTTCCCTTGTCTTGAACCTTTCCAAAAAAAATCATGTTTACCTCAATTTCTAAGGCATTAGTTTGAATTTGTTCAAGAGTAGAGGTTCTTCTTTCTCTCAAGGTAAAACTGAAATCTGATGCAAATGCACCAACAAAAACAACCCTTGCTCCAATAGGAGGGGTTTCATTTCTACAGGAAAACTATTGTACAACTTATTAAATCTTTTGACAAAATCACTCATAATTTCATTTGATTTTTTCTTTATAGCATTAAATTATGTTAAATAATAACCATGGTCTCTCTTTTCACCACATCTCTGGATGAATTGTCTTGCTAATTCATCCAAATATTTGATTGAACCATTAGGTAATCCTTTAAAACATTTTCCTACCTCTCCACTTGGAGACTGTACAAAAAGTCTCATTACTACATCATGATGTTCTACATTAAAATTTTCAGCAAAAGTGCAAAACAAAGGCAAGTGTTGTTCTGTAGTTATTTCATGTTCACTAGTAAATCTAGGGAGTAACTTAAGATACTCCTTAGGCATTGCATTCATTGGTTGGGGTAGGTTTAATGGTGCATATATATTCATCAAGAAAGCAGGGGCTGCCATGTTTATACCCTGATTGACTTCTCCTTGAGCGGGGGTAAAATGAATACCAGTTGTAGGTGGGGATAAAAGGGGTGGAACAACTGATATGGGAAGGCATATATGAACGATCGTAGAAGAACTGGTAACTGAATTAGGTTGAGATTCTGTGAATGGAAATGATACAGACTCAAAAGATAGTTCTTCTAATGTTGGTTCTTGGAAGTGAATGGGTGATGACAAGGATTCTTTTTTAGGGAAAATGAGTTT
>CM076571.1:324338386-324581603 GCA_034641835.2 Pinus albicaulis
CACCCAATCATATCATGACTTTGTGAATTTAATTTGTAAGTGGAAGTATTAACATTATGAATTATACTTTGCAGCATATAGCTACATGGATATAATTCTTCTTTGGCCATCACCTTGTGAATACATGAGATCTTGATACTAAAATATTGGTGTCCTTATCCCTCCCTCATCCTTCTATTAATTATCAATGATTTGTATAGGATTCACATCATAGTACACATGATATAGGGACGAGTATGTGGGCTTAGAGGCTATGTTGGACAACAATATTACATCATCATACACATGATATATGAATGTTGGGTAACAATATTATATTTATAAAAAAACTATTTTAGTTTAGTAGTGGAGCTTTCTTCCTTTGTTACTATTTTACAAGGAAAAATTTATGAGATAAACTTCGTGTTAATTATTAATAAATATCCAAATTCATTGTACTTAAATTATGTAATTAAATATCAAGTAACTTTTATCACTTTGCATCCACTACATGATAAACGGAGATACTCAAAATAACTATGCTGCAATTTATAGCCTATATTGCAATAAGGTTATTTCCATTAAGCTATTTCCATGTTTAGGGCTAGTTTTTTTCTGCGGCTAATTTTGGATGATGATTGTCAATTTCCATGTTTAGGGCTAATTTTTTCCATAGCCTAATTTTGTATGTTTTTTTCCAAAAAATGATTATCAATTTCCATGTTTCTCTAAAGCTGTTTTCCCCAAACTTTGTCGGACAATTATTTTACTCTAAAGATTGCTAATTATTTTAAAAACTAATTAAAATCCTTAAAATTTTGAAAAGATTTTTTTAGAAACTAATTAAAATCCTTAAAAAATTGAAATTTTCATAAAAATGTCATCAAAGAGTGGATGGTTAGCATTTTAAGAATTAGTAAGTTTTTCCAATGTTTCTACATTTTATGATATATATGGAACATTAAAATTTGTATTGCATGACATGACTTTTCAAAGAGAATTCTTTAAATAATTGAATGACAATATAGGGGTGGAGTAGACTTTGTAGATAGATCTAGTCACAAATCTATAAAAATAGACACCATCAAGCTCAAATTGACTAGGTTCCCATATTTTCTTTGCATGATGTTGTTTATTCCCTTGAGTTGTGGTGGAACTTGTATTTTGTGCATATTTGATGCGTGTACTAATCCCATCCAACAATCTTTGTATATAAATAAACATAAGGGGGGTCTCATGTTTCTGTTTCCCTATGTAATTATTCATATTTTGAGTGATTTTAGTTAATTGTGGAGAAAATTGTAACTGCCCTCAAATGATTAGTGGGCAGATGAAGAGATAGTCATTTTTAGTTATCTAGGGATTAGGCTAAATTTAGAATTGTAGGGGCTCAAGAGTTTGTTGAGTCACTAAAGAATTTGAATCGATTCTTTAGTAGTTTTTGTGTAAAATAAGTCTCAAGGACAGAGTCCGACAAACCTGCATAGGGCTGCATATAGATGTAGGAGAGATCTGCAAAGAATAGGTTACAGAAGGGCCAATTGATCGAAAATCGGGCCAACTAGAAGTTGTAAGTAATTTCACTGTATAAATGAGGAATTTGTTTCAATATTATTGTGCATTTGTCGAGTTAAGTTCTGTGTGAATATGATTTGAATTTCCAGAAATCATGTATAAATGAACTCTATGATAGGGGTTTTAAATGAAGCTCTGCATATAATTGAAGAATCGGTATTGATTAATGAGAGAACGTTAATACTGATCCTGTGTGTTTAAGTTTGAATATAATAAGGGTTGCATCTACTGTTGATGAGATTGGATGAACTGCATTGGACAATTTCCGTCATCGATCACTAACGGATCGATGACAACATGGGGATAGATTGGTATTGAAACCACTGTGTGAGTATGGCATATGACCTGGAGTCATTAAGAGGTTAAGGCATAAGAGGCGATCCAAGTAAACAATGGAGGGTTTAGAATAACTACAGTACATTTGGTTAAATTTGGGGACTTCTTTAAACCAGTTTGGAATATTGAAAGCATAAACAATTAAGAGATGGTCAATAAGAGACAAGATTTATTGTTTAACCCTGTGCGTGGTTAAATGAGTGATGAACTATGTGCGAGGGCATGTTATGTTATAACGCAGAGGAACCATGTTAAAAGAAATGGTGAGGAACCTTGAGTCAAGGAGTAGTCGGCACTGGGAGTGTGAACAATGAAACTGGAGTGCTAGAAACCGACAGTATCGTGTGCGATCAAGGGTGGTAAGCTGTTTCACCTTTTTGAACGTGATATATGTCGCTAGCTGACACATGGAGAAGGGTGGTAATGTAATACCGCTTCCATCGTGTTTTTTTTGGGCATTAAACCTCTGTGAGGAAAATAACGCGATACTTGTTTATGGTCGTCAGATCATCCAAAGCAACGCGATAAGTTATCCACCGTCGGATGAGAAGGGTTGTTTAACTGCTGGGCCCCATTTACACCACGTGAATTGGAGGATTAACTCCACGCAGTTTGATTTCGCGAATGCCGTTGGATGAGTGAGTGGTAGCGCGATAAAACCACAACAATTGGATGGGCGCGCAGGTTTAATAAAGGTATGGTCAGTGTTATTTACATTGACATATGCTTATTTATTTTATATGTGGCCTGAGCATTATATGAAGTCCAGGATTATAAAGTTGAATGGTATCATTGAATGTTTGCGAAGTTGGTTTGATATATGTTGTGGGGTCCAATATACAATATGGAGCATGGTGATATGTCAGGTTTAACCAAGGGATAGAGTATTAATATTTAGGTTGGCGTTTGGTCCTTTGTTAAGATCTGATGGATATATATATATATATATATATATATATGTTGGTGTTACTTACCCAATGCCAGCTTGGTAGGTTTTAAAAGGAAAAAGGCGCATATGTATGCATTGTGGTTCTTTTTATAACCTTTGAGGGAATTAGCCTGCACACTATTGTAATTGGTTTTGGTAGGGAATAGATGACCCTTTCTATGTGTGTTTAAGATATAAGCTCCCACACTGAGATTTGAAATTTGGGGGTTGTCTGGGCTTATAACCATAAAAGTATTAATTTAATATCTCAAATCTCAAAGATTTGAGATATTAAAGCTCCCAGATTATTTATTTAAATTGCCAGCTCAGGAAAAAGAATGTTGTGAGATTGCCCAGATTGTGGATTTGGTTGGGCAATGAATTTTGGATGCATTTTATACAGCTTGATGAAGTAACACGGGGTATTTGCAGGTTTTGCTTGACATCAAAAGTGGTACCAAAGCTAGATAAGCTCTTTGAATTTTGATTTTGAAATGCATGTCTTTGAAACAATGATGAGAAGTTTGGCTTTTTAAATACATTTTTAACAAAATTAGCGAATTGATTAGATATCTGGTGAAGGTCTCCGGATATGCGAATACGGAGTTGAAGACAAAGATTCTTGAAGATTACCAACGGAGATAGAGATGCGGTACGGGTGAAATAAGAAGCAAGATCATTCAAGGATCTTGGGAGGTGAGTTGATGAGCCTTATTTGACTATGGTTTGAAGTATTGTTTGCAAAATGTAGAGTGCAAGAAATTGAGGAAGAAATCTCAACAAAAAGCATATCACAGCTTTTAGACCAGTGATAGAAGAGTCCAACAAGGGATTCTGAGTGAAGAAGAAGTGTGGCAGAACCTGGAGGATTCCAAACTGAGGTTGGATAAAATAAGAACATATGTGTTCTTGAGAAAAGTTGCAAAGTGAAGCCTAGAGAGAGCAGAAGAGAGTGCTCAGAAGGTTCCAGCAGAAGGGGACCAGTACTTTCCAAAATCCAGATCCAGAGGAAATGATTGGTGAGGTAAGTTGCAGAAAGAGAGCTTGTTGTTGCAGAGGCTTAGTGCAGCTTGTGAGTGAAGAACTCATGAAAGAGAAAATGGCTATTAATAGCCACAACAGATATTGCAGAGGTTCTGAGAGAGGCCACAACAGAAGAGTGAGGGAAGATGCCAAAGAAAATGGCATGAGGAAGGAACTCACTGATGAAGAATATTGGAAAGAGATAGCTGAGATCATGAAACAGTTTAATAAACTAGAAGAGGTGATATAGGAAATATAGAGAGTTGGTTGGCTCATGAAGAAGAAGGTAAAGTGGCAGAAGTTACAAATGAAGAAAGAGAAAATGACAAATTCTCAGCTAAACGAGATATTACTCAGGATGATTGAGTATTTGGAAAAGGACTTGAAGACCTAGACTTCAAGTGAGACCAAGAGGTCAAAGGGCCTTACATCTGACAAATTTTTTATGTTTGTAGGAATAGCATGTGGAGAAGGACAAACTATTGATGTTGTCACTAAGGAAGAAAATGAAGCGACTAGATGTTTGAAAGAAAATGTCCATGCATAGTGGGGAGAAGGTTAAATATTCCAGCTTGCTGTGTAGGCAGAGAGGAGATTTTATTTGTGATGATGGCCTAAAGCTGGAAGTTGGACAGCTTGAAGAGAGGACCATTGAAGAATCTCTGAAGTGTATAGAAGACTTGGGACAACAAGAATATTTGATGATTGAATCATCAAGGGAGACCATGAGGTCTTATTTTTTTACAACTGACAAGTTGTGTGTGAATGCAGGTATTGATGAAGATAGTTCATATGATGAAAATGTGGTAAATGAAGCTGACTGTTTCCAAGCAAGATATGATGATTATCTTTCTGAAGAAGATCAGATTGTTTTATTGCAGCAAAATAAATTCATAAATTCCTTTTTTAATAAAAGAGATTTCTTCAATGAGGACATGACAGTTATGTTTGAAGATGATAAGCCTGATAATGAGAGATTTCTTTTATTGAATGTCCAAGTGAAGAGTGATGGACAGATGGCTGAAGTTATTGCAAAGATGGAAGATCAAAATTCTATTCTGATGAAGGCTGAAGAGATAGTGATAACAGAAAACTTGACTTGTGAAGACAGTATGAAGTTTTTCCCAGATGAGATGCTAGGATTGTGGCATGAGTTAAGTGTTCTGGAGTAGAGGACAGAAACACAGAGAGAAGATGTTCAGATTGTAAAGGCAGAGATGACTGAGGATGAGGAAGTTCATGAACTAGAGCAGGGAGGCATCCTTGAAGAGGTTGATACAGAGGAGAGACTAGCTAACAGTCTCGAGAAGGATTGGAATCAACATACTGATGTGCTGAGAGAAAAGAAAAGAAATTTGGGACAACATACTGAAATGCTGGCAGAGGAAAGAAAGGCACTAAGGCCTTGTGATTTTTGTTCTGATAATTGTTTTGTGAATGTAGATTCTGTTGATGCTGAAAGGAAGTTGACACCATTGGACAGTCAATTGAAAGAGGAGGAGAATTCTGTGGAAATGTTTAATCCATGGAATGAAGAATTTAAGTTGCTGAATCAGCAGGATTCAATGCAAGAGAGAAAACCTCAATTTCAGAATTGGGGATTGCAGAATGTAAAGACACAGAGGAATGAAGACAGTGAAGATTTTATGAGTCTCAGAAAAGACTTAGAACTGTAGAGGGAAGAATTGGTGATTGAATCATCAATTGAGACCATTGGGTCTTGTGGTTTTGAAACTGATAAATTGACTGTGGAAGACAACCCATCACTTGTAGTTGTCTTGAACGAAGATGAGCAGCTGAAGGAAGGTGAGACAGCCGTGTCTCCTGTAAAAGAACTTGTTATTTCTGCAGATGACAAGGAAGAGTTGGCTTGTCTGAATAACCAAGAGAGGACTGTAAGGCAGACTTTTGGGGCTACTACAGTAGTAGAGAATCAGAGTTTTACTCTGATAGAATATGAAAATGCAGAACTGGAAGAACTTAATTTGATTTCCAGAATCAATCAAGGAGATGAGAGGCAATTGCTGAAAATTGTCAAGGAAGAAGAAGAAGAACATGCTGAAACAAGTTTACAGCAGTTGATGATGTGGTTATCCATGAGAGATGGCTGAAATGTTTGCTAAAAACATTTGGAAAAGACAGTGAAATGGCAGAACAACAGCTTGGAGTGTTGCTGGAGGAATTGGTGGAGCAACGAATTGAAGTGTTGCCAGAAGAGAAGGAAGAGACACAAAGGTTTTATAATTTTGGTGTTTGTTTTATGACTGCAGGTACTGAAGGAAGGACTAAGGGATGTTTAGTCCAGGGGAAGAAAAGAGATGATAACAGTGACTGGAAATTTAAATACCAGTCCAAGAAGTTGCTGAAGCCAGGGAATGAAGAAATTGTCTTAGATGACAATCAGAAAGAGTTTTACTGTTGCAGAGAACAAGAGGGTATGGATGATTGGGTGGCAGTTAGAGCGGGGGCTAGAGCAACTGCAGGATTTCAGAAAGTAGGAGTAAGAATGGCAGTAAGAAGAGCTCCAGATATAGCTGAAGCAGCAAGGACTGAGAAAGTTAGTGCTCAGCAAGAAAAAGCAACAGTAAGAGTTCAACAAATAAGAACTCAGCAAGAAGAAGCATAAGTAGAAGTTCAACAATCAAGATGGAGCAGTATCCAGCAGTCAGAAGACATATTAGACAGAGAAATTGAATTTATAAGAAGGTTGATGGTGAAAGAGTCTGAGAGAAAGATAACAACAAGAAAACAAAGAAACAACAGCAACAAGAAGAAGACAACCACAGACTGTGAAGGCATAGCAAGTGGAAGGATGCAGCATAAAGTATGGAAGCCTGGAGGAATGCAAAAGAAGAACACTGTAACAGATGACCAGTTGCAGAACAAAGTGTGGGATCCAGGAAGACAAGAATGAAAGCACATGATCAGGAGATCATGAATCATTTTAACCTGGGGAGTCTGATGCAGGGGCATTAGGCTCAAGACAATATTTTGTGTATAGAGAGACATGGGGGGGTCTCATGTTTTTGATTTCCTATGTAATTATTCATATTTGAGTGAGTTTAGTTAATTGTGGAGAGAATTGTAACTGCCCCGAATGATTAGTGGGAACATGAAGGGATAGTCAGTCTCTGTTATCTAGGGATTAGGCTAAATTTAGAATTGTAGGAGTTCAAGAGTTTTGTCGAGTCACTAAAGAATATGAATCGATTCTTTAGCAATTTTTGTATTAAAATAAGTCTCAAGGACAGAGTCCTGTAGAACTGCATCGAGCTGCATAGGGTTAGAGAGCCAGAGAGGCAGAGTAGGAGAACAGAAGGCCATCAGATTGAAGATCTAGCCAACTAGAAGTTTGTAAGTAATGTCACTGTATAAATGAAGAATTGTTTCAATATTACTGTGCATTTGTCAAGTTAATTTCTATGTGAATATGCCTTGAATATCTGTAAGCCATGTATGAGTAGGAATCTATGAACTGGTCAAGATTCTACCTATACATTCTGGGTGGAGATACCCTGTAATCTGGATATTTAATTGATGCTCTGTTCTAAATAAGAAATCGATGTTAATTCATATTGAAATGTATATGTTGTGTAGAATCGGTTAAATTATTTCTATGTAGAACCTCGACAAAGGTCGAAAAGATTGATCCTGTTCATTTACGCATATTGAAACCCTGGTTAAGGCCTGTCAGCATTGTAATCTGTTCCCCGATTGAGATTGGATCGAATCGATCCAAATTCATTAGTTTACAATAGAAAAATCCATTTGTATTATATGGGCTTTCCTTAAAGTCAAGTGTAACTCTCTACGCAAAGGGTCCAATGTAGGAGTTCGATGGATTTTAATATTTTCTTATGAAGAGAGAAGGGAATGATAATTCATGGAAGAAGTGAAACCTTGAAGAGTAGTGGAACCGTGCGGGAACAATGTAAGCTATTTTGGAGGCGAAAGGTGGTTTTCGCGCGATTGAAAAGTGGTAAGGAGTTTTTGGAAAAAAAATGTGATGTATGTCATGGGTTGACGCGTGGCCACAAATGGTTTTGTAATACCATTTACACTGCGCAAATTTTGAGTATTAACCCGTGTGCTTCATGATAACGCAATATCCATCGACGATTGTCCATCTAAGTTTTGGATCATGATGGGTTGTGGACCATCAGATCCCTTCGACATTTAATGCAAAGGTATGTTATTGAGTTGTGGGACCGATGGACCTTAATGTCTCTTGGGTTTTTGTTTTAATTCAAATTCTGAGTTATGAAGGGTTGAACGTTGATTATGTGGTGGCGTTCTAATTAATGTGAAAAGGCTAGATAAGAGTTAATTACTGTGGGGCTGAGTATCGTATAAAGCCTGGGTCCTTAGGAGTTTAACCAAAAGGTCTTGGATCTTTTGATATTTATTATCAATTGGCTATGCATTAACCCCCTCATACTTTATTATAAAGTGGATTGTGGAATGTTGAATTCTCATAAGTAGAATTGCAATAAGGTTTCATTTAATGAAGAATGAAATGTTGATTTAATTCATATGATTTGTTTTTAGGCCATGGAGTGCGAGAAATTTATTGTATGGTTTTAAACCATTAATTGAAGAAGTTCCTGAATGTGAAGATTGAGCACTGATTTGTCACGAAGGGGTGTATTATAGGCATTATAGGTTTTTATAACCTTTCAAGAGAAAGCTTCCAAATTATTTATTTAAATTACTAGCTCAGGAAAAAGAATTTTGTGAGTTTGCCCAGATTGTGGATTTGGTTGGGTAATGTGTTTTGAATGCATTTTATACATAGCTTTGAGATTGAATATATGAGGTAAAAGAAAATGTGGGTTATGCGAGGTACCCCGGCATCATATATTTTCCTTTTTCTGAGTGTCATTCTCTTTAGTAGCTGAGCTTGTAGATGGCTGATTGATGTTGCTATGATTCTGCTTTGCATATTATTTATCCTTTCTTTGATTATTCAGAATATCACTCTTTGACTGGACCTTTTTTTTTTGAATGGGATTGACAGGTACATCTCTGCTCCTCAAAGAATATTGTTTCTACTATGCACTAAAAGCATTTATATACCCATGTTGGTAATCATCTAATTTTGTTTCCAAATCATCATCATTTGCCAAGATATAGTCCTCATCTTTTGGAGAATCAAGATTTTCAGTATACTCTTCATCTTCAGTTAGGAACATGGGCAAGCCATCTATTGTAAAGAAATGATTTGTTTCAACCACCGGATCTTCATCTTATTCTTCCTCCACTTCTTGGACATAATTTTTCTACAATAGGGTCCTAATCTATTGTTGTTGTTGTGTTGTTTGGTCAGGTGCTTTCTGCTCTTTCTGCTTGATTCTAAAACAAGGTTGCTGCCCTCTGAAATTTAGATTTTGGATCTGTGGTTCGAGTCTATTTGAGATAGACAAACAGTCAACCATTCTCTCCATTTTCTAGAGTAATGAATCCATTTTTTCATTAGAAGTGGATGTATCCTCTTTGATTGTTACCCTCTTTTCATATCTCATCCTTGATCTCTTAGCCAAAAAATTTGCTTCCACACTTACAACATTCTTCTGTATATCTGCTAAAGTTGTAGGATCACGTTCACGCAATTGATATGCCATATCAACTTCAAATCCATCTGGAAATTTGACCAAAACCAAACCCTCCAGTGGTTTCATATGTTCAGGAAAAGCATTGTACAATACATTAAATCTCATACAATAATCTTGCGCAGTGTCATCAACATTCCTTTTGATGTTCTCATATTCAGACAGAATTTGAAGGGGATTTTTATTTTCTTCCCATTTTTCTACAAACTGAAGATGCAAAAATTCTAAGGTGTCAATAGTGGTTGTTGGTAGAGCTCTGAACCATTTTCTTACTTCCCCTCCCATAATTTTTACAAAAAAACTCATCTTCACAACCTCTATATCAATTTCATGAAGGTCAAAGAAGTAATTCATCTTATCTACGTGCTTTTATGCTGTCATTGGTAGATTAATGTGAAACAAAGGGAGTTTGGTTTCATAATATGTGGACATAGCACTTGGGTTTTGAGGGAGAACCAAGGGGGCATATCTTGCAACCATGATGACTGGAGGTGGAGGATTTATAATAGGGATTTGAATGCCTAATGTGGGAGGTTTGGTAACTGATTGAGTAGTGTGAACAATAGATGAAGAAGGAGGTGGTGGAAAAGGAATATTCTAGGTAACAGTAGATGAAGTGATGGTAGAAGAAGCTGAGCTGTGAGGTCTACTTATCACCAATCATTTATTTGTGAAGAATAGTTATGAAGATCTTTAAGAACTTGTAAAAGTTGTGTTCCTGATTGTGACCCTAATTGAGAGTGTGAAAAAAAATCTTCAACAGGACTGTGAAAGGGAATGGAGGAATCAACAATTGTTTCATCGATCCAACTCAAATATTTTCTCTAGAATAAACTTTTTTCAAAATTTACATCAAATTCAATATCATGCAAGTTTTCTAACTTTTCGGGGAATGAATGGGCTCTAGGAATGGAACTTCTCTCTGATTTATTTTCGATTGAACTAGAAGTCTCAACAAAAACTTTAGCTTTTCTTCTAATTTTTTTAGGATCACTAAAAATAATGGGGTGATTCGAATAGGGGTTAGATCTGGTGTATCTTTGGGAAGCCAATATGTCCAATTTTCACAAATAGTTAAGTACTTTACAAAATTCTCAATTCAGCCTTTGAGTAAACTCTAAACTTATCATCCACAAGTTTAATAATTTCAATGAAAACTTATTACTGGGCTTAATCTGATCTAACTTGTTTTTTCCCCAGTGGATTCGCCAAAATGTTAACACTCATATTGAACCTCAGGCTGAAGAAGAAAATTCCGAGGTAACCTCAAACCATGCTTAGCCAAGTAGATAGACCTACTAGGCTAGGAGAGGGCTCTCTCCTTATGGATCACAGCCAAAATGATTGAGGAAATAAGATATCAGGCTAGGTATAGTAGCTCAGGTTTTTCATTTTGATTTGTGTAGGGTTTTGCTAGATCGGGAGGAATGAAACAATTAGGGCAAGGAAATCAGGTCAAAATTTGTAGGGTGTTCTAAGGGGCAAGGTAGGTAGAAGGTTTGACATTTAAAGGATGATTATGGTGTGGTGAAATAGAATTTTGAGGAGTTAGGAAGAGCATATGATATGAATTCTCCCTAAACTGAATAAAATAAACAAATTTTGCTAAATTCCACAAAACAGAGCATGAAAACATAAATTTTTCCTTTCAACTTGAAATTAAGCATATAATAGACATGAAAATGATTTATGGGCTTACAATACATCCATACAAACTACCAAAAAATATAAAATATGTCAAACATTGCATACGACATGGATCCCAAAGAAATAGCTGCAAATTTATCATTAATGTCCAAGCTAAACTAATATAAAATTATGTCCTTGAGATGCCAAAGCTCCATGTGAGTCCAACCTGTTACAATGACTGAGAAAATACATCATATAGACCTCAAAACCACTCTCCCTAGCCTCAAGGAGTATAATCCATGACATAGGTATCAGTGTCACCTACTCCCAAATAAGAATCTGAAGACAAGGAAGACCCAACAATTTGCCTCTAAAAGAGAGGAAACTGATTCATTTGACCTCTAGAGGATTTATCTAATGTATATACCCTAGACAATAAAAAACATGAAATTTACATTTATCTTGAACTTTCACATCAGTAATTTCTCATTTCCCAAGATAAAAATTCAAAAAGTCAAAATTTGTTGAAGATGATGAAAATTGCATTTTTCTGGCAAAAGTGTAGCACCATGACAGAATAATAGCCTCTTTTGAAAGAAAATTTTGGAGGCCTTCCATGTGTCAAAATCAGCCCCAAGATATCTCATTGGAAATCTCTCTAAGTTCAGTTTCCAAATATGTCTCCACTTTTGAAAATGGTGCCCATCTGCCCTGTCAAAAACTATTTTTGCCAAGATTGGTAAAAGTGTAGTGCCAAGGTCAAAAAGGGGGCAGAAACATGAAAATTTGATGTTTTTTTTCACTTTTGAGGGACCAGTTCTCCTCCAAATTTCCTGAAACTTCCTAGGGTTGATTTATTCATCATTTAGAACATGATGGAGGTGGCCATTTTTCCATTGGAGGATCCAAGAAAAAGCACAGCACCAAGGGCACTGTGTTTTTCACAAATTTTTTGTGTGCCAAAATTGCTCAAAAAACAAAAAATGCACTAAAGTGCCAAATGTGCCAAAAACTTGGCAAAATTTTTAGGTTACTTGTTTATCAATCGATTGAGGCATGAAGAGACACCTTAGCAGGTACGTCTAACCTCTCCTTCTCCTTTTTCTTGGTCAAGGCTTGAATTTTTGCATGGGCTTGTTTGAGCTTGGCCCTTGCAATTTTGTTCCTCATTAACACCAATGTACTCCTCTTTAGAAATTTTGAACTTGAAGGCTTTGGAAACCATAGGGTAAATGGAATAATATGAGGGGAATGAGAGATGAGATGGCTAGCTTAGGCAAATGGAGGGAATTAGTGTAAATGAAAACCTAGGTCTATGAAAACCCTAAGATTCAACAATATGTATGACTGATATGTTGAACAAGGATATGGTGGATGACAATGAGAGGGAAATGAAAATTAGGGTTTCATACGCTACAAACACTTCAAATATTTAATGGAACACCAAATATGTGAGAAGAGAGGTGATTTAAGTTTCATTTGCTGATTTAAAGCTCCTTGGAGAAGTTTGTGAGGAGATTTGAGCTTGATGGAGGTGGTGAAACTTTTCAAAACCTTCACTATGAAAAAGCATAGTGGCCTGGAAAAAATTTTAGTGCCAAGACAAAAGCGCAATTCCACTTTGCAAAAGCGCAGTGCCGATGTATTTTGGTCTATTTTTTTGGGGCAAAAGTGTAGCGCCAAGACAAAAGCGCATCACCGCTGCAACACTATTTTACAAACCACTTTTAAAGGCCTTTCCAGTGTCCAAATTGGGCCTAGGATAGCTCATTGGAAATATATTGAAGTATAATTTCCAATAATACCTATATTTTTTTTATTGGAGTTGATTTACTTTTTACCAAGTTTATTTTCCCAAGACTAGTCAAAAATTGGTGAATGAGGGTGCATAAATGCAGAGTACTGGTACAGGAAAGTTTTGGGGGCCTTTATCAACTTTAAATTGAGCTCATGATAGCTCATTGGAAATGTCTCTCTATATATTTATCATTTGAATCATCAATAATGTCATTTGGACACTCCAGCTATTATAAAACTTGATTTTCCCAAGGTCACTCTAGAAGTGCAATAACTCTCCCATGGCACCTGTATTTTTGACATTTCTCCAAAACCATGAAACCTGTGTAAAAAATGAAGTAGGTTTTCTTCCTTGGCTTATTATTGAGAAAAAAATCTCTCATTTTTTTCAAATTCATCTCCATTTGGCCGGAAACATAGTTTGAAGAAAATCTGGCCCTATGAGTGGCAAATGAATTGACCCTTGGAATGACTTCTCAAAAAATGACGGAGACATGATGTTTATGAGCTAAAATGACCTCATACTTACTTATATGACCTACCTTTTGGCTCTTCTGCTCAAATGTATTGGGTCCATAAGAGACCCTAGCTCAGTGGGAGAGGAAATTAGGGTTTAGTGCTTGTGGAAAATGATGACTTAGGCACCCTTGGAACAAAACAACTCCCTTTGACATTTGATGTGTTGGCATGTGGATTTCTGAGTTGGAAACCTTTGAGAGACTAAGTAATTATGACATTTGAAATGATTGAAGCAAATCATGAGTTTATTTTTGGGTTACCTTCACACCTTCTATTTCCCTTTATTGAAAATGAGACAATGCAATGATTTGACCTAATGAAACCTTAGTGACCTAATGAGAAATGAAAGAAACTGACTCAATAAGTGACTTTGACTAAAAGTGGAATGAGAGCAAACTTGTTTTCAGCATGATGAATACATGGAAGAGGGTCAGTAGACATATACTTGTGAAGGAAAATAGGACACTTGACAAGGATAACCACCAGTGGAACAATTTTATATCATGACCTAATGGAATGATTGAAAATTCTTTAGAGTGGGACACTTAAAATGCACATGCAAAATGTGTTTTGATCCGTTGATCAGTGATTGTCATTGATGTCAACCCAAGCAGCACTAGGGGCTAACCCAATATTGAATGAGAATTTTTACCTACCAAATTAATATATTTTGGGTCAATAATGCTTTTGATGGTTTCTAATTGTCGATATGTTTCCGTTGATATATGGCACACCATGTAATTCTTCACGGTTTGAGAGATATTCATGTTTGAAGTTTGTACCTCAGTTAGTGGGCTAAAACCCCATGGGGTTGGGGCATGGGTCATTGAAAATTCATAATTAATATTTTTTAAGCTCCTAAAATCCCTCCCATGTTCACTTGTTGAATCCCCTCTCAACTTAATAATTCATATATATTGTTATCTTCATTTCCTCCTTAGGTAAGGGATTCGGCCATCTGAAATAGTTCATCGTGGAATTTATACTCTAAATTTTTTTCTACGAAGGCTTAGAAGATGAAATTGTTATGAGGCGAAGCCAAGATCCTAAGGAAGCTGCAGTAAAAATTTCAGATCAATTTGCACAATATTTTTGGAGATATGATATGTGGAAGTCAGGGTTTCTGCAGGCTCCTAAAATTCATCTCAATGAAGTGACCTTGGTAAATTCTTCCTAACTCTCTCTCTGAGTATCAGATTGGAATGTAATAAAAATTTAAAGATAGGGAACAATATTTAAATTTCTCTCTATCAATTCCAGAAGAAAATGAATAAACAGTGACACGTGGCACACCATACAAGTGCGCTCTGCTGAAACAATCCATAATTAGGGTAGTGTGAGAAATTAGGTATAACTCTCTCTTGAAGAATCCAAATCGGGTAAAACCTGTGGCATTGGAAAGAAAACTCAGAGGAATACTACCGGACCAAAAATCAGATATTGAGGATCTAAAATAACAGAGATACACTAGATTCAATATCGAGCTCCTAGAAGGCAAGAAAAAGATAGATCATGTGTTGTCAAGGATTGCAAAGGACCAGACTTTCTACGACATAAAAGAAAAACAAGGTGCAGCAGAGGGTAGCATGACAAGAACAGCAACTAAGGTGCATAAAAACAGCAAGAAGTTCATCATATGAAGTCTTCAAGTGGATCAGATATTGAGGATCTGAAATAATAGAGATACACCAGATTCAATATTGAGCTCCCAGAAGGCAAGAAAAATCTAGATCATGTGTTGTCAAGGGTTGCAAAGGACCATACTTTCTATGGCAGAAAAGCAAAGAAAGGTGCAGCAGAAGGTAGCATGACAAGGGTAGCAACCAAGGTGCATAACAACAGCAAGAAGTTCATCATATGAAGTCTTCAAGTGGGCAGCACTGCATACAATCATTGTAAAGGTATCATTGTACTAAGTCATTATAAATACATTATTGTAAAAATTGTACTAGTGTCTATTTGCGAGGTTGAAGAGCGATGTTGGGAGAGTCTAGGATCATCGGTAGTGGTGTCAAATTTGGGGTTATGGTCTAGTATATCTTCTTCTTCTACATCATTCTATATCATTGTAAAGTGGACCATTTTCCCTGGTATGGGAGTCCATTATTTTTTTATTCTTCTATAGGGTGGTAGGGTGGTGCTAGGGTGAGTTGTAGCTCATTGGGTGTTGGGGCATCCGTTCAGTTGACTACTAAATAATCTCGGGCATTGGAGTGTCCATCCAATGGGAGTTGGAGAAGAATTATTTTCTAGATTCTAGGAAGTTGGAGATTTATTTTCAATTGGAGTTGAATATTAAAGAATTATTAGAAAAGCATTAGGTGGTTTTTGTCTCGGAGTGGGTTTCCACCTTAAAAAATGTGTGCATTTGTGTTCCTCTTGTTTGCTGCTATCATTGTACAAACACTGATAATAATTGAAGATTAACTAATGCTCTAATTGAAAGGAATACTGATTCACCGCCCCTCTAGTATTTCCAACAATTGGAATCAAAGCTTGGTTCCTTCAATAACAGTTTAACAGCTAGAAGGAGGTCATGGAGCATACCAAGAATTGTGTGCCTTTATTCGATGAAAATAATTATGCACTCTGGAAAGGAAGAATGGAGATCTATCTCTTGGCGCAAGGTTACGAAGTATGGGACACTGTTCAAAATGGATTTACTTCAACCACAGATGAACAAGGTAAGAATATTTTGGTAAATGATGCAAAAGCAAAGAATATTATTATCAGTGGAATTATTGAATCTGCTTATCATAAGGTGCTGGGTTGTAAAACCACAAAAAATGTATGGGAAAAGCTTGAGAATATATATGCAGGTGACTCAAATGTCAAAGAAGCAAAGCTTCAAATCTATAGAGCAAAATTTGAGCAACTCAGAATGAAAGAAGATTGCAACATTGCTGCATACTTCCAATACGTTGATGAAATAACCAATACTCTGGTAGGATTGGGAGAGCTAGTTGACGAGAAGACTATTATACGGAAGATTCTTAGAACGTTACCAGAAAGATTCAACCCAAAGGTATCGGTCTTAGAATACAGTGAAAATCTAGACAAACTCAGTAAGGAAGAATTACATGGAGGTCTCATAGCATATGAAATGAGACTTGATGAAGAAAAGAGTACTTCAAATCTAGAAATTGCGTTCGTTGCATCTAAGCAAACCAATAAGGACAAACAACCTTCAATTGAAATGACATGCACCTGCAAGTGTGAAGAAAAGGGAGATGATGGAGAAGGTCTTTCAGATGAAGAATATGCTTACTTTACAAGAAAACTAAAACCTGGTAAGGGAAAATTCAAAGGTAAACTTCCATTGATATGTTTCGGTTGTGGTGAGGTTGGGAATTTCGTAGCAAAATTTCTGAACAAAAGTGATGGAAACTCAAAAGGAAATAAAGGCTTTAAGAAATTCAACAAGCAAGGCAAAAATAAAGGATCCAAAAGGAACTCTATCTCTAAAGAAGATAGCTCATCATCCGATGAAGAAAGTGATAGCAAAGAAGAATCCAATGAGAAAGTATTGTTTATGGCCAAGCACAATAAACAAGAAGTATCAAACAATGAAGAAGGGTTGACCATAGAATAATTTTATGAGGAAGCAATCAAGCTTATAAAAGAGCTCAATGCTGAGAAGATTCGTTCCAATAATCTTGAAGAACAAGTTCAAGGTCTAAAAATTGAGGTTGAAGAACACAAATGTATTGAAGAGTCACTTCAAAAGAAGTTGGAAGAAAGCAACCAAGAAAGAGAAGAATTAGAAGCCGAAGTAGTCTCGCTGCGTAAGGAAGTGAAGAAGGGAAAAACTATCCAAAATTATGCCAACAGCTCAAGGGCATTGGAAGAACTCACCAACAATCAACGATCTTACAACGACAAAACTGGCCTCGGTTACAAAGAAGAAGAAGCAGGACCTTCTACATCAAAATACAATGAACCTATGAGATCTGACATACATTTAGACTTCATTAGACAAGATTCACAAGCACATCCTTGGAAGATGATTCCTTGACGAAGATTTTCATCCAGGTACCAACATATTTTTCATGGCTATTGTTATTCATGTGGAAAATTTGTTCATAAAGCTGTAGAATGTCGCACGTACCCTAGGAACCAATACAATTCCAAGAGATTCTTCAAATATGAACCTCCCAGGGCTCAATGAAACATTAATAGATTTGAACATTTAAGAAATAATATGGAATGTTACAAATGTCATAACTTCGGACACATAGCCAGAGACTGCAGACTTGAAAATCCTCCAGAAGAATCTTCGAAGCCACAAAATGAACGAACATGGAAGAAGAAGAAGACTGATAATTGTGCTTTCACTCTCTAGGCTCAAAAAAATAAAGATGTGTGGTATGTTGACAACAGTTGCTCAACGCATATGACTGGAGATAAAAGGATATTTGTATCTCTGAAAGAGAAGAAGGATGGAACCATATCCTTTGGAAATGATGGATCTTCAAATGTTATAGGATCAGGTACCGTCACTCTCGGAAGCAAAGATGTTATAGCCAAGAATGTTCTTTTGGTCGAAAACATGAATCACAATCTGCTCAGTGTTGGAAAAATGTGCGATCAAGGACATACAAAGCTATTCAACTCCACAAAATGTGAAATCAGGAAAGGCAGGTATGGTAAAATTGTGGCTACAGCAAGTCGAGCTCCAAATGACATATATGTTCTGGATGAAGCAAATAAAGCATGTCTACTAGCTAAAGAAGATGAAAGCCGGTTATGGCACAAACGAATGGGTCACATAAACTTTGAAAATCGTGTTAGGATAAGCAAAAAGGAAGCAGTACGAGAAATGCAGAAAATCTCAAAACCTTCCAACACACTATGTGAGGCATGTCGGCATGGCAAGCAGACAAAAGTACAATTTAAAACAAAAGAACACTTTGCATCACATCCATTGGAATTGATACATACTGATCTATGTGGTCCTGTGAGAACAAAAGGCTTAGACGGAGAATTATATTTCATGTTAATGATAGATGACTATACTAGGATGACAATCGTCAGTTTCCTAAAGAAAAAACCTGAAGCATTTGAGTGCTTTAAGATCTATAAGGAGTTGGTTGAAAATGAAACTGATTTGAAAATAAAGTGTTTGAGATCAGATAATGGTGGAGAATTCACTTCGAAATTATTTCAGCAATACTGTGACGAAAATGGACTAAAAAGGAAATTTTCAACAACACGAACACCTCAGCAAAATGGAGTTGCTGAAAGAAAGAACAGAACCGTACAAGAAATGGGTAGAACAATGTTGAAGGACTCAAAATTGGATGAAAAATTCTGGTTTCAAGCAATTGATACGATAGTCTTCATTATCAATCGAAGTCTTCTCAGAAATAATTGCAACAAGTCTCCATATGAATTATGGAAAGGGAAACCGACCAATGTAAAATATTTCAGGATCTTCGAAAGAAAATGTTATATCAAAAGAGAAGTTCAAAATTTGGGTAAGTTTGAATCACGTGTTGATGAAGGTATCTTTATTGGTTACTCACGCAAAAGAAAGGCCTATGAATGCCATAATCTAAGATGAAAACAGATATTGGAGAGCATAAATGTTACATTTGACGAAGATGGTGTTCTAGTGAGTAATGATGAGGATCTAGAATCTTTGAAACTTGAGACAGAGGCTGAAAAAGACACAGATAAAATTGTAGAACAAGAAGAAACTATCAACGAGGAAGAAGTAAACAATGATCATCAAGATATACCAGAACAACAACAAGAAGCTCCTCCAAGGAGAACAAAAGAGTGGATTCAAAAGAACCATCCATCAAATCAAATCATTGGTGACATAAATTAAGGTCGACAACTTCGTTCATCACAACAAGCTCACGTTGCTTTTCTAGCAACCTTTGAGCCTAGTAGTTTTGAGGAAGCCAGCCAAAATGAACATTGGGTAGCAACTATGAATGAAGAATTGGATCAAATTGAGAAGAATAACACCTGGGAATTAGTTCCACGACCAAAAGATAAAAATGTCATTGGGACTAAATGGGTGTTTAGGAACAAATTGAATGAAGATGGGCAGGTTACCAGAAAAAAAGCAAGATTGGTTTGCAAAGGCTATGCACAAGTGGAAGGAATTGATTTCGACGAAACATTTGCACCAGTTGCCAGAATGGAAGCCATCCGAATGTTTCTTTCCTATACATGTTCAAGAAAAATCAAAGTCTACCAAATGGATGTTAAGTCAACATTTCTGAATGGAGAATTAGAAGAAGAAGTTTACATCGAACAACTTGAAGGTTTTCTACTATCACAAAAAGAAGACTATGTCTACAGGTTAAAGAAGGCTCTATATGGCTTCAAGAAGGCTCCCAGAGCATGGTATTATCGTATTGATGGATATCTACGTCAACAAGGGTTCAAGAAAGGTATTGTTGATAGCAATATTTATGTACAAATAGATAAAGATAATTTAACAATTGTTGAGGTATATGTGGATGATATAATATTTGGTAGCAATGATGATCGACTAAGTAAGAATTTTTCTACAAAGATGCAAAGTGAGTTTGAGATGTCTTTACTTGGTGAGCTGACATACTTCTTAGGGCTTCAAATATCTCAGCAAGAGAAAGGAATATTTATATGTCAAGCCAAGTACATCAAGGAAATGCTTAAGAAATTCAAAATGGAAGATTGCAAACTCGTCCTTACTCCGATGGTAACAGGTTGCAAATTGAGCATAGACGACTCATCTAAGGATGTGGATCAGAGGTTGTAAAGATCTATGATTGGTAGTCTTCTATATGTAACAGCCTCTCGGCCAAATGTTATGCAAGCAGTTGGACAAGTAGCAAGATTCCAAGCAACACCAAAAGAATCACATATTATTGTCGTCAAAAGAATTCTTCGATATCTAAAGGGCACAAAAGAATATGGCTTGTGGTATCCCAAGGGTAACAATCTCATTGTTCAAGCCTTTACAGATGCAGATTGGGCAGGAAGTGTTGATGATCATAAGAGTACTAGTGGAGCAACATTATATCTAGGTGGTTGTCTCGTATCATGGTTGAGCAAAAAACAAACTTCAATCTTGTTATCTACAGCGGAAGCAGAATACATTGCAGCAACATCATGTTGTACTCAAGTCCTTTGGATGAAACAAACTTTGCAAGATCTTCAAGTACAATTCAGTGAGCCTATTCCCATATTCTGTGACAACACTAGTGCCATCAGCATCTCCAAGAATCCTGTCATGCATTCAAAAACAAAACACATTCCGATCAAATATCATTTTGTTAGAGAACAAGGCACTGAAAATAATATCAAACTTGAGTATGTTTGTACAAAAGAACAAATAGCTGATATCTTCACTAAACATTTACCTCATGAAGCATTTGAATATCTTCGTCAAAATCTTGGGATTCTCCCAAGTTCTCATTAGATTACAGGTCTGCAGGACGGTTGTGTGTCAATGGGAGTGGAAGTGTGTACAGGTCCGCAGGATGGTTGTGTTTTAGGGGTGTTATAGCATCATTTCTCACCTTCACATGATTCATGATTGCTTTGATGGTTTTGGGCACCCATTCCTACAGACTTGGACAAATTCACTAAAAAACAGTGTAAAAATCCCCATACGCGACTATGCCCGTACTTTTCCGCGTGTATACGCGAGTCCAGCTGCACTTTTCCGCGTATGCCATTAAAATTATGAAAAAATATATAAAAATTCCCTATTTTCGGGCTGGGTTGATGGTTACTCAGGTAGTTCAACCACCCCAGCACGTGGCCAACTGTTTCCAACTATTGAAACTACTTGGAGGGAGTATAAAAGCCCCTCATGTGTATGGCCTAAGGGAGAGAGAGAATTTATTGATATTATACTCTGTTGGTATTCCCTATCAAAGTCTGATTCCCCGTGCCTCCTGCACTTTCCCAGTTCATTATAGGAAACCCTTGTTTCCTTGAGATGCTCATCTCCCTATATGTCATCTCGTATGCACCAGTTTGGAAGGAGTCTTAGCGAGGCAAGGGCTGGACGGATCCAGACGACGGTCTGCTCGAAGGCCATGGAAGGATCAGGTGATCTCTCCACCCGTTACTTTTGTACATGCTATTTATAATACAGAAGTATCATGCTGTTCCCAAAATAAACGTGTTAGTGTATGCTTATATGTATGTGAAAATTGTTATTTAAGCATTCATTATGATTTATTTAATGTTTTATATGAATCTCACTAACATTTAGAGTAGATATATGCTGTACAACCAGTCCTTTGTGCTTGTTTCTTCTTGTATTTCAGGTTAAGAAGGAAGGACGGTTGCTGGGGGTTTGAACCCTGCGGGATCTGCTTCAACCGTAGGACCTACGGGTAACTTTCTCATTCTGCTCTATTTAGTTTTTCTGAACGTGCATGGTTGTGTGAGTCTCTGTTAAGTAGCATGCCCCTGCTCTGTGGAGGTTGTAACCCAACGAACCTCTAGGGTGATATTCCCCGAAACAGAACTGGCGACTCTGCTGGGGATCACATTCTTGTGATTCTCCTATTGGGTGGTTTCAGCTGTTTGGTAGGATTCCAACAGTTTTAACTTTCATTTGTAGTCCAGTTTACTTTTTTACAGTCAGTCTGAAGTCCTGGTTTCTTTTCCAGGCTTGTTTTTTTTGTTTTTTCATTATTTACCTTTGCATACGCACTTTTTTTCTGCACACAGTCGCGTATACATGCAATTTTGTCTAAAGGAACCCGCGTATACGCGAGTTTCCCTTAGCACAGACGCGTATGCACGCTGGTTGCATAACTGTGAAGTAGCGTATACCTAGGCAAATTTTGAATTTTTGGGTTTCTTGACTTTCTGGTCCTTTCTGCCTGTGGAGACCTGTTTCTACAATGTCTCTGTACTCACTGGAGTGTGAAGGAAGTGGTTTCATGTCTTTTCTCTCTTTCGTTTGATTGAAAACTAGTCTTTTTGGCAAAGTGTTGTTTTTGGTGCTGGCACTTCTGGATTGAGTTCCAAGATCGCTTTTTGAGCATTCTTGGCTGTTCTGCTTTATCAGAACAGAGAGCTTCTACTCACTGACTCACTCCTATCTTTGTGTTGTGCTTCACATTGCGATTTTTGCTTCGTTTTTGATTGGTTTTCTTGAGTTCCATAGGCTAGGTTTTGTTGCAACTTTTGGAGAGCTTTTTTAGCTTCTTTGGAATTTTTGTTTGCAACGAGTTTGCACTATTTGTCTAGGCTGAGTGGCTGAGTTTTCTGGTCTTCTTTTGCTCTTATTGGTCTTGCTACAAGTTAGCTTTATAAGGTTTGGGAGCATTATTGAAGTTTGTGCTTGGAATTCAGTCTTGTTTAGTTTGGATTTTGATAGTTGTGCTTGGTCTTTTCGAGCTCTTTATTTATAAAACAAAAAATCTCAAAAAACATTTGCTTTGCTTTTTGTTTTTGCATTTCAAAGGCTTAAAAAACATTTTTACTTGTTATTTTCTTTTGTTATTGCATTTTCATTTTCGTTTGCTATAACTTTTGAAGCTTTAGTGAGGTTTCTTGCTTTTAGTTTTTGGCTTGATTTTGAGGAGGAGTTGTCATTTGATTTCTTCTTCTTGTTTTTAAGTGTTCTTGGTGTCCTCATTTTAAGAGTTCTTGGTTTCGAGAACTAGCTGTTTGGGCAACCAAAGAAGAGTTAAAACTGAAGGACTTTTTGGGAATTTCACTCTGCTTTAAGAGATTTGCATCTTAGGATTTACATGCTTGTAGTGATTTGCATTAGGTGCATTTAATCATTTAGTCAATTTCTTAGTTTTTGTGAGTGTGAGTTTGCTATTTGAAAAGAAAAAATACAATTTTTAGTCTCGTAGAACCTGTATAGAGATTACTTTTCATCGAAAGACAAGAACTGCATTTGCATGTAGTTAAGTTTTTATTAATTTCTTTTGCGTCAAAACACCATACGTTTCATCTCCATATCATTGTGACTTAATATAACAGCCCATTAAAATAAGCCATTTAATCTAAAATCAACTAGAAAGTTTTTCTAAGTGTCAATCACCAACTAGATAGGTTGTAGGGCCTTGGAATAGGTGAGTGGAGAGTTAACTCTCCAAGGCCGCTCAAACAAACATAGAAGTTGATTAATTGAGCGAAATCCAACTCCGTTAGGTGGACCGGCAAAAGCTCTCATCCGAGAGTCAAGCGTGAGGGGAAGTGAAGGTTGAGAAGAGGGATACCCCCCCTCCGATTAGCTGAATCTGACCTCAAGACCGTTCCGCCCGGCTTCTGATACGGATTGGTGCCCATAGTTGCCACTCCTAGGTTCCACACAGGTGACTGCGGGGGGGAATACCCGTGGTACATGAGGCAGACGTCGCATCACTTTCAGCAGTACTTCTGGGGGGTGCCCTTGCGAAGCTTGGGTGCTTGAGCCGGCAAAGGCTGTCGTTAGGAGGTCGGCGTAACTGTTTCTGATACCTTCGCTAGTTGTTATGGGCCCTAATCATCCCAGACTGCTTTCGGAAGGCCCTATACTTCGCTTTCCTGTATTTTGGTGTCCGGTCCTCATCACCCGGAGCGGAAATACTTGGAGGCTGTTTGCTTGCTGTTTCTCAGGGATTTTTTATTTTAGTGAGTGCTCTTTGCTCCTAGCTTGCCTAGCTTTTCACTTTTCTTGAGTCTAATATAATAAATCTGTAAAAGTGGCTGATCAAGCGCCTCGACGTTCGAGGAGAATCCGGGGGTTATCTCCCAAGAGTGCAGAGCCTTCTTCGAGAAGGCGTAGGAGCGATTTAGCAGGTGGTTTTCACCCTGTGGAGTCTGACGCTGTGGAGAGAGATCCTCCACTAAGGTCTGAAGGTTTCATTGCTGATTCCGGTGTCGGTTCCGAGAGGAGCGTTCCGCTCACCTCGCGAGTATTGTTTCCTCAGGAAGAAGATTTTCAGATAGAAGATATACCTGAGCCTCCTGCTACAGGTCCATCTCCTCTTCCTCCTGATTATCCGTTTTTTGTTCAGTACATCGGACCGGAGTCTGAGAGACCGCCGGATCTTTCGTATCATTCTTATCTTTCGATGGCCACGACTGGGAACGCGGCTTCTACCGTGAGTGCTGCAGGCATTCAGACTCCTGCTTCTGTCGAAGCAGGGGGCACTATTGCTTCATCTTCGATTGCTTCTAGTGCTGCTGTGTTTGGCTCTGGTTTCACCCAGGCACATGCTTCTCATTCTGGTCCCTTTTGTTCAGGGATGCCCTCTAGTGGGAATCCCTCTTTTTCCTTTTCCGCTGCTTCAGCTGGATCTACACCCATGTCTAACATGGCTAGTGGATCAGCTTCGTTTCAGGGTTTCCCCTTTGGAACTGGGCACATTCCTAGTTCCAATCCTTCTTTAGGGTCATTTCCGTTTACGTCCCAGACCCAGAGTTTCAACCCTTGGTCTGGGGGGCAAAGTTCGACTACTTTTACGGGATGGAATCCTGTCTTTACTACAGCGGGGGCAGGGAATCAGTTTTACGCAGGTCATCAAGGAAATGCTTCTTTCCCTTCATCGAGTGCTTATCAGTCCTTTTCTCCTCTGTCTAATGCTTGGAACCCCTATTAGGGGCTCTCCTCTTCAATTAATACTTCAGCGGGGGGGACTGGTCTGGGCTTTGGTAACTCGGCGTGGGGAGGAGGTTCTTCTCAATTTTCTATGAGTCCTTTCTGGCAACCTGGTGCCTCATTAAATCCAGGCTATTCTTTTCAGAATGTTGGGAATCCATCCCATCAAGGGTGGAATCCTCAGGCTCCACCTTGCTTACCTTTTCTGGCAACGTTAAACTTGCCAGATTTGTCGAAGTTGACTAATGACTCGATTCGTTATAGTCCGGGGTGGCCTCCGGTCCCGACCAAACTTCCTTCAGACTTTCCAAAGTTTGAAGGTAAGAATGGAGAGGATCCGGCAGACCACATCACCACTTTCCACTTATGGTGTTCTTCAAACTCCCTGATCGATGATTCGATTAGGTTGAGATTATTTCAACGCACCCTAACTGGAAATGCTGCCAAATGGTATATCGAGCTCACTGGGGGCAGTTTCGCTACATTTGGGGAACTGGCTATCACATTTCTAAACCATTTTCAGTTGCCTGTCAGATATGAGGCTGGGACCGAACTCCTGGATAATTTTAAGCAGGATGAGGCAGCTCACATTTCTGATCACATTCAGGAATGGAGGAGAAGGAAGAGGCTTATCAAAGCTCATATTCCAGGTGAATTCCTTATCGAGTGGTTTTTGAAATCTCTGCAGTCAGATATTTCAAAATATGTATCCCTATCTGGGGTATTTTCTGAGGAACAGGCCATTTTTAGGGCCCAGCAGTTAGAGCTGATCTATTCTCAGTCTGGGGTACTTTATAAGTATTTGCCCAATGCTCCTCACTCCAAATTAGATTTGTCGAAAACTAAACCTGGTCCGCATGGTGACGGGCTTGTCGGATCGGTCAATAGTGGTGCAGCCAGCCTGCTTTCTCAAATGCAGCAGTTGTCTTTACAATCTGCTCCTTCTGGTCAGGCTGTGCTTGCTGATTCATCACCTTCCCAGTCTTTGTCCATAAATGCTGTCCAAACTTCTGATCCCAAAGGAAATCAACAATCCGACGGGAAGAAGAAGGGACGAAATAATAAGAAGAAGGGCAAGAACGGGAAGGGCAATGCAAATAAAACTAAGGAGCGTGTTGGTGAGGGTCAAAAGGAGAAAAAGAAAGTGAAGTTTCCATGCAAGCTTTGTGTTGGAGACCATCTCACACACCTTTGCCCTAAAATTCAGGATGCTCAGCGCTTGTTAGCTCAGCAGGGTTCTTCTAGTTCCCAGGCTGTGTTAACAAACCCTTTTCCCCAAGGGCAGCAATTAGTTGTTGGCGCGAACCAAAATCCTGGGGCTTCCTCTAGGGGCACCCAGGAAGGGGAAATTCCATCGAACATTTTTATGATGAGTGCTCACGCGGATATCGCTACGAGATCCCGTGATTATGGCGGAGAGGAATCTTCGAAAGCTAAGGAAGTTCCTGATGCTACTGAGCCGCTTCACATTACGAAGGCAACTGTTGAGTCTATGCCTCGGATGCCAAAAGCATCTTCTAAGCGGTCAACGATTAATCCGAATGCGAGGGCTGCCTAGAACTACTCGATTGTATAAGATCTGGTGCAGAGTCCTTGTGCTATGTCAGCTTTAGAGGTACTCCAGTCTTGTCCGGCTCAGCGCAGTGCTTTTCTCACTGCCATTGGGGCTATTGATCCAAAAAATTCTCTTCTGATTACTTTTGATATGAATAATTTTAAAAAGAGACTGCCTCATCACATGGCTTTCCATATTAAATCGTCGTATCGGAAGTGCAATATCTTTCGAACGGTTGTTGATGAGGGTGCTTCTACATACGTGATGTCTCTCGCATGTTGGAAGACACTTGGATCTCCCAAATCTGTTCCATCTAGCATTGTTCTTACTGCGTTCGATGGTCATTCTCACAGACCCCATGGTATTGTCCCGGCTTTGCCCATCTGTGTTGGGGGAAAAAATGTCAACATAGAGGTTGAGGTAGTGGATGCAGCCTTGGACTACAACCTTCTGTTGGGGAGGAACTGGATATATGAGATGGATGCCATTGCATCCTCATTATTTCGAATTGTATGTTTTCCCCACGAAGGGAGGATTGTCACAGTGGATCAACTGGACTGTCCTCAGGTAGACCTGAATGCGCCTTCTGACTCATCCGTTCCTAAGTTGGATAATACTAAGGCGCCTGTTGAGAATCTAGGAGTTGGAATGTATTCTTCCCTGATGGGTACTTTCGATCTTCCTCCTCCTACGGTGCATATTAATTCTATTTCATCCTCCAAGGCTCCCCTTCGAAGAGAGTTCTTTCGAACTCATTATTTTTCAGATCCTTGGACCTTACCTTCCCCTACTACCACATTAGCGAAAGGTCAAGTGGGTGGAATGGAATTTCCGATTTCTGCAGCTGAGATTGCATATCAGTCTATTGTTGACACTGCAGAATCCGTTCCAGCTCCTCTTTCACCGGAAGAGTTGGATGGTGATGTGGCTCCGGCTTGGACGATTAGTTCTTCTTCGGCCCAAGATTGCCTTGATACCACTCTTCCATCTGAAGAGGCAATCCTGGAAGCCATGACTGGTATAGATAGACCGTGGGATGATTTGCATCATCGGTCTTACTTCCTACCTGACTTAAGCGAAGTTGAAACAAGTTTTCCAAGTCCTCAGTCTCCTGGTCCTGTTCACCCAGTCTTGAACCCTTTGGCACCAACACAGGTTTATGCTGAAGGGAACATGGCTGTGATCTCTCCTACTATCCCGGTGAAAATTTCTAGGGATCCCAATATTATCGAGAATGTCTTCATTGGAGCTGAATGTTCCCGTGAAGAGGTTCAAATTTATACCGAGCTCTTCAAAGAGTATAGAGATGTATTTGCTTGGTCTTATGAGGAAATGCCTGGCATAGACCCATCTATTGTCCAGCATGAGATCAAGACGTATGAAAACGCTAAGCCGGTCAGGCAAAAACTTCGTCCGGTCAATCCTAGGAAGGCAGCAGCTATCAAAGCTAAAGTTGAAAAGCTGCTTAAGGCGGGATTCATTTTCCCAGTTCCTCTGACTGAATGGGTTTCAAACCCCGTTCCCGTAGATAAAAAGCAAGGAACAATTCGAGTGTGCATCGATTTCAGAGACCTAAATAAGGCATGTCCTAAAGACAATTACCCCACACCATTTATCGATCAGATCATTGACGAGTGTGCCGGTAATGAGATTTTCTCCTTCATGGACGGTTTCTCCGGATATAATCAAATTACTATCCGTCCTGAAGATCAACATAAGACTACATTTATTTGTCCCTGGGGTACGTTTGCATACAAGAAAATGCCTTTTGGTCTTAAAAATGCTGGGGCTACCTTTCAGCGGGCCATGTCTTACGCCTTCCACGACATCAAGAAGATTATCGAGGCATACTTAGATGATCTAGCTGCTCATTCTCGAAAGAGGATGGATCATCCTAGTCACCTCCGGCAAATATTTGAAAGATGTCGTTTTTATAAAATTCGTTTGAATCCGAACAAGTGCGTTTTCGCGGTAACATCCGGTCGACTGTTGGGATTTATCGTGTCTAGGGAAGGGATAAGGGTAGATCCCTTCAAGGTTGAGGCAATACTTCGGTTGCCTCCCCCGTCTTCAATCCGTCAGCTTCAAAGTCTCCAAGGGAAGTCTAATTTTCTTCGGAGGTTTATCGTCAACTATGCTGAGATTACAAAGGGATATATGAGACTGTTTAAGAAAGGAGTTCCTTTTCTTTGGGACGACTACGCTCAACGCTCATTCGATGCTTTGAAAAAGGCATTGACCTCTGCTCCTTTACTGAGTCCACCCGATTATAGCAGAGATTTTATTTTGTATCTGGCTACAGCAGAATCTACCATTGGTATGGTTCTGGTTCAGGAAGACGATGCTCTTGCAGAGCATGTTATTTACTACCTTAGTCGAGGACTGGTAGGACCTGAACTTCGATACACCCCGATAGAAAAATTAGCCTTAGCAGTAGTCCATGCTGTGCAGCGACTCCGACATTACATTATTCTTCGTAAAACTTATGTCTTGGCAGCTGCCAATCCATTTTAGTTTGTCCTCAGCAGGCGAGTGATTGGGGGCAAATATAATAGATGGATTGTGATTTTACAGGAATTTGATCTTGAGTTCATGTCTTCCAAATCCAAGAAGTCATTAGTTTTTGCGGAATTGATCTCCGAGTTGCCCTGTGGAGAGGAGATGATCTATGATGAGTCCTTTCCGGACGAACACTTGTTTCTGATCTCTCCACAGGATCCTTGGTACGGGGATATCATTGTATATCTCCAGACTGTGAAGTTTCCCTCTACTTTTTCGAAAGATGAGCGTCGTAAACTGCGTCACTTGGCCAAGAATTATCTGATTATTGGTGATGCTTTGTACCGTCGAGGGGTTGATTCAATCCTAAGACGCTGCTTAACTTTCGAAGAAGCTGAGGCTGTGCTCAATGATTCTCACGGTGGAGCTTGTGGGGGTCATTTATCTGGGCTTGCTACAGCCCAAAAGATTTTGCGTGCTGGATACTTTTGGCCCTCGATTTTCAAAGATTGTATTGAATCGGTCAAGAAGTGTCATCCGTGTCAGGTGTATACTCGAAAAATGCGCGCTCATCCAGCTCCGCTTTTTCCAGTCGTTACTGTCGGACCCTTTACAAAGTGGGGTATGGATTATACTACTTGTAACCCGCCTTCGGTAAAGGGTCACAAGTACATTATCGTAGCAGTAGACTACTTTACGAAGTGGGTCGAGGCTATGCCTACTTTTGGGAACGATGGTGAGACTGCAACTTTGTTCCTTTTCAACCAAGTTATCGCTCGTTTTGGTATACCTAGAGAGATTGTCACTGACCATGGCAGTCATTTTCAGAATAGTATGATGGCTGAGTTGGCTCTCAAATTGGGTTTCCAGCAGGAGCATTCATCTCCATATTATCCTCAGGCCAATGGGCAAGTGGAAGCCGTGAACAAATCCTTGAAGACAATTCTTCAAAGGACAATTGATAAACATAGATCCAACTGACATATTATGCTATATCCTGCACTTTGGGCATATAGGACGTCAGTGAAAGCTGCAACTAGCTTTACTCCGTTTCAGTTAGTCCACGGGGTGGAATCCGTATTTCCTATTGAATGCGAGATTCCTTCTCTTAAATTAGCTGTTGAGCTTCTTCCTGACACTTCCAGTCTGGCAGAACGGCTTCTTCATCTGGAACATCTCGATGAGCAGCGTCGAGATGCCGCAACGATGAATGAAGCACATAAAAACGGAGTAAAGGTTCAGTACGATAAGGCGATCAAGCCTAGGGTCTTTTCGGAAGGCGACCTTGTTTTGGTCTATGCCCAAGAAAAGGATGCCCTGGGGGTAGGAAATTTTAAGTCTATGTGGTATGGCCCCTATATCGTTAAAAAATTCCTTAAGAAAGGAGCATATACCTTGGTTGATTTCGAAGGGGACGAGTTGCCGGAGCCCCGAAATGGGCTCTATTTGAAGAGGTATTATGCCTAGGCTTCGGCCTGGCATCTTGCTTTTGTATATAGTAGTTTTTTGCCTTGTTCATATCTGATTGATTTTCAGTTTTTGATGAGGTGGTGATGTTTTTGATCTGCTTTGGCAGGTTGTGTTGGATGTCATGAGTCATTTTGGTTTCACCGATGGTGCTAGTAGACACACCCGGAACTTAGCTTCCGCGGCTTGGGTGCTTCATTATCCTTCCGGTCAGCTGTTGGTATCAAGAGGGGTCTGCATTGGTCCTGCTTCCAATAATATAGCAGAATACACTGCAGTCGTTCATCTACTCTCGGAGGCAATATCTTTGGGTGTTGATTCGTTGGTAGTTTTCTTGGACTCTCAGCTGGTGGTGTCACAATTGAACAACACTTATCGGGTACGAGATCCATTTTTATTACGGTTGTTCTTGAGGGTACGTTTGTTACAAAGGTCATTTCAATTTTTAACTTTCATTCATATTCCTCGAGCTGACAATTGGTTTGCTGACTCATTAGCTAATCAAGCATTAGATTGGCATATTAATCATTCCATACAATAAATTTTTAATCATCAAAAACATCACACATTTGATACATTTATCACATCACATCAAATATCGCTGTATATATATCATCGGAGTGTCAAAAAACTTTACAAAATTTGGATCCATAATCTCGTACAAAACTTGGGCTTATGCCCCATCATGTTCAGTCTCAAAAAAGAATATACAGTCATCTAATATATAATATCTGTCTACTCCTGAGGTCCCTGCCCAGAAGTCGTGTTCCTATAGAACGTGACTGCAGTGGCAACTCGGCGGAATAGTCTAACCCAGTCTCGGGGCACTCCTACCACCCGTCTCTGGATGGCTTCCGGTAGATCCTCCACGGCAGCCATAGGGATTTGGCGAGTTAATCCCTCCAAGTTTCTCTGCATGGCCTGGAGAGTCCTATCTGAATCCACAGTATCCGCTTCGCCCCTGCGGCGCTTATGGCGCGGTAGACCCTCAGGACGAAGTGGTCCAACATCTGAAACATGATCATTTTAATTGTCAGTCATTATGAATCCAATCAAAAACATGTTTGTTTTTCATTTTTTCATACATATTTGAAAAAATCCAAAAAAATCATATAAGTCAAATTTTTTTTTGCAAACTTACCGACTGCTCCCCATGCTGTGCCAGGTGGAAGAACTAGATCCGGATCTCCACGAAAGTCCATCCCGGCATAGGGATAGTCGTCCACTGCGATGATTTGTTCTCCCCACCAAAGGAAGAACTCATCGTCCCATGTGGTCTGGGGTACCTCACTACCCCCCAGTCTCTTCATCATGTCTGCCCAACGGGCAATTCTTGGGTCCCGCGGGCTACTGATAGTAGAGATAACTCTGGGTATCAAAGCTGGAATCTTCTCAAAGAAGAATGTTGTCAAAATTGTACCGTAGCCAAAGTGTTTAGTCTTTGCTTGGCGAATGGAGGTCAGCTGTTGTTTCATGTTCAGTAAAAGGGCTGTGCACCAATCATAAACATGAGTCAAACACTCTACAGCTATGCTCATTTGCATCCTGGACGCTTGATGTAGAGAGGCGGATCCTGCCACTCTGCTGATGGTGAAAAGGAGGATTTTCATGTGCAAATCCCTCACATCTTTAATGGCAATCTGCGTTCCAACCTTTTTGGAACCCGGTACGTAATACACGTGGACATAGTCTTCCACGGTTAACCCTCCCAGGGGCTTCCCGTGCAAGTCTACTGGTTCTCCCCTCCGGGAGAGTCCAGTAATGAAATATATGTCTTCCACTTCAATACATACTGACATCTGATCAATAATGAAGCAATCCTGATCTGGTTCCCAGTAATTTACGAGCATTTCTAGCAACCGCACATTGCTTTTCATATTTGGCATCTTGAAGAATTTGAACAATCCGCAATTCCGAAGGATATTTTGCGCTGCGTGATCTTGCATGACCTCTTGGTCTATTACGCTATGCTCACGTTCCCTCCATGAGATTTTCATGCTGTCAAATTTCATCAAATTTTGCATTAGCCACGCTTTTTTGCATTCGGACCTGCGCATACGCGGTTTTTCCTTTGCACAGTCGCGTGTATACGCGAGTTTCCTTTAATGAACCCGCGTATGCGTAAGTCCGTATATTTTAGCAAGGGTTTTAAAGCTAAAAATCACTTAATTTTAAATTCCAAACGGACAAAATGAATAAACAGGATGATTAAGGAGCCTACCTGAAGTTTCAGCGCGTTTCGACGGTCGGTTGTTCCTGATTTGACGAAAGAAGTTTTTTGCTCCAGAGCACTTTTTTCCAAATCAACAATGCAATAATGAACCAAATATGAGGTAATTTGTCTATTTATGGCTAAAAAGTTGAAATTTTTGCAAAAATTCCTTATGCTTATTTTTTCGATCTATCTTAAGCTGCATAACCCGGATACTTGGAAGTGCCCAGTTTGGTATGTTTTCAGGTACATTTTGACGATTTTGAGATTTTTCCCGATTTTTGATCCATGATTTCCGACTCTTCATGGCAGGTATATGATCTTCACTGGCATATAGGTTAGGGAAATCACTTTCCGTTGCATCTTGCATACTAGCCTCCATACTGATCACTTGCCTTAGGGTCGATCCCATCAGGTCATGAGTATTACACCCATTTCACTCGCCGATTATTTAATCATGACTTGATGGTAGAGCCTTCCTTTACATAGGCTTCCTAGTTAGTTCCTCGCTATCACTTGTTGCCCATGTTGCGTTTTATGTAGGCTCGGGAGTCCTCTTTAGTCCCGCCATGTCTTATGTGTTGAAGCTTCATTCTTCTTCTTCTTCACTATCATTTTTTCTGGCTTTTACCCTAGAGGCTCCCCGGTGTCGTTAAGTTGTATTACTGCATTGCATATTGGCTACTTGTTTATCCTGGCCTTTAGCCGGCTTCATTTGGACTCGATGTTTAAGCCAAATTTTGACCTTGACTTTCTGTACAAGTTAACCATTGCATGCACTTAGCTATCACGACTTGACACCTCTTTACCCATGGATGGAACGTTCCTCTGAGTATCACTTACCAGTTTTCGCCACCTTGCATTGAGCATAGGATTGTTCCAATCCCAGGAACTAGTGCATCTGATTTCTTGATACTCGTTCTATCCATTGTACCATAGCATTCTTTTATTCTTTTTCGGGCTTATTATATGAAAAAGACAAAAAAATCAAATATAACAAAAAGAGCGGGAACGGGATGTATCTTCGTTGTTTTGATGGCAGTACAGAGTCAGTTTGTCACCCTTGAAAAAAGCACATATACTTATATATATTTCCTTCATTTGGGATGGTTTTAGTTTTGACCTAGGTTCAGCCTTTACCATGTTTCACTTGTCAGTTCTCCCCCGGTTGGTTATCTCTTCCAATCATATGGAGAGTTTGTTTTGCCTCCTGCAAGACAGACTTATACAGTGTCACTTTTTACTGCCATGGTCATCACAGAGTCGTGCTTTTGTTCAAGGGAAGTCTAGCCTGAGTCGGCCATTCTGCGGTGTCTCTTGACTCATTATTCAGTCGGCCTTCCCGGTCTTGTTGGTATCATGTTCTATCACATCAGATGTTTTGGTCTTCTGCTCGTGCTGGTTTGAGAAGGTCCCCATTGAATTCTTGCCGGCGGGTTTGTCTCTTATCGACTACGACACATTGCTCTGAGAGCAAGCCTAGAGCCGCACCTTGGGCCTATTTCCATCATTGATAGGTGACCTCGTGTTCAGCATTTGATCATCATCATGGGTCTTTGACTGAGTGGTTTCCCCTGTGTTCGACGTCAGCACACATTATCACACTTGGGATTCGTGCAGTACCTTGATTTCCATTTGACCATATCGGTGGATTTCTCGCCTCTGTGTCAGCTTTCATTATTGGTTGGTTCAGAGGGTTTCTTCCGTGCGCTAGCTTCATCTTGTGCATGTCAGAAACGTACTTGATTTTGTATGCTCTACTTGTCCAGGTCCTTCCAAATCCTTGGCATAGCTACCAGGTTGTTGTGGGCCCAGTGTGGGATGCCTTAATGCCTTCCTTCCAGCAGATCTTTTCCCATCGACTCCGACTCATTGCTATGGGAATAAGGTCTAGAGTCTTTTTGTCAGTACCTTAGGGTTTGCAGTCATCAGTGGCAGACTCTTCGCTATCGACAGTGGGGATTCATCATTGCCTCCTGATTGGTAGATTCTCTCAAGTGTTCGACTTCAACTCATTCATTCGCACTTGTTAGATTGTACTAGGGCACCTTGACACTCATTTTCATTATTGGTGGGTTGTCTCGCGTTGGTTAACGGTATACATCATTGACCGGTAATCCAACGATTTCTCACATGGTCAACTTCAGCTCATTTATTCCCATTGTGTAGAATTGTGCCATAGTGATCGGTGAAGACCTCGGGTTGCATCAACATTTCTCGGTTCACTTTTGACAGTCCATTCAGTTTTTGCCAGTGATGCCGTCCACCCTTATATGTTGCAGTTCAGTACAACAACATCTTATATGTTGGCTCCCGAGTTGCGTGATTGTACCGTTTGATCCACCTCTTATGATCTGGTACTTGGAGATTCAGTTACTTATTTGATCAGACATCCAGTTGCACCATCTTTGATCAGCTTTCTATATGTGATACTTGGACATTGATTCAGACTTGTATTTTCGGGCCATGCTCAGATGATTCATTATGTATTTTCAGTTCAGCTATACTTGTATACATGTTGGATCTATTCACTACTTTCCATATGATGTATTTTTGACTGAGCATGGGTATGCCCGCCTCAGCATGAGTTGACTCTCTGTTTTCTTTCATTGGTTTTTGGCAGGCTGAAATCTGGTGAAGTCCTCTCTTGTCCTTGCAAAGTTCTTTCTATGTGCATAATACATTTTGGCCATCATGTACTCCTTCTGACCTCATATATTAGGGGGCATCTGTTATAGCATCATTTCTCACCTTCACATGATTCATGATTGCTTTGATGGTTTTGGGCACCCATTCCTACAGACTTGGACAAATTCACTAAAAAATAGTGTAAAAATCCCCATACGTGACTATGCCCGTACTTTTCCGCGTGTATACGCGAGTCCAGCTAGACTTTTCCACGTATGCCATTAAAATTATGAAGAAACATATAAAAATTCCCTATTTTCGGGCTGGGTTGATGGTTACTCAGGTAGTTCAACCACCCCAGCACGTGGCCAACTGTTTCCAACTGTTGAAACTACTTGGAGGGAGTATAAAAACCCCTCATGTGTATGGCCTAAGGGAGAGAGAGAATTATTGATATTATACTCTATTGGTATTCCCTATCCAAGTCTGATTCCCCGTGCCTCCTGCACTTTCCCAGTTCATTTCAGGAAACCCTTGTTTCCTTGAGATATACATCCCTTTATATGTTATCTCGTATGCACCAGTTTGGAAGGAGTCTTAGCGAGGCAAGGGCTGGACGGATCCGAACGACGGTCTGCGAAGGCCTTGGAAGGATCAGGTGATCTCTCCACTCGTTACTTTTGTACATGCTATTTATAATACAGAAGTACCATGCTGTTCTCGAAATAAACGTGTTAGTGTATGCTTATATGTATGAGAATATTTGTTATACAAGCATTCATTATGATTTATTTAATGTTTTATATGAATCTCACTGACATTTAGAGTAGATATATGCTGTACAACCAGTCCTTTGTGCTTGTTTCTTCTTGTCTTTTAGGTTAAGAAGGAAGGACGGTTGCTGGGGGTTTGAACCCTGCGGGATCTTCTTCAACCGTAGGACCTACGGGTAACTTTCTCATTCTACTCTATTTAGTTTTTTTGAACGTGCATGGTTGTGTGAGTCCTTCTTAAGTAGCATGCCCCTGCTCTGTGGAGGTTGTAACCCAACGAACCTCTAGGGTGATATTCCCCGAAACAGGGTGGTGCCCTTTTTCCAGTAGATGTCAAAGGGAAGATGTTGTAGGAAGGAGGTGTCCTGTGATCCTTGGGGAGTACTTGTGTTGCCATCAGCATGTAAAGGGAAATTTTTGATCGGTGGTTGTCATTGATGTCAACCAAGCGGCACCAGGGCTTGTATTACATGAAGTTTTTACCCTGCATAAATTAATATATTCTAGGTCAATAAAATTCTTTATGGTTTCTACTTGTCGAGATGTTTAGTTGATATGGCATGCCACGTAATTCTTTACGGTTTGAGAGATATTCATGTTTGAAGTTTGTACCCCCAGTTAGTGGGCTAAAACCCCATGGGGTTGGGGCATGGGTCATTGAAAAGTCATAATTAATAATTTTTAAGCTCCTAAAATCCCTCCCACGTTCACTTGTTGAAACCCCTCTCAATTTAAGCATTTATATAAATTGTGATCTTCATTTCCTCCTTAGGCAAGGGATTTTGCCATCTGAAATAGGTCATCATGGATTTTTCGCTCTAAATTTTTTTCTACGAAGGTTCATAATCTGAAATTTGTATGAGGTGAACTGGAAATCCTGAGGAAGCTATTGTAAAAATTTCAAACAAAGTTACGTGACATTTTTGGAGATATGATCTGTGGAAGTCATGGTTTTTGCAGGCTCCTGAATTTCATCTCAAAGAAGTGACCTTGGTAAAATCATCATAACTCTCTCTCTGAGTATCGGATTGGAATTTTGTAAAAAGTGGCAGATAGTGCATAGTATTTGGTTTTCGATCTATCAATTTTAGAGCCAAATGAAGAAACAATAACACGTGGCACGCCGTACAAATGCGCTCTGCTGAAATAGTCCATAATTAGGGTATTGTGAGAGATTGGGTATAAATCTCCCTTGAAGAATCCAAATTGGGTCAGACCTATGGCATTGGAAATACGACTTAGAAGAATACTACAGGACTGAAAATTAGATATTGAGGATCTAAAATAACAGAGATACACCAGATTCAATATCAAGCTCCTAGAAGGAAAGAAAAAGCTAGATCATGTGTTGTCAAAGAGTGCAAAGGACCATACTTTCTATGGTAGAAAATCAAAGCAAGGTGCAACAGAGGGTAGCATGATAAGAGTAGCAACCAAGGTGCATAACAACAACAAAAATTTCTTCATATGAAGTCTTCAAGTGGGCAGCACTGCATACAATCATTGTAAAGGTATCATTGTACTAAGTCATTGTAAATACATTATTGTAAAAATTGTACTAGTGTCTATCTGCCAAGGGTTGAAGAGGTAGTTTTGGGAGGTCTAGGATCATTATTAGGTGGTTGTGTCAAAGTTTGGGTTATGGTATAGTATATCTTCTTCTTCTACATCATTCTATATCATTGTAAAGTGGACCATTTTCCCGGGTATGGGAGTCCATTCTTCTTTTGTTCTTCTATAGGGTGGTAGGGTGAGTTGTAGCTCATTGGGTGTTGGGGCATCCGTTCAGTTGAATACTGATGAATATTGGGCGTTGGAGCGTCCATCCAATGGGAGCTGGAGAAGAATGCTTTTCTAGATTCTAGGAAGTTGGAGCTTTATTTTCAATTGGAGTTGAATATTAAAGAGTTATTAGAAAAGCATTAGGTAGTTTTTGTCCCAGAGTGGGTTTCCACCTTAAAAACTGTGTGCATTTGTGTTCCTCTTGTTTGCTACTATCATTGTACAAACACTGATAATAATTGAAGATTAACTAATGCTCTAATTGAAAGGAATACTGATTCACCCCCCTCTCTCAGTATTTCCAACAAGGCCTGACTGGTCCCATGTCTGCATCATGATCATTATAATTTTGTAAATAATTTAGTCCAATCAATTTTTTTTTTTTTTTTTGTCATTTTCATACTTTGAAAAAATCAAAAAAAAATCACATAATCAAAAAATAAAAAATGCAATCTCATCGATTGCGCCCCATGCTGCACTAGGTGGTAGGACTAGATCTGGATCACCGCGAAAGTCCATCCCAACATAGGGATAATCTTTCACTGCAATGAATTATTCTTCCCACCACTGGAAGTACTCATCATCCCAAGTGGTCTGGGAACTTCACTTCCCCCCAATATTTTCATCAGATCAGCCCAACGGGCTATTCTTGGATCTCTCGGGCTACTGATAATTAAGATGACTTTGGGCCGAAGCCTTGGGACCCTCTTGATGAAGAATGTCAACAATATTGTACCATATCCGAAATGTTTGGTCTTTGATTTCTGGATTGAAGTTAAATTTTTCTTCATGTTTCTCAGTAAGGCTGTGCACCAATCGAAGAGATGAATCAGGCATTCTACTGCTATGCTCATTTGTGTTCTCGAATCCTGATGCAGAGAAGCATATCTTGCTACTCTACCAATGGTGAAGAGAAGGATCTTCATGTATAAATCCTTCAAGTCTCTGATAGGAATCTGAGTTCCTAATTTTTGTGCATTATCTACACAGTAGACCTGGACATAATCCTCCACAGTAAGCCCTCCACCGATCTTGGCGTGTAAGTCTACTGGGTATCCTCTTCGAGAGAGTCCAGTGATGAAATATATATCTTCCACTTCTATGCATAGTGGCATCTGATCAATAATGAAGCAGTCTTCTTCCGGTTCCCAATGATCAACCAACATTTGAAGCAACCGTACATTGCTTTTCATATTTGGCATTTTGAAAAACTTAAGCAATCCACAATTTCGGAGAACATCTAATGAAGTTTGATCTTGCATTTCTTCTTTGTCAATTGCACTATGTTCACGCTCTCTCCAACTGATAGACATCCTGAGAAAATCATTAAATAGTTGGTTAGATTCAAAGTTTAAATTTTAGCTCTACACATACATGACTTCACTTGTACACAGTCGCATATGATATGTAGGTCCGTTCACACCAACCCACGTATGCGCAGAGGGTTTCATCAAAAAACCTCTTTCCTATGGTCAAATTTCCAAAATTTTACCTTAAACTGGAACTAAATTGATACAAAGAACAAATTTAGAGCTTACTTGATAGATTTGGTACGATTTGACGGCCGATTGCTCTGGTTTTGAGAAAAGGATTTTTTACTCCAAAAGCTCCTTCTCCACTTCTGCAACGCGAAAATGAGCCAAATGTGAGTCAAATGGTCTATTTATGCCCAGAATTTGATTTTTTTTTGAAAATTTTCCTTAAACTTACTTTTCAAATGTGATTAGGGCTATATAACCGTTTGGCTTGTAAGTGTTGGGCAAGGTATTTTTTCAGGTACATATTGCTGAATTTGGGATTTTTTAGTTTTACTTTGGATCCATGACCGCTGACTTGTCATGGTAAGTATATGATTTCGAACTGACATATAGGTTAGGGAATCCGCTTTTCGTTGCATTTTTCATACTAGCCTCCATTTTGATCACTTGCCATAGGGTCGATCCCATCATGTCATGAGTACTTAACCCAATTCACTCGCTAATTTTTTAATCATGACTTGGTGGTAGAGCCTTCCTTTACATGGGCTTCCTAGTTAGTTCCTCTCTTGCATTTGTCGCCCATGCTGCAATTCTTGTAGGCTCGGGAGTCCTCTTTAGTCCTGCCATGTCTTATGCGTTGAAGCTTCATTCTTCTTCTTCTTCTCTATCTTTTTTCAAGCCATTACCCTAGAGGCTCCCCTATGTTGTTGAGTTGTATTAATGCATTTCATATTGACTATGTGTTTATCTTGGCCTTTAGCCGGGTTCATTTGGACTCATGTTTAAGCCATCTTTTGACCATGTCTTTATGTACAAGTTAACCATGCAATCACTTAGCTTCTGCAACTTGACACCTTTACCCATGGATGCAACATTCCTTTGAGTATCACTTACCAGTTTTCGCCACCTTACATTGAGCATAGGATTGTTCCTATCCCAGGAACTAGTGCATTTGTGTCACGACACTCATTATATCCCTTGTACTATTAGGTAAACTTGACTCGGGATAGAGTCAATGTTGACTAGGGTAAATAGTAGTGGTTTTTGGGCACATGGTATTGTGCAAACCATGGTTTTCAGCGCATGGTATTGCATGTAATGGAGCCTATAAAAGGCTGGAAATACTTCATTGTAAGGCAAGGCCTGGACGTGAGCGGTGAAGGCTCACTTGGTTAGATTGGCTATGGTTTTGGCCAATGGTTATTGAAATTTCATTAGGTTTTTCCCCGAGGTTTGGGGTTTTCCTGGAGAAACATTTGTGTTTATGTTTATGATTTGTTGCTAACTATTTTATGGTTTTTTGTTCCTCTCAGTAAATTTATTATTTCTTCGGTAAATTCTAACAAATGGTATCGAAGCTATGGTCCAAGATTTGGGCTTTAGAGGGACACCTTTGTGGCCGAGAAGAAGCCTTGTGTAATGGAGTAGACGACTTGCTGGAGAGCAAGGATTGGGCATGAAGAGGAGCAACTTAGGTCATCCAATTATCGGTGGTAATGACTGCAGGTACGACGTATGGACGATCACTGTGGACAGGGCAAGTAATTTAGCCCTTAATCGAGATTCTTGTGAGGGTTCATCGAGATCCATGTGAGTGGATTAAGCAACTAGAACAGGAATATTCGATGTCTTCAATAGCAAGAGCAAGACTATTAAAAGGAATCCACAAGGGATGTATGCGGATTCCCTCGAATGAAGACATAAAATTGAGATCTATTGTGGAGTCTATGGTGAGAGCATTCAAACATGGAAAGATAAGCAAAATTTTCATATCGTGATGAAAACGGTTTAGTGAGGAAATATAAGCACAATTTGAAGGTAATGGTGAGGGAAGCCAGGTGGGTGGTGGAATTTGCACTGCTCTATCTAGCGGATCTGGGGGATTCGTTAATTTTCATGTACGAGGCCAAAGAACATGGAAAGGCAGGTGATGTATCCAAGGGTTATGCCATAGGAGTGTGTTCCAGTGGTGAGCGCACATTATAATTCAAGGAGCAGTTTGGGCAGCGACTTGCTGGGGTGACGGCGGAAAGCATGTTCAGGGCTATTTTTAGCCCATGAATTATGCATTAGTGGGCATAAATCCATGTGGGGCATGGTGATGTCTCAGGCGGCATTGAATAGGACGGATCTGCGTGAGATTTGAGCAAAGAAGTTAGGACAATCATGTTCAGTTGAACGCTGTACGTGATGGCTCAACTTCTTGTCTGTGATGATTACAAAGCATAGGGCTGAGTGAAAGGATTTGATCAGAAGATACACGTAATAAATATATTTTTATGGCTCTCTATATATGTACTGCGACATATATATAAATGAGCGTGACTGAGGGGAAGTAACGTGGGCACCAATTTCAGATCATATTGGATTTCAAGCGGTTTAATGCTTGTTTGAAGGAATAGGCGAGGAAAGATTTTCGGTTGTCGATTTTGCAGATCGTCGTGTAGACCTTTCAAGTATAAAGATACCTATGGATGATCCCATGGAAACACTCCAGAAAGGATATTTTATCACTATATTCTTAGCTGCCTTGCAGTACATACGTAGATGGGTTAGTGTGTCCAGATCACAAGGTGTAGTTAAACATGTGCATCGTTTGAATGACTTAAAACAAATATAAAACTATATTTGACGGCTCATTAAATGAATGGTTTCTGGAGGGATAGGAAAAAAAAAATGGCATGGAACCAATCCTTTGTGGGTTTGTACTAAAAATTCAACAAAGGAAACACTGAGGTCTGCGCTTCCATACATAAGATGATGGACATTCCGTAGGTGCAGATCATAGCACGGAAGAAATGTAGATCAAAGAGAGTTTGTTAAAGTGAGAGAGGATATGTGAATGTGGATTAATTAATTGATGAACCATGTATATGAAGAGAACTTCTAGAGGACTGGCGGTTACAGAGGCTGGTGACCCATGTAATCTGGTAGATGGGTTCTTTTTATATGGACATTGATTTCATATGTACAAAGATAGCAACAATGAAACAAAAAAAAAATATTATTATAATGGAGTTAATTTTATTACATGTAAATGGGCATACTGTTGTAAGACTTGGTATCGCATGCGTACCCCTGGGTAATCACTGGTAAAGTCTGGGTTATACGTAGGTGATAGGGGGGATGTCAAGTTAACAATTACCCTAGGTAAAAATTTGAGGGGGGAAGAGCTAGAGTGAGCGAGGTTGTCTCATTTAGTAGGTTTGGCGGGATTTAGTCAATAATCCCAAGTCAAGTTTAAGGGGGGAATTGTTAGGTAAACTTGACTCGGGATAGAGTCAATGTTGACTAGGGTAAATAGTAGTGGTTTTAAGGCACATGGTATTGTGCACCCATGGTTTTCAACCCATGGTGTTGCATGTAATGGAGCCTATAAAAGGCTGGAAATACTTCATTGTAAGCCAAGGCCTGGAGGTGAGTGGTGAAGGTTCACTTGGTCAGATTGGCTAGGGTTTTGGCCAATGGTTATTGAAATTTCATTGGGTTTTTCCCCGGGGTTTGGGGTTTTCTCGGAGAAACATTTGTGTTTATGTTTATGATTTGTTGATAACTATTTTATGGTTTTTTGTTTCTCTCGGTAAATTTATTATTTCTCCGGTAAATTCTAACAAATTGTATCGGAGCTATGGTCCAAGATTTGGGCTTCAGAGGGATGCCTTTGTGGCTGAGAAGAAGCCTTGTGCAATGGAGTAGATAACTTGTTGGAGAGCAAGGACTGGGCGTGAAGAGGAGAAACTTAGGTCATCCAATTATCGGTGGTAATGACCGCAGGTACGATGTATGGACGATCACTGTGGATAGGGCAAGTACTTTAGCCCTTAATCGAGATTCTTGTGAGGGTTCATCGAGATCCATGTGAGTGGATTAAGCAACTAGAACATGAATATTTGATGTCTTCAATAGCAAGAGCAAGACTATTAAAAGGAATCCACGAGGGATGTGTTGAGCCCCAAGATTGTGCTTTCTTTCACCTTACTTTACCTCATTTTCCTTTGTCCATTGTTATCCCAGACCCAATTGATCAATGAAATTAGTTAAAATTACTTTTAGAAAGATTAACATGGCTAACTTGCTAAGTTTTGTGATTTTTGTCATTGTAATGCATTTTGACCGGAACTAGCTGCAGAATGCAGACATTCCGTAGCTAACCGGCAATTATGCAGCTGTCTTCACGTTCAGGCATGTTCCAGGTGTCCTCTCAAGAAAAACCACATATGGGTATATTCCACGTCATGTCCACATCATTCGTTGCTCACCATGAAGGAAGAACCGAATTCTGGACGTGGTTTTGGTACGTGGGAACTCATTTAAGGAAGCAGACTTCTAATAGGATTGGCTTAGTCCAGATGTCCTTTTTCTCTTTACGTTGCCATCTTCAGAGTCCTAATGTGATTTTGATAAGGAAAGACAAGGATCCCCGTATTGTTGCAAGTTCTGTTATGTAAAATTGTTATAAAAACACTTGGGAAACCGAGAGATAGGCTGGATTTTGCTTAGATTTCATGCTATATTTCTGAAAACGAAGAATACTCTGTTTCAAGTTATTTCTACTTTAATGAAGAGGACAACATTGCTTTGAATGCGTTGAGTTGATTTGGAGTTAGATTGCGTCTGGTGGTAGAGGGCCCCTGCCTCCTGCACGGCTTTACTTTCGTAATTTAGATAAGTATCTTAGTTGTTTTTACGTTTTTGAAGTTTGAGTTCGTAGTTAATTTCATTAGCCACTATAGTTATACTTGTTCTAAGAACTCTTCCAAAAGAATAAAATCTTCCAAAAGATCATGATAATGAATGGGAAATGGCTATAGTGTTGTAGGATTTAATTGTAATTTCTTTTCTTCACTATCATAGTTGAACTTATACTAAGCAAACTCTTCCAAAAAATCCTTATGATGTCTAAGGCATGACTGTGATACTGAATGTTTCAGTTGTTTGTTTGCACTAAGTAGCATAGTTGATCTTACTCTTAAAACGCCCTTCCAAAATACCATAATGATGGGTAGGAGATAGCTGTGATGTCTTAGTTTTTAAATTGCTTTCAGTCTTTATGTTTGCATTTGCACTAAATTGTACAATCAGGATTGTTCTAAGAAGCTCTTCCAAAATACCAATCATGATGGACAAAACAGGCTGTAGAATCCCATAGATTAATGCATGATAACTTAGTTAGGGTACTCAGGAGTCAAATTGCATTCAATCCATGCTCTGTTATTTTGTTTTAAGTTTGATAATGGCTTGTTAGTTCAACACTGTTTTAGAATAGTGACATCTTAAGTTCAGTTTTAGCTTAACTCATTGCATTTTCACTCCACAATTAGTTGTCATCCACTGCATATTAGATTACATTAGTTGTTAAACTTAACAATACGGCCTTCATTATTTACAAAACCTCTTCTTGTTCCAAATTTATAATTGATTCATAACCATATGAATAGAAGACAATATCATTTCAAGGCCTGAAGTACTTTTGCAACTTCTTTACCACTTCATAAACAAAGCCTTTTCTCAAAAGACTACTTTAAAAAGAAATCTATAACTCTTGAGTAAGGTTTAGTAATGTTAAATTAAGTTGCAGAATAGAGTTAGGAACTAGTCTTAGAGTAGAGATCTTATGATGGTACCAATGTTTTCCTCCAAATATGTTTTCACAAATCTTTAATCATGGATAAAATGTTGTCTCATTATAAGCTGATTGTTTAATTGTTTAGTTAGGAGAATTTGTATACTTAGCTAACGACTTCTCAAGCTCTCCCAAATACCTTTGATGAAAGAATTGGACAAGTTAAGTTTATGTTTTGATTCATTTTCTTGAAGTCATTATAAAGCTTGGTATTCTTCTTAGTCATAGTTTAGGTTTGATTATGTTTCAGTATTTGCATTTTCATTTGTCATTTGTCATCAACCAATTAGGATTCACTCTGTTTTTAAACCAGTAGCTTCTTTCCACTAGCTTTCTAGTCATTTTCCTTGTGAACATAAAAACCACCAAAAGACCAAAAACATCATAAATCATCACAAAAGACCAAAAACATCATAAAACACTAAACACAACGCATTAAGAGACAAACACCTAGGCACATACAGTGCACTTCACTTCAGCAGTTTACCAACCCTGGTTGACAATTAAATGAACTCAATTTAGGAGAATAGGTTGAGACCAAACATTTTGGCGCCATTGCCGGGGAAGTGAAAACTAGGTAACCTTTGTTTCTTAACTCCCAAAAAAAATTATATGCGTAGAGAGAGAGATTAAAGGGGTAGATTTATAAGCAGCAGAAGCATCAATTTGATTCCTAGAACACCACTTGTTTCACCTAGACCCAGAGCTAGTACACTGTCAACTCAGACCCACATTCCATCCATTACTGATACTGGACTCCTAGAAGATCTAAGGTCAGATATTCCATTAGAAATACCTTCCACTTCATCCACTGAATCTATCTTGGAAGAAAAGCCAAGGACTCCTGTTAGGGACACAAACTTTCCTACTACTAGAGAGGAACTAACCATGGCAGAAGAAGGAGGAGGAGGAGTCTTTAATGGAGAACACACATTATTTGGAGGGGGTAGAGGTAGAGGTAGAGGAGAAGGAGGTAGAGGTGCAGATGGAGGAAGAGGTAGAAGAGAAATAGGAAGCTCTTTTGGGTTCCCTATAATTGATGAAGAAACCAATACAACCATGAAAAACATTTCACCCTCTGTCCTTCCAAACTTCTATGGACTTAAAACTGAAGATCCTAAAACCTTCCTATTTGAATTTGAAGTCCTACGTAGAACTTATGACTACTTACAAGATGCTCAAAAACTGAAATTATTCCCTTCAACCTTGAAAGGAGTAGCATTGAAGTGGTTTATGAGTTTGATCAACAGTTCTATTAGGACATGGGAAGACATGAAACAAGAATTTCTAGAGAGGTATCTGGATTATTGTATGCCGGTCAATCATAAGGAAGAAGTGTTTAAGATGTTACAAAAATAATATGAAAACTTGGAAGATTTGTTGGAGAGATTTCATTACAACATCAAAAGAGCAAAAATGGAAAATCTAGATCAAGACACCTTAAAAGCTCTTTTGTTGAAAACAATTAGGGATGAATGGTTGGATATCCTTAACATGATGGGAAAAGGGGATATATCACAGCTCACATTACCTGAAATATCTGAGTTATGTATCAACCTTTCAAGAGGGAAATCTAAAACTATAAAAGGTCCAAGAGATCTTGCTCTTGCAAGGGCAAGTAAGTCTGCTTCTGGGACAGTAAGTAGATCAGAAATAGGACACATGCTTGATGATTTAAAATATGACATCTTAGGGAGTCTTAGTGAACAAATAGACACCCTTAAGATACAAAACAAGCAAAAATCTGAATCTGATGCCTTGGCAATCTTTTGTCCCAAATGTAGAAAGAAACATGCCTTGAGAGTGTGCTTTGGATGTAAAAGTTGTAGAGACCTGTGTCATTTGTTCTGAAAAACATGAGACCAAGAATTGTCCTTCTCTTCCTGGTCTCAAATCTGTCTTTCAGGAGGAAACTCCTACAGATTCCACAGAGTCTCTCAATTTTGTATCTAGAAGGCCTTGGTAGGGACCTCAAACATAAGGATTCCATGATCAAATGTATAATCAACCTCCACCTTGGAATTCTTGGCAGCAACCTTGGCCTCAATTTCAAAATCAATCTCCAGCTTGGGCACAAGGATCACAAAGTCCCTATGGAAGATACTTCCCATACTATCAGTATCCACCATCCTATCCACCATACCCACATTTTTATCCTCAAAATCCTCAACAAAATTTTCCTCAAAATCTTCAACAAAATTTTCAACAAAATCCTCAACAACATCATCAGAACCTACCACATCAAAATCAACCACTTTCATTACCATTCCCTCAAAAATCAAATCAATTGCCTGCTCAACCCATACCAAACCCTAATAATAAAAATCCTCAGAACACATACATGATAGAAGGCCAACAATTTCCAACTTATTTAATTACTCTAGACCTTAGTGATGTTCAACTTAGGTCTGGAAGAATACTTGAAAAGAGGAAACCTTCTGTGATGATGCAAGAACAAGATAACTTTGAGGAAGACTCTCTATGGGTGAATAAAAGTCTTGAGGAAGACACATCCTTTCAAGGCCCAAACACTGAAAAATTAAAGCAAAAAGATCCAATAATTTCAACTCCTGTATTAGAGCAACCATCCACATCTACTTCTATACCTCCCTTTCCAGAAATATTACAAATTGATAGAGGTGTAGAAAAAAAATTATGGTGCCTAATTATGATTTCCTAGATGAGCTGAGAAATGTTTACATTAAAATTCCATTATTACAAGCCATCAAGGAAATTCCAATTTTAGCCAAAACAATAAAGGAGTTGAGCATGAAGAAAACAAGAAAAATAATAAGAGAAACAAAGAAAATTCAACTGGCAGGAAAAATAGCAGACATTATGATGGGCAAGATTGTTATTCCAAAGTATCTTGACCCAGGAAATCCAGTTGTTAAAATTCACATCAATGGAATTGAAATCCAAAACACACTCATTGATTTAGGAGCAGCAATCAATATCATGAGTAGACAAATCATGGATAAACTGAAACTTCCTAATCTTCTCTTTACACCCACATTATTACAATTAGCAGACAGATCTGTGATCAAACCAAATGGGGTAATAGAATACATTCCAGTGTCCCTAGATTCTTGGGAGTACCCTGTGGATTTCATGATCCTAACTCCTAAGAATAATCTAGGAGGCCATCCTGTTATATTAGGAAGACCTTGGTTGGCTACAGCTGATGCTTTTATTAGTTGTAGATCCAGTGATATGTACATCTCTGATGGTAGTTCAACTAAGAAATTCACTTTATATCCTCCATCTAGGACAATTACAGATCTAGATGACACTCAATGGATAGAGGATGAAGAAGATTTACAACCTCTCTTCACAATTTCAGAAATTAGTGAAGATAATCAAATTCTGAATACTCTAGAAAACTTTGAATCCTCTCGAGAACACAAACATGAATCATTTCAAGAGGGGTCCAATATTGAGTTTTTGTCATCAAGACATATGTCTCTTCATTCTATGGATAAATTTGGCAGCTCTACAAGTGAGATCTTTCCAGTCAAAACTTTGAATATAAATAAGAATTTAGAGAAATCTCAACAAGAAAAGTTAGTCAAAGTATTACATAGACACTCTTCTGCATATGCATGGGAGTACACTGACATGAAAGGGATAAGCCCCAAGACTTGCACTCATCACATCTATATAGAGGAAAATTTCAAACCAATCAGACAACCTCAAATACGGATGAATCCAAATCTTAGGGAGATTGTTAAAGAAGAATTGCAAAAATTGTTAAATGTCAACTTCATCTATCCCATTTCAGATAGTCAGTGGGTTTCTCCTTTGGTAATTGTGCCAAAGAAAAATGGTAAATGGAGGGTATGTATCGACTACCGGGAATTAAACAAAGCTACTCTTAAAGACCATTTTCCCTTACCTTTCATAGATCAAGTGTTAGATACATTAGCTGGCAAAAAGTACTTCTCATTCCTAGATGGGTTTAGTGGTTACAACCAAATCCAAGTAGCACTTGAAGATCAAGGCAAAACCACATTTACCTGTCCTTGGGGTACCTATGCTTATCGAGTATTGCCATTTTGATTATGCAATGCACCTGCAACATTCCAAAGGGAAGTATTAGGAATTTTTTCAGATCTAATACATGATTGTGTAGAGGTATACATGGATGATTTCACAGTTTATGGAAACACATTTGAAGAAGCCTTAGCAAACTTGGAAAAAGTTTTAAAGAGATGTCAAGAAGAAAATCTTTCACTTAGTCATGAGAAATGTTTCATGATGTTTACTGAAGGTATTGTTTTAGGGCATTATATTTCAGGGGATGGGATTAGAGTTGATGAGTCAAAAGTTGAAGTCATCTCTAACTTATCTATTCCAAGTTGTCAAAAAGATGTTAGGAGTTTTCTAGGATTTACAGGATATTATCAGAGATTTATAGAAAACTTCACCAAGATAGCATCTCCACTCGTCAAATTACTTACCGAAGATTGTGAATTCAAATGGACTTTTGATTGCCAGTTAGCCTTTGAGACCCTAAAAACAAAAATTTCTGAAGCACCTATATTAAGGGGACCTAACTGGAAGTTACCTTTTCATATCTCAATAGATGCTTCGGATACAGCTCTAGGAGCAGTATTGGGACAAAAAGATTTGATTCCTTATGCCATCTATTATACCAGTAAAAATTTGACTCCTGCAGAGTTAAAATATACTGTAACTGAAAAAGAGTTTTTAGCTGTTGTTCATGCCATAAACAAATTCAGACACTATATAACAGGCTATGAAACTTTTGTTCACACTGATCATTTTGCAATTAGATACTTAATGAACAAATCAATTACTAATGGCAGAGTCATAAGATGGTTATTTCTCTTACAAGAATTCAACATTACCATTCTAGATAGGCCTGGAAAACAAAACACAGTAGCTGATTTCCTATCTATACTCCAAAATATCAAAGATGACACTCCAGTTGAAGATAAATTTCCTGATGAATATCTTTTTGCAATTTCTACTCAAACTCCATGGTTTGCTGATATTGCTAATTATTTAGTTTCAGGAAAATTTCCTTCAATAATGAATGCAAGGGATAAAAGAAAAATCATTTATGACAGTGCAAAATATTCATGGGTTGTTAATGAGTTGTACAAGACAGGTCCAGATTTGATCATTAGGAGATGTGTTCGTGAAGATGAGATGCCCGAGATTCTCAAAGCATGTCATGATGAACCTTGTGGTGGACACTTTGCTGATAAGAGAACAACCTATAAGATCCTTAATTTAGGATATTATTGGCCATATTTGTTTAAAGATGCTAAAGAGTATGTCAAAAGGTGTGACAGTTGCCAAATGGTAGGGAAACCTTCTCCTTCAGGTGAGATGCCATTACAACCTCAGGTACATATTGAACCTTTTGAAAAATGGGCTTTGGATTTTGTAGGACCTATTAGTCCTCCATCAAGACAGAAGAGATATATATTAGTTTGCACTGATTATGTTACCAAATGGGTAGAAGCCAAGCCATTACTTGTTGCTAATGAAGCATCTGTAGTTACTTTTCTTTTTGAAGATATTTTTACTCGTTTTGGTGTCCCAAGGGAAATTTTTACAGATCAAGAAGCTCAATTTACATCAAGGCTAGTGGAGCAAATGATGGAGAGGTACAAAATCAGGCATAGAAAATCTACTCCTTATCATCCACAAGCAAATGGTCAAGTGGAATATACTAATAAGGTCATTGAAGGAATCCTAACAAAGACTGCTCATTTACATAGAAGAGATTGGGTAGATAGGCTTCCTGAAGCCTTGTGGGCCTATAGAACTACATGGAGAAACACAACATGCCATACTCCTTATGAACTTGTTTATGGAAAGCAAGTTTTTTTTCCCATAGAGTTCCAGATTCAAACTTTAAAAATGGCAGTTCAGCTAGGACTTGATTTAACGGAGGCACAAAATCATAGATTGGAGTAGATTAATGAATTGGATGAAATCATACAAGATGCAGTTCAGAAAAAAAGTGTAGTTCAACAGCAAAGGAATAGATGGCATGATAAGTATATCAAAGAGAAGAAATTCAAAGAAGGTGACTGGGCTCTCTTGTTTGATTCAAAATTCAAGGATTTTCAAGGTAAATTTCAAACACATTGGCTTGGGCCATATGAAATTGTTGAAATTTTTGACAATGGAGCAGTAAAAATTAGGACAATAGATGAAGAAGAGGTCAATTTTCTTGTGAATGGTCATAGATTGAAGCTGTATCACAAACCACTCTCAAGAGAAGAATTTGTCAAGAAGTTCCAGGAAAACAGTGATGTGAAGTTAATGAAGAAGAATCTTTCTTCTTCATCAACTTGATTGAATTTTCTGAAGCATTTCTTTTGAAAAATAATAATAATAATAATAATAAGGTATAAACATGAAAACCAATCATTGATTGGCATGTTTATACAGAAAAGATAGGGTGAAAATCAAAGTCTTTCTGACACTTTAACTTTTCCCATTTTGTTTTTGCAAGCAGCTGTTACAAAATCATAAGTTCAGATCCATTGTACTTATGAACCATCTCATTTCATTTCATTCCATTCACTTATCCATCCATACTCCATTTCATTCATTCATTCATACTTCACTTCATTCCATATATCATTCATCTCATTCCATACTTCATCCATCTCATTTCCATGTCAAAATTTAAAGTTTGATGTCTTGCTGCAAATGAATAACACATGTCATGGATTGCAGGCCATTTCTTATATTCTTCCACTCCATTTCATAAATTGAATCCATTCCATTTCATCATCCACTTTATACATATCATGTCTCATCATCCATCTTCATTCATGCCATATAACATTTCACTTATATTCCAAACCACTCCATTCCATGATTAAAATGCTCTATAGGTACATTCTGCAGCTTAACAGACATTCTGCAGCTGAGCAGACTTTCCGCAGCCAGAAAGTCATTCTGCAGCTACAGATCCTGAAGACACCAATCAACAGACATTTGAATTGCAACAATATGATCCAGTATATCCATGAAAAAGAAGAATCAAGAAGGATTATGAAGACTCTTCCAAAGGAGAACAAAGAATACAAATACCACAAAAAAAAAGCAAATGAAAAGCAAAGGTAACAAGTTTTGATTATAATGGCATATCATAAACTTTAGCATAGTTTTAGTTATGAATCATTCGAAAAAGTTGTTTTGATTATTTTTATTGATCATGTCCAATATACCCTCCACAAACTTTGGATAAAAATCTCTCATTTCAAATTCTATACCCGACCATCATTTAAGCGGTTAAAAAGGCTGAAGTGTTTGATTTCCTCACGTCACCCAGCCAAATCATTTAATGATGATTTTTTTTCCATTGTAAAAAATCTCCGCAGTCTTTTCACTCATTAATTTGTTTTCTTCACCTCACTTCATTAACTCATTCCGTAACTACCTCCATCACTCCATTCCGTAGCCAGCCCTTCATCATTACATTCCGCAAAACAGAGATATCCCTATCACCGTGAGCAGAGGTATATCAATTTGAAATATCAAACCACTATCACCGTGAGTAGAGATTGAAGCATTATCACCGTGAGCAGAGATTGAAGCACTATCACCATGAGCAGAGATTGAGGCATTATCACCGTAAACACAGAGATATATCAGTGTGGAATTTGAAGCCATTATCACCGAGAAACAACGGTATATCAGTGTGGAATTTGAAGCTATTGTCACTGTCAACCAGAGGTATATCAGTTTGAAGATTGAAGCCATTGTCACTGTGAACCAGAAGTATATCAGTTTGAAGGTTGAAGTTATTGTTTCCGTGGGTAGAAAGAGTATTAATCTGAAGATTGAAGAAAGAATTATGGGCCTCATTATAAGAACTGAACCAGTGGGTACAAAATACCTGGAAGGATACCCTCAAAGTAGAGAAATGTTGCAACAGGTAGGATGGCTACAATTTCTTGAGAAATTTATTGGCTTCCACAAAGAAGTCACTAAAACATTTGCAAGGTCATTTAAAGGGGCTGAGGTTGAAGTGGGAGATGTTAAATTCACTGTCACTGAGGTTTTCATTGCAGAAGCAACATGATTGCTTAGAAATGGAGAGAGATGGTTTAAAAATAGAGAATTTCACAATGAATCATGGAAGAAAATCCTAAAATCACCAGGTATGGATGTCACTGTGTTTAAGAAGGGAATTCCAAGTTCTGCATTGAAAAATAAATGGAGAAATATATTGCTTATTCTGCAAAAATTTATCACATGTGAAGGTAGATATGACACATTTTATGTTTACCATATTAGACTGATAATGCATTTTCTGGAGGAAGAGTTAAACTTGCCCTATTTCTTGCTTCAAATTTTGAAAAAGATGGCTTCTTGTGTTCAAAGAAGGGTCCAATTCTTAGAGACAACTCTATACCATCATGGCTTGGTTAAGATTTTAATTGAACACCATTTAGCCAAAACAAATGATACTTGGGATAATTTCTTGATAAGAAATCATTTTGAAGAGCCAAAAGAGCCCTCACCTGAACAACAGCCTACAAGGAGAAGCAGAAAATGGAGAGCCTCTAAAATTGAAATTGAAAAAACAGTACAGGAGAGTAGTGAAGAAATAATCTCAGAGAAGTTGACTCAAATTAAGAGACAACTCAAGAGAGAGAGGGTAATCAGAAAATCTGCCACAGAAAAAGGAGAGTGATCATCTCAGCCAAGAAGAAGCCATAGACTCAGGGGGAAACTAAGGAAAAATCAGATCAAACAAACAGGGGTGATAAATATAGAAGATGAGGAAACATCTATTGAAGAAGATTTTAATGAAGAAACCCCTGAAATTGACCCTGCTCAACAAGAAGTTTATGACTATGTTGAAACATTGGAAAGGAAAGCTTCAGAGAGTAGAGATAGAACCCCTAGTCCTCCACTGTCCGAAATAGATGTGTTAATAAGGGATAGATATGAGCTGGAAATACTTAATAGACACATAAAAAATGAGAATGATATTCTAAAGGAACAAGTCAAACTCAAAACCAGTATAAACTCAACCTTATCTCTACAAATGGATAAAGTGGAAAAGGCTAATGAAAAGTTGAAAAAGAGGAATAAGAAGCTAATCAGGGCACTTATCAACTTAAGGTTCAAACTTGTCATAAAAAAACCCAGAAGACCTTTAGCTTCTAGGCAAAGAAGAAGGAGAGGATTAGATGTTCTTGCAGAAGTCTATGAGTTTATGGAATAAATTGCATGAGGACATGCAAGAAGACAGCAGTGGGGGTATGTTGAGCCCCAAGATTGTGCTTTCTTTCACCTTACTTCACCTCATTTTCCTTTGTCCATTGTTATCCCAGACCCAATTGATCAATGAAATTAGTTAAAATTACTTTTAGAATGATTAACAGGGCTAACTTTCTAAGTTTTGTGATTTTTGTCATTGTAATGCATTTTGACCGGAACTAGCTGCAGAATGTAGACATTCCGTAGCTAACCGGAAATTCTGCAGCTGTCTTCACGTTCAGGCATGTTACAGGTGTCCTCTCAAGAAAAACCACATATGGGTATATTCCACGTCATGTCCACATCATTCGTTGCTCACCATGAAGGAAGAACCAAATTCTGGACGTGGTTTTGGTACGTGGGAACTCATTTAAGGAAGCAAACTTCTAATAGGACTGTCTTAGTCCAGATGTCCTTTTTCTCTTTACGTTGCCATCTTTAGAGTCCTAATGTGATTTTGATAAGGAAAGACAAGGATCCATGTATTGTTGCAAGTTCTGTTATGTAAAATTGTTATAAAAACACTTGGGAAACCGAGAGATAGGCTAGATTTTGCTTAGATTTCATGCTATATTTCTGAAAACGAAGAATACTCTGTTTCAAGTTATTTCTACTTTAATGAAGAGGACAACATTGCTTTGAACGCGTTGAGTTGATTTGGAGTTAGATTGCATCTAGTGGTAGAGGGCCCCTGCCTTCTGCACGACTTTACTTTTGTAATTTAGATAAGTATCTTAGTTGTTTTTACGTTTTTGAAGTTTGAGTTCGTAGTTAATTTCATTAGCCACTATAGTTATACTTGTTCTAAGAACTCTTCCAAAAGAAGAAACTCTTCCAAAAGATCATGATAATGAATGGGAAATGGCTATAGTGTTGTAGGATTTAATTGTAGTTTCTTTTGTTCACTATCACAGTTGAACTTATACTAAGAAAACTCTTCCAAAAAATCCTTATGATGTCTACGGCATGACTGTGATACTGAATGTTTCAGTTGTTTGTTTGCACTAAGTAGCATAGCTGATCTTACTCTTAAAACACTCTTCCAAAATACCATAATGATGGGTAGGAGATAGCTGTGATGTCTTAGTTTTTAAATTGCTTTCAGTCTTTATGTTTGCATTTGCACTGAATTGTACAGCCAGGATTGTTCTAAGAAGCTCTTCCAAAATACCAATCATGATGGACAAAACAAGCTGTAGAATCCCATAGATTAATGCATGATAACTTAGTTAGGGTACTCCGGAGTCAAATTGCATTCAATTCATGCTCTATTATTTTGTTTTAAGTTTGATAATGGCTTGTTAGTTCAACACTGTTTTAGACTAGTGACATCTTAAGTTCAGTTTTAGCTTAACTCATTGCATTTTCACTCCACAATTAGTTGTCATCCACTGCATATTAGATTACATTAGTTGTTAAACTTAACAATACGACCTTCATTATTTACAAAACCTCTTCTTGTTCCAAATTTATAATTGATTCATAACCATATGAATAGAAGACAATATCATTTCAAGGCCTGAAGTACTTTTGCAACTTCTTTACCACTTCATAAACAAAGCCTTTTCTCAAAAGACTACTTTAAAAATAAATCTATAACTCTTGAGTAAGGTTTAGTAATGTTAAATTAAGTTGCAGAATAGAGTTAGGAACTAGTCTTAGAGTAGAGATCTTATGATGGTATCAATGTTTTCCTCCAAATATGTTTTCACAAATCTTTAATCATGGATAAAATTTTGTCTCATTATAAGCTGATTGTTTAATTGTTTAGTTAGGAGAATTTGTATACTTAGCTGACGACTTCTCAAGCTCTCCCAAAATACCTTTGATGAAAGAATTGGACAAGTTAAGTTTATGTTTTGATTCATTTTCTTGAAGTCATTATCAAGCTTGGTATTCTTCTTAGTCATAGTTTAGGTTTGATTCTGTTTAAGTATTTGCATTTGCATTTGTCATTTGTCATCAACCAATTAGGCTTCACTCTATTTTTAAACCAGTAGCTTCTTTCCACTAGCTTTCTAGTCATTTTCCTTGTGAACATAAAAACCACCAAAAGACCAAAAACATCATAAATCATCACAAAAGACCAAAAACATCATAAAACACTAAACACAACGTATTAAGAGACAAACACCTAGGCACATACAGTGCACTTCACTTCAGCAGTTTACCAACCCTGGTTGACAATTAAATCAACTCAATTTAGGAGACTAGGTTGAGACCAAACAAGATGTATGCGGACTCCCTCAAATGAAGACATAAAATTGCGATCTATTTTGGAGTATGTTGTGAGAGCATTCAAACATGGAAAGATAAGAAAATTTTGCAGATCGTGGTGAAAACGTTTTAGTGAGGAAATATAAGCACAATTTGAAGGTAATGGTGAGGGAAGCCAGGTGGGTGGTGGAATTTGCACCGATCTATCTAGCGGGTTTGGGAGATTCGTTAATTTTCATGTACGAGGCCCAAGAACATGGAAAGGCAGGTGATGTATCCAAGGGTTATGCCACAAGAGTGCGTTCCAGTGGTGAGCGCACGTTATAATTCAAGGAGCAGTTTGGGCAGCAACTTGCCGGGGTGACGACGGAAAGCATGTTCGAGGATATTTTTAGCCCATGACTTATGCATTAGTGGACGTAAATCCATGTGGGGTGTGGTGATGTATCATGCAGCATTGAATAGGATGGATCTGCGTGAGATTTGAGCGAAGTAGTTAGGAAAATCATGTTCAGTTGAACGCTGTACGCGATGGCTCAACTTCTTGTCTGTGATGATTACAAAGCGTAGGGTTGAGTGAAAGGATTTGAACAGAAGATACACATAATAAATATATGTTTATGGCTCTCTATATATGTACTGAGACATATATATAAATGAGCACGACTAAGGGGAAGTAACATGGGCACCAATTGTAGATCATATTGGATTTCAAGCGGTTGAATGTTATGTGAATGTGGATTAATTAATTGATGAACCATGTATCTGAAGAGAACTTCTAGAGGACTGGTGGTTAGAGAGGCTGGTGACCCATGTAATCTGGTAGATGGGTTCTTTTTATATGGACATTGATTTCATATGTACAAAGACATCAATAATGAAACAAAAAAAAATATTATTATAATGGAGTTAATTTTATTACATGTAAATGGGCATACTGCTGTAAGACCTGGTATGGCATGCGTACCCCTGGGTAATCACTGGTAAAGTCTGGGTTAGACGTAGGTGATAGGGGGGATGTCAAGTTAACAATTACCCTAGGTAAAAATTTGAGGGGGGAAGAGTTAGAGTGAGCGGGGTTGTCTCATTTAGCAGGTTTGGCTGGATTTAGTCAATAATCCCAAGTCAAGTTTAAGGGGGGAATTGTTAGGTAAACTTGACTCGGGATAGAGTCAATGTTGACTAGGGTAAATAGTAGTGGTTTTATGGCACATGGTATTGTGCACCCATGGTTTTCAGTGCATAGTATTGCATGTAATGGAGCCTATAAAAGGTTGGAAATACTTCATTGTAAGGCAAGGCCTGGAGGTGAGCAGTGAAGGCTCGCTTGGTTAGATTGGCGAGGGTTTTGGCCAATGGTTATTAAAATTTCATTGGGTTTTTCCCTGGGGTTTCGGGTTTTCCCGGAGAAACATTTGTGTTTATGTTTATGATTTGTTGCTAACTATTTTATGGTTTTTTGTTCCTCTCGGTAAATTTATTATTTCTCCGGTAAATTCTAACATGTACTATAGCATTGTTTTATTCTTTTTCAGGCTTTAATATGAAAAAGACAATTTTTTTTTTTTTTTGAAAAAAGAGTAGGAATGGGATATTTCTTCCATATTTGATGGCAGCTACAGTGCCAGTTTTTTCGCCCTTGAAAAAAGCACAAAAATCTAAGTATTTTCTCCATTTGGGATGGTTTTAGTTTTGACTTAGGAGAAGCCATAACCTTGGTTCATGAGTCAGTACTCCCCCTGTTGGTTATCTCTTCCAATCATATGGAGGGTTTGTTTATGCCTCTTGCATGAAAAACTTATACAAAGTTATCATTTGCTACCATAGTCAAACATGAGTCATGATTTTCTTCAAGGGAAGTTACCCTGAGTTGGCCTTTCTATGGTGTTATTGACTCATTTTTCAGTTGGCCTTCCTGACCTTGTCAGTATCTTGTCCTATCACATCATATATTTGGTCCTTTTCTTATGCTGGTTTGAGAAGGTCTCCACTGACTTCTTGCTGGTGGGTTTGTCTCTTATCGACTACAACATATTTCTCTGTGTAATGTTCCAAAATTTTAGCCTCAAAGCTAAATGGAACATTAGAGTTAGTAGCAGCTCTAGTCTGTGAATGAATGGGTAGAAAATCCCATAAGTCTCCCAAGGAGGATAAGAACACTCCAAGTGTGAAAGGAGACACTCTTTCTAGCTTAATAAAACACCTCCATGTGTGAACAAGGATAAAATCCAGTTGATTCAGTCCACTTTGACTAAGTCAATAATACAATTTTAGAGGAGGAGGAATCCAAGGAGGAATAATGCAGTTTTGGAGGGAGATGTATCTTTGAATAGAGATGACCTAATTGAGTGGGGAAACGGGCAAGAAAAATCATTTTTTATATAAGGAAGAGGATGGCAACATTATTCAACATGTCTTAGATTATTATTCTTGTCTGCTTAGAGTTTTTCTTCCTCTTACTGCTTAGCAGGGTTGCAGTGCTGTTTAGCACCGGGTGTTCCCGAGCGGGAATCCCACCTCTTTCCTTGAGGAGCCTCTTGGGAGAGTTTTCATTCATCATTCCACATTAGGTTTTCAGGCCAAGCTTCAGCCAACTTCATCAACGCAGTTTTTGCCGGAGATTGTGCAATGTTGCTGGGTGCAACAGTGGAAGAGATTGGAATCCCGGTTTCTGAGCTAGTTTCTCATTGGAGGAAGGTTTCCTTCACTTGAGGGAAATTTTTGGAGAGATCCAGAGATTATTTCAGATCTATGGTATCTGAACACACATTTCCCATACATTCCCAGCGCTGTTCCAGCTAGGGAATGCATTATTTTTGAGGCAGTACTCAATGCATGGTTTGGTGGCTCTGTTGCAGAGTTTTCTTGTGATTGAGAGGTTCATCCTTTAATGGGAGGAAGCCCTTGAGGTATATACATCAGATCAGAAATATTTCAGCCTTCTACACTCTTGTGCTTTAGTGTTGCAGTCATGATTCAGTAATTTCTTGAATATCACATTTTGTATGCAGAGTGTTTGACAAGAAACCCTTGTTGGGTTATCTTATATTTTTTATAAGGAGACTAGTTATCAGTTCTTAAAGCATATTGATTAATATATGAGTAGATATATTGTTCTCATATTTTATGAGTGTAAACCCTCTCTTAGGCTGCACAGTCCCTTATGCAGCAACTCCGGTATTTTTCATTCTTGGGGTTTTAACACATTTTTGCAATCCTAGGTGTGGGAGATCTGTTTAACCCACCTAATTTGATTTGTTTCAGCTCTAATCTTGGATTTAGGTTTTTTATTGATTAATTTATGGGATCTAAGGGTCTATTTCAGTGTTTTATTGCTAATTTTGCTAGAAATGCATTTTTAGTGCATGATTCATGTGCTGTTCCAGATTTGGAATATTACAGTGGTATCAAAGCATGATATCTGGCTTAGCCTGTGAGATCCAGCTATCAGAGGAAGGAGAGATGGAAAGAAGCCAGAAAGCTTCAGTATGTGAAGGAAGAAAGGAAGAAAAGCTTATAAATCTTCTTCCAAAATCTATGTAGAGCTTTCAAGGAGAGCTGAAGAAAATGAGATTGGAGATGGGATCTCCAAAAGAGATTGAATCTAGAGCTGAATCTAGATCTGCACATGGTGAGTGTGAGCATGTAGCTACACACCATGATGCATAACATAGTCAAGTGCCCAGATCTATCTTGAGATGGATAGGAGGAGGAAGAATGCCTAAGAGGAGAACTCTTAGTGATTTGTTGCAGGAGTATGAATCTCAAAATGAGAGGTTTAGAGATCATAATGATTTCCAAAAGTTTTGCAAGATCCAGGTGGAGAAGAGCAAGCAACAGGATGCAGGTAGATTTCCTCTATCTACTTTTTCCGGATCACCTACATGTTCAGCCAGAGCCTGGGTGAAGGAGCTAGATTCCTATTTGCAGCTGCATCATATTTCTGAAGATGAAGCCATCAGATTTGCAGCGTTTCATTTTAGAGGTAAGGCTCATGCCTGGTGGATTTTTGAATCTTTTTCTTTAAGAAATGCAAACACTTTCTCTTATACAAGATTCATAGAAACTTTGATGGGAAGGTTTGGTGAAAAACTTCCTAAGGCACATGAGCAAGGAAAACTTGAGAAAACAATACCCTTGCATGTGATGAAGGAAACCCCATTTCAGAAAACCATGGGAGGAGCTGACATCTTTCATTACACATTGCTGGAAGCAAGACCTCCAGTTCATATTCTTGAACAAGAGGGCATGGGGATTTTCTTTTCACAGGAGGATCCAACTGTTGAGATGTTGCCCACACACATTAAGGGAGATGAGGGCAACAACGCTGTGACATCTAGAGCACATCCAGTGCCTCATGCAGAGGAAGGAGGAGCACATGCTCTAAAATGAGGGATTATTTTATCCTTACAAGAAGTTCCCCAGGATCTCATACATAGAAGTCTAAGGACAATCAATGAGCAGCATGATTGTGCAACATTGCAGCTGGAAGGAGGAGGTAGGGAGGAAGAGCAACATCACTTGATGAGAGGCAGAAACCCTTCTCTATTTTAGATAGCTAATGCAAGGAAGAGGAAAACTGATTTGTGCTATAAAAGCCGAGGCAAGGTTGCCCAACCATATGTGTAGTCTACTCTTGACATTGATGTCTCACTTCATGGAGGCATTCCACCCGGGAGGCCACCAGATCTACAGTTGATGAGAGATATCTTTTCTTTGGGTTCACCATTTTTGGATTTTGGAGAGGTGAAGAGTTTGGAGGAAGAATTTGGCATGGGGGATGTCAAATTAGTAGGCAGTAGCATGAGGAGAGCTTCACATGCCAGATCACCAGCGCTGTCTCTTAGGAGGATTGATCCTTATTGGAGATCTCACCTCTTGGTAGAGTACTCCAAGGATCTTGGTGCATGCATGATTCTTGATGACCTGGATGGAGATGATAGATACATGGTGGATGATGTGGTCATCTATTCCTATGGCAAGATCTTCTTGACTATATCTTCTAGTCTTAAGGAGAAGCTGCTACATGTAGCACATGAGGACTTCTCTTCTATGCACCTTGATGCATATTTCCAGTTGATGGAGGAGTTCACTTGGGAGGGCATTCAACATGACATATTTCAGCATATGGAGAGATGTATAGCCCAGATGGTGATAGAGAGGATGTCACAACCACCTTCCTACTCATTGGGAGTAAGGGAGAATTTCCAATTGAGCCATTTCAGCTCAAGACCTCAAGTACATGATGGAGGAGGTATAATTTCACATTTTGTATTGTACTTATTTTCCTTGTTTGAGTAACATGATGTAACAAGAAGAATGATCTCTTCTTGCATATTGTATGATGATGTACTTGCAACTACTTGTAGCATTGATTCTGGCTATATTTTTGATGGTTTGTGGGGGAAGCCACATGATTCTTGGTTTGCACCATTGACACCATATTGTAACTTCATGTTTTCATCCTATGAGATGACTGTGGTGGAAAAAAAGTGGTTGGCAAAGCACTTGTTATTTCTTATCTTGATGCAGGCCAAGGATGCACTGCACTGGTTCCATGAGAGGGACTATGATTCACTCTCCGGTTGTCATTTGGCAACTTGCTTTTATTGTACCTTTCTTTCATGTATTACTGATATGTTTTTTCTCAAGGAGAGCTTTGTATGGAGAGAGGAACCAATTGGATGGCATGGCACCCATATGCTAGAGTAGCATAAGACTTATTTGTATGGGGCATCATACAAGTTGACCATCATGATCTTACTTCATGGCTTGTATGAGGGAGAGATGAGGCAGCAACAAAATTTTTTGTTGTTGTGGTTGCACTTGGGAGAGTATGGGAAAAATTCTTCCCATAATTTTCATGAGATTTCTAAAGAGAAGGAAGGCACATTCATGGTGCAAGGAGGCTACCCTTCAGCATTGGAGGATCATGAGAGACTTCCGTGTCAGGAGAAGATATTCTCACTTAGCAGCATGATGGTGGATGGATTTGGTATGAGGAATGTCAAAGGGAGAAGTCATGGAGTGACAAGAGCCTTGTTACTAAGGTCCACAACGCTGTCACTTGAGAGCATGTTTCTATTGATGGAGTGTTCCAAAGGGAGTATGCACCCTCTCCTCTTGCAGATTTTTATGAGGGGATTCTCATGGGAAGACTCACTCATGGACCTCACCTTCAGCTCACACATGATGCATGGTAAGAAATAAATTTATGTGCTTGTTGATTACTCTACTGAGTATTTTTACTTTCTCACGATATGTAAACAGTGCATTGCTCCACATAAGAGCAAGATTATTTATGGGTTTCATGGTCACTTTAGGGCCAAATATTGTAATGTTGATAACCCATATCTACATGAATTTGGGAAAGTGTTGTATTTCTTTGATTGTACACAGATGGTATATATGGCAGCTTACTGCTTTATAGTAGATGAGCTAACATGCATAGCTGCACATTCTTTGAAGAACAGCTTGCCACCTGATGCTTTGAATCAGAAGTTGAAAGGATTGCACTGCATCCACCCGAGAGACCATATGTATCATCCAAACTTGCACATAACCTTCAGCCATTTTCTGATTTGGATGCCATGTGGTGATGATGTGCCATTCATCTTGTATGGAATGGTTTGGGTTGACATGACTCATGACTTTGGAGGAAGGGTCTTTGGAGACTCAATCTTCTTCTTGCCATTGGAGGGAAATCATGTTGCAGCCTGAGATCAGCATACCCTCTACACTTATCATCAATGGAGAGGAGGATAGCATGGGATAGGCCCTCTTGCCTATCATGTTCATTTATTTATCCCACCTACATTTCTGGAGCACAAGGTGGAGGAGATTTTTCATGAGTTACCATGTTGGAGGGTGACTCACTTCATTTGGATGATAGCATGGGTGAGGGAAGCACTCATTCACCATGATCATCATCATCCCTACTTTGTGGAGGCCATGAGATAGCAATCAATTTTCCATTCACACTTTCCACCTTTGATTGATGTAGACCATTTGGTTTTGCACACTTGGAAGGAAACATTGGACTACAGTTTATTTGTAGATTTTCTTGATGCAGTGATGGAGGCTATTGATGGGAGGCCACATGAGGAGGAGGGGAGGAAGTTTTATCTCCTCATATATTTTCTTGAGGACAAGAAAAGATTTTGGAGGGGAGGACTGTAATGTTCCAAAATTTTAGCCTCAAAGCTAAATGGAACATTAGAGTTAGTAGCAGCTCTAGTCGGTGAATAAATGGGTAGAAAAGCCCATAAGTCTCCTAAGGAGGATAATAACACTCCAAGTGTGAAATAAGACACTCTTTATAGCTTAATAAAACACCTCCATGTGTGAACAGGGATAAAATCTAGTTGATTCAGTCCACTTTGACTAAGTCAACAACGCAGTTTTAGAGGAGGAGGAATCCAAGGAGGAATAATGCAGTTTTGGAGGGAGATGTATCTTTGAATAGACATGACCTAATTGAGTGGGGAAAAGGGCAAGAAAAATCATGTTTTATATAAGGAAGAGGATGGCAGCATTATTCAGCATGTCTTAGATTATTATTCTTGTCTGCTCAGACTTTTGTTTCCTCTTGCTGCTTAGCAGGGTTGCAGTGCTATTTAGCACTGGGTGTTCCCGAGCGGGAATCCCACCTCTTTCATTGAGAAGCCTCTTGGGAGAGTTTTCATTCATAATTCCACATCAGGTTTTCAGGCCAAGCTTCAGCCAACTTCATCAGCATATTTTTTCCTAGAGATTGTGCAGTGTTGCTGGGTGTAGGAGTGGAAGGGATTGGAATCCCGGTTTCTGAGCTAGTTTCTCATTGGAGGAAGGTTTCCTTCACTTGAGGGACCTGTTTGGAGAGATCCAAAGATGATTTCAGATATGTGGTATTAGACCACACATTTTCCATACATTCCCAGCACTGTTCCAGCTAGGGAATGCGTTATTTTGGAGGCAATACTCAGTGCATGGTTTTGTGGCTCCATTGTAGAGTTTCCTTGTGACTGAGAGGTTCATCCTTTCATGGGAGGAATCCCTTGAGGGATCTACATCAGATAAGACATATTTTAGCCTTCTACACTCATGTGCTTTAGTGTTACAGTGATGATTCAGTAATTTTCTGAATATCACATTTTGTATGCAGAGTGTTTGACAAGAAACCCTTGCCGGGTTATCTTGTATTTTGTATAAGGAGACTAGATCTCAGTTCTTAAAGCATATTTGATTAATATATGAGTAGATATATTTTTCTCCTATTTTCTGAGTGTAAATCCTCTCTTAGAATGCGCAGTCCCTTATGCAACAACTCTGATATTTTGCAGTCTTGGGGTTTTAACACATTTTTTCAATCCTAGGCGTGGGAGACCTGTTTAACCCACCTAGTTTGATTTGTTTTAGCTCTAATATTGGATTTAGGTTGTATATTGATTGATTTATGGGATCCAGGGGTCCATTTTAGTGTTTTATTGCAAATTTTTTCTAGAAATGCGTTTTTAGTGCATGATTCATGTGTTGTTCCAGATTTGGAATATGACACTCTGAGAGTAAAGCTAGAGCTGCACCCTGGCCCTATTTACATCATTGATAGGTGACCTTGTACTCAAAATTTTATCATCATCATGGGTCTTTTACTGAGTGGTTTCCCTTGTGTTTGACGTCATCTTACATTATCACACCTGGGATTCGTGCAATACCTTGATTTCCATTTGAACCTATTGATGGATATCTCGTCTCTTTGTCAACTTTCATTATTGGTTGGTTCAAAGGGTTTCTACCGTGCGCTAGATTCATCTTGTGCATGCCAGAAACATACTTCGGGGTGGTTACTTCACCATTAGGGGAATTTTGAGGTCGAAAATGGGCCTCCTAAGGAAATAATAAAATAATAGCTAAACCAATAAAATAATATTTATAAATTTTCATATCTTTTTGCACCAAAATCAATGTAACCATCGTTAAATTCAATTCAAAATTTGTACCAAAATAAAATTAATAAAAAAATTGTATTGATGTGACTATAAATAAGAATGAGATTTTCAAGAAAAAATCATTATCATTGAACAACTAATGCATTTTTCCTTTGTACTTAAATAACTTAAAATAAAATATAAATATAAATTTATAAATTCTTTATTACATTATATGCTATTAATTAAAATTTGTATTATTTAAATTGTATAATAACATGTAATTAATATACTATATAAAAATAATATAATATAATATAATATAATAAATGTATAGGGATATGCATTGTTTCTTTCAAGAAATATGAAATGACAATAATATATTTTTATTCAAAAAGTGTGAAATGGAATTTATTATGAGTACTTTACTTTGACTTTAAAAGTACTTAGAGCACTACCATGGTTAACAATGAGTTTTTATCCACCATTAAGAGTGTGACGAGTAAGTACCTGTAACTCAAGCAATGCCACCTCAACCATTAGGGATGATGTCACCCCCTAAAATGTGATTGGTTTTCATAAAGTAAATTTTGATTGTACATTTTCCTTAGGAGGCCCATTTTAGACCTCAAAATTCCCATAATGTCTACTTCGTCCGATTCCTTCCAAAACTTGGCCTGCGGGTTACACTCATGCTGGACTGATGTGGGATGCCTTAATGACTTCCTTCCAGTAGATATTTTCCCATCGACTCCAACTCATTGCTTTGGGAACAAGGTCTAGAGTCCTTTTGTCAGCACCTTAGGGTTTGCAGTCATTAGTGGCAGACTCTTCGCTATCGATAGTGAGGATACATCAATGCCTCCTAATTGATAGATTCTTTCAAGTGTTCGAATTCAACTCATTTATTCACACTTTCTAGATTGTACTGGGGCACCTTGACACTCATTATCATTATTAGTGAGTTGTCTCGCATTTGTTAACGATATACATCAATGACCGGTAATCAAACGATTTGTCACATGGTCGACTTCAACTCATTTATTCCCATTGTGTATAATTGTGCCATGGTGAACGGTGAAGACCTCGGGTTTGCATCAACATGTTTGGTTCGCTTTGACAGCTCCTTTAGTTTTCTTCCGGTGATACCATCTACCCTTATATGTTGTAGTTTCATCACAACAAAATTCTATATGTTAGCTTCCAAGTTACGTGTTGTAGCATTTGTTCCACCACTTATGATTTGGTACTTGGAGATTCAGTTGTGACTTTTGTGATCAGATATCCGTTGCAGCATCATTGATCAGTTTTCTATATGTGATACTTGGACTTGATTTTGACTTGTACTTTTGGGCAGAGATCAGATGATTCACTATGTACTTTACATTTCAGCTATACTTGTATACATATTAGATCCACTCTATAATTCATATGCGGAAATTATTTTATTTCATTGAGCATGGTTATGCCCGCCTCAGACATGAGATATCTTTCTAATCTCTCTCACTAGTTTTTTGGCAGGCTGAAATCTGGTGAAGTCCTCTCTAGTCCTCGCAAGATTCTTTCTATGTACATAATACATTTCGGCCATCATGTACCCCTTCTGAGCTCATATATTAGGGGGAATCTGTTATAGCATCATTTATCACCAGCTTATACTTGATGATTTATACATTGGCCTTGGGCACCCCTTTCCTTCAGACTTGGACTTATTTCTCAAAAAATAGTATCTTAAATCCCATATGCGAATCTGCCCAGAATTTTCTATGTATATACGTGAGTCCATACATACAGAACTACGTATGCCATTTTAATCATTAAAAATATATATATTTTACCTATTTTAGAGGCGGGGTTTACGGTTGTTCCAGTAACTTAACCACCCCAGCCTGTGGCCTAACTGTTCCCAACTGTAAAAAATAAATTGAGGGAATATAAAATCCTCTCTAGGGAATGGCCTAAGGGGGGAGGAGAGAGAGAAATATAGATATTATACGTTGTTGGAGCCCTATCCAAGTCTGATATATTCCCGTGCCTCTTGCACTTCTTAGATATTTGCAGGAAACCCTTATTTCCTTGAGATGTTCATCAACCTATATGACATCCATTGTGCACTCATCTTGGAAGAAATCTTGAGAGGATAGGGCTGGGCGTATCCAAAGGACAATATGCTCGAAGGTCGTGGCAGATTTCAGGTGATCTCTCCACGTTTATTTACTGTACATGTCATTACTGATAGAAGAAGCCATCTTGTTCCTGATGTTTATGTGTCAATTATCTTTTATACATGTGAAATGATCATCAATTGAACAATTAATATTGTTTTTATGATGTTATGCATGATTTCCACTAACATATAGAACATATATATGCTGTACAACTAGGGTTTTGTGTTCGTTCTTTGCTAATTTACATATTTCGGAGCATAAAGTGTTGCAGGGGGTTTGCACTCTGCGGGGTCTACTTCAACCGAGGGACATCTCGGTAAGTTCTACTACTTGTAGATTCTAGTTATTTGCATAGAAGTTGGTTTGGTGAGTCCTTGTTGTAATGATATGCCCCTGATCTGTGAATGTTATCAACCCAATACCTTTAGGGCAACAATTTCCGAAACAACGAGGGGGGGGGGGGGGGGGGGCGTCCGAAAAGTAGTTTTAATGGTGGGCGCCAAAGGCACACGTGGTGATATATTATCATTTCACACCCCCTAACTCAAAACCAAAAACCAATCTCGACCCCCTCCGAAAATCGTAGTGGTTTATATTTTTCATCAATGGTCATTCTTCCCCTGTGCCTTGACTTTTTAATCTTCGTCTAATCATACATTGCCACCTTCCATACCCATTATCAAATCATTATAGCCATTGCCAACATGTCATGTCCTTCGTCTCCTATTCGCCTGATAAGCCTTTTCTCCCAGGCCATTAGCCTCCACGTCACAACCACACTCCAATCAGTATTAAAGCCGCTATGGTCACCCGAAAATTGTTAGCCATACCCTGTGGTTATAAATAAACCCTAGCTATTATATTTTTCACTTTTATCTAATTTTTCACTGTTTCTTGCAGGTTAAACATTCACTCACAATCCTCTGCATTGCATACTGTTCATCTGTTACCATTTATGCCCAACCCGCTCTCTGTTATCTAGATAGCTACACATTTCTCCTCTTTTATCCTCTTCTGTCTAACATGATGGCTCCAAAGGGGAAATCAAAAAAGATAAAGACAGAAGAAACCCATGCTTCCATAGTTCCGGTCGATCTTGACCATGTTACCCTCATTGATTCCTTGTTAAAAATTTCATATGATGAGTGTGAGTTTGACTTTCACGAACTAAATTCTTGGCTAAAGCAAAAATAAATTGACAAATAGGATCCCATAAGATCCCAAGAGTAATTTATTCCTTTTTATAGCTTCCCCAAAACACATGATTTTCCTGACATGGTCATCTGGTGTCAGGCCAAATATGACACTGTGAAAAGAGCAGTGATGGCTCAGAATGGAGACACTATAATCACCTTCTCTATTAAAACCATTAACTAGATGCTTTTAATCCCTCCATCAGACTCCCTTAGCAATTTTTCACCATCTGCACTTATGGATCTGTACCATAAGTTAAATTTTCCATAGAGAGCTCAAATATTTGAGATTTTCTTGCTCGAGGATGCTGAATTACCTAAAAAGAATCCACCTTACCCATCTTATATATTTCTTGAAGCTTCTAAACATTGCATTTCTCTACTTTCTTACCTTCTGGGGTATCCAGATGAAAAGACTGTGAATGAACCTATACTTGGTTTTATTTCTATATTCAATAAATATCATCAACCAACTTTCATGTATAATTATAGCCAATTTCCGGATGATAATATACATGAACAATTCATGAATATTACTACACATGGAGTGTTTAAGTACAGTTCTGTACTTAGTAATTTGTTTCTTTTAAAAAAGGATATAATTTGCCAATTCAACTCAGCAAGCAGGATGATGAAGGAGTGGATCAATCAGTGATCCATTGGATAGAGACAGTTAGAGCCAGTTCAACCAAAAATTCATACACATATTTTATATATTCATTTATACATCCAATAGTAAAACTTATAAATAGTCATATAGAGCCAAGGATTGGAGATGTGTTAAAGAGGATTCTACATCTAAGTGAACAGACTAAAACTGGTGATTGGTATTTATACCGGAATTATACAGAGATAAGGGTATATGGTTGTGCGCTTGCACAATATAATATGCCAAAATATGTTCCCATAAGAATATTTTCTCTGGAATACATTAGGCATATGATCAACATGGATGACTTGCACTTTGTGTCAGGAAAAAGGAAATCACAATTTAAGATAAAGTCAAAGATTAGAACATTAATTTGCAACACCAGATCAACTGGTGTGGAAGCAGACACATTGTTAAAAATCATGAACTTCCAACCTTATTTCACTTGGTCTTATGACCCTTTTGGGATTATCTCTGCTCTAAGGGTTGAATTGAAAACAACACCTTATAATCACACTCATAGACCAGAGATAAATAAATTTATGAATCAAGAACAATGGGTTGATGGGACACTCTAGGAAGCAGTGAAACGAGTTTTACCCACATCAAATGTTCAGACTCTAGTTGCTCAGAGCAAGAAACAGAAAAGGGAAAGAGAGTAGACTTCATCTGCTATTGATATTATGAAAGAATATATTTTACAAAAGAAAAATCCTAGAATTGGTTTAACAATGTCTACAGAAGAAAGAAGAACATAGGTAATTGATCTGGGAGAATAAGTTTCTACATCAGCTAGAACCAATGTTCCAAATAATCTCCCACAATTTATCCTTCTAGGGAATCTCTAGAAATAATTCAGTCTATAGGAAATACTTCTACAAATGACCAAAACATCTTTTCCAAGTTCCTTGAAATTAAACAAAATAATGAAACTCTCAAGTCCAGTGTATACAACCATTTTTGGAAATAGACTTCAACCTCCCAACATAGATTGCTTGTATGGTTTTGTGCATGGTTTTGCACATGGTTTTGGGGTACGATGGTTTTCGGCCCCTGGTATTTGAGTAGATCCGGTCAAGGGAACTACGATTATGTTCTAATCCAGGGTTTGTGGATTGGGGTTATGTATGCTTCGGCATGTATATATATGTGTTGTAACACTAAAAGGAATATAATGAAAAATCGAGCTGGTCGTCCCGATTTGGGATCCAGGGGAAAATCTCTGTGTTTATCCGTTTTATGTTTTATGCTCTCGCTATTGTTTATTTTCTGTTATAAGATTCGTGTGTAGATAATTTTTGTTCAGGGTTGAAACCTACATTTGGTATCAGAGCTGGTTCGGTTTCAAGGGGACGCCTTTGTTGTTGAGGGTTTTTTGCTCGGGCCTGTGGTAGACCCTGTTCAGTGAGAGATTTGCGGGATCGATTCTTGCGGTGAAAGAAGATGGCGAGCGACGGAAAGATAGAGATCGAGAAATTTAATGGTCAGAGTTTTGAGTTGTGGAAGCTCAAGATGGAGGATCTGCTGGTGGATAAAGATCAGTGGATTGTGGTAGATCTAGGTACTAAACCAACGACAATGTCAGATGAAGACTGGAAGAAACTGGATCGGAAGGCTAAGAGCACAATACGGTTGTGTGTCTCAGATTCAGTATTGTTGAATGTATCTGGGGAAGCTACGATGAAGAATTTGTGGGAAAAACTTGGGACTTTGTACCAATCTAAGTCTCTGGTGAATAAGTTGTTCCTGCGGAAAAAGCTGTATAACCCGAGGATGAAGGATGGAGACTCGGTGACAGAGCATCTGAACGCCTTCAATACTGTGGTAAGTCAGCTGTTGTCTGTTGATATTAAAATCTCAGATGAAGATAAGTGCATCAGTTTGTTGTGCTCTCTACCAGACTCGTGGGACAGTCTGGTTATTGCAATAGGTAGCAATAAAACTACCTTGAATTTTGATGACATTGTCTCAGCCTTGCTGTCGGAGGAAATGAGACGGAGAAATATGGAGGGTCAGAATGGAGATGCCTTATCTGTACGAGGAAGGTCTCAGAACATAAACAAGAATAAGGTTTCGAGTGGGAGATCTAAATCTAGAGGGAGATCTAAATATCCTGGAAAGTTTGTAAAGGTGTGCCGGAAATGCGGAAAGGAAGGGCACTACAAAAAGGACTACAGATCTAAAGCTCCTGAGAAAGGAAAGGGATCTGATGATGCTCCTTCTGCAGAGGCAAAAACCACCTCGGATGAAGGTGGGGATGTGTATTTGGCTTCTTCTTCAAATATACATGTAGATCATGAGTCATGGTTGATTGACTCAGGTGCATCCTTTCACTTCACTCCCCATAGGGAGTGGTTCTGCGAGTATGAGAAATATGATGGTGGTGATGTCTTCCTAGGGAATGATAGGAAGGCCAGAATCGTCGGACGTGGAAAGGTCAAGCTGAAGCTGCAAGGTGGGAGGATTAGAACACTTCCTGGTGTTCTGCATATTCCTACATTGGCCAGAAATCTGATTTATGTAAGCAAGATGGATGATGCAGGTGTAAAAACAGTGTTCGAGAAAGATGCCTGCAAGATGGTTCAGGGAGCACTGGTATTAATGCGAGGAGTTCGAACTAGAACTCTATACAAGCTACAAGGTAGCACTGTTATTGATGGGTGTAACAGTTATGTGGTTCCTGAAAATGGAGTGGAAATCTTAGCTGTCTCTGGAGAAAAGACCATGCTATGGCATCAAAGGCTTGGACATATTGGAGAGAAGGGCCTTCAGATACTACATAGAAATGGTATGGTAGAAGGTATGTCTAATTGCTCTATGGATTTCGATTTCTGTGAACATTGTGTATATGGGAAGCAGAATTGGGTGAGTTTTCCTTCTGGTGCTAAGAGGGCGAACAAGATATTAGAAATTGTGCACAGTGATGTGTTTGGGCCTGTGTCAGTTCCATCACTGGGAAAGTCTGTGTACTATGTTTCATTCATAGATGACTTCTCAAGGTATACATGGATATATTTCTTGAGGAAGAAATCTGAAGTCTTTGACAAATTTAAAGAATTTAAGGCTCTGGTGGAAAACCAGACAGAGAAGAAGATAAAGGCGCCGAGGACAGATAATGGTGGGGAGTTCTGCAAGAAGGAATTTGAAGAGTTCTGTAAGAAGTGTGGTATAGCACAGCAGAAGACTACTCCATACACACCTCAACAAAATGGAGTTGCAGAAAGAATGAATAGAACACTGATGGAAAAGGCAAGAAGCATGCTCAGTGGTACCGGGTTAGGACAAGAATTCTAGGCAGAGGCAGTGGAGACTGCATGTTACTTAGTTAACAGATCACCTTCATCAGCGTTGGAGGATAAGAACCCACATGAGGTATGGACTGGTAAGAAACCCTGTATTTCACATCTAAGGGTATTTGGATGTGATGAATATGTACATGTTCCAAAGGAGAAAAGGACCAAGTTGGATAATAAATCTGAAAGGTGCATCTTTATTGGGTATAAGGATGGTTTAAAGGGTTACAAGCTTTGGAACCCAGAAACAAGGAAGGTTGTGCACAGCCAAGATGTGGTGTTTAGAGAAGTGAAAGATATTGTTAAACATGAAGTCCTACCAAAGGAACCTGAGAAGATAGAGTTTGAGCTAAAGGAGGATGAATCAGACTCTACAATAGAAGAAGACTCAGAAGATGAAGAGCCACAAACTCCAGCTTTGAGAAGATCAGTTCGGGAAAGAAGGCAACCAGAAAGGTATAGTCCATCCGCTTTCTGTTCAGGTTTTGCCTTAACTATAACTGATGATGAACCCAGAACTGTCAGGGAGGCAGTAGATTCAGAGGATGGAAAACTCTGGAAGGAGGCCATGGTTGATGAAATGGCATCCTTGCACAAAAACGATGCATGGGATCCGGTGGAGTTGCCGGCTGGAAGGAAGCCCATTGGGAGCAAATGGGTGTTTAAGAAGAAGATGAATGTAGAAGGCAAGGTGGAGAAATACAAAGCTCGGTTGGTAGCGAAAGGTTATTCCCAGGTGCCGGGAATTGATTTTGGTGATATTTTTTCTCCTGTTGCCAAAGTCACTTCTATTAGATTAATTTTATCTGTTGCTGCTGCATTTGATTTTGAGATAGAACAGATGGATGTGAAGATAGAATTTCTTCACGGGGATCTAGAAGAGGAGATCTACATGAAGCAACCTGAAGGTTTTATGGTGAAGGGTAAGAAATAACTTGTATGCAGGTTGAAGAAGTCTCTGTATGGGTTAAAACAGTCACCAAGGATGTGGTATCAGAAATTTGATACCTATATACGGGGACTTGGCTTCACCAGAAGCAAGGAGGATCACTGTGTTTATTTTAAATTAATTGGTGACCGTGTTATTTATTTGGTCTTGTATGTGGATTATATGTTGTTGATTGGAAATGACAAAGAAATTATCCAAGATTTGAAGACCCAACTGCTCTCCAAATTCGACATGAAGGATCTGGGTGCTGCAAACTATATTTTGGGCATGGAAATTAAGAGAGATCGGGCAAAGAGGAAGCTCTGGTTAAACCAGAGGAAGTATGTTGAGACTATATTGCAGAGGTTCAATATGCAGGATAGTAAAGTGGTGAATGTTCCTATTCCTGTAGGTGTAAAGCTGTCTGCTGAACAGTGTCCCAAGACACAAGAAGAAGAGGAGTATATGTCCCATGTTCCATATGCAAGTGCAGTGGGTAGCCTGATGTATGCAATGGTCTCTACTAGACCAGACATTGCACATGCAGTGGGAGTATTGAGCAGGTTTATGTCAAACCCAGGGAAGGAGCATTGGACAACAGTGAAGCGGGTTTTCAGATATTTACGTGGCACTAGTGATTATGGCTTTTGCTACCAGGGAAGACCAGGATTGGAAATAATGTTGGACATTCGTGGTTTTGTTGATGCAGACTGGGCTGGAGATCTGGACCAAAGAAGATCTACAAGTGGGTATGTGTTTAGCCTATTTGGAGGCGCAATCAATTGGATGAGTAAAAGACAGTCTGTAGTGGCTCTTTCAACTACAGAGGCAGAATACATAGCAGCCACTCATGCAAGCAAGGAAGCAGTTTGGTTGCAGAGATTGTGTTCAAGTATGGGGTTGGTACAACAAGTTATAAGGATAGACTGTGATAGCCAAAGTGAAATTTTCTTGGCTAAGAACCCTGCTTTTCATTCAAAGACAAAGCACATTGATGTTCAATATCACTTTGTTAGAGATATGGTTGAGGCTAAAAGGGTGTTGCTGGTAAAGGTGGACACTTTGAAGAATGTTGCAGATGCATTAACAAAGTTTGTGAGCACTCAGAAATTCTCTTGGTTTAGAGAAGCAATGGGTGTTGCAAACCTGGGCTAATGACTCAGCTCTCCTGTGGCCCCCTGTGGAAAGAAAAAAACATGTGGGATATTGTTGGGTTTGTGTTTTATTCTTTCCACAACTAAGCATGCGTGGGGGATATATTCTGGCGGTAGCCCCCCTCGTCAATGTGGCACAATGGCCGAAAATTTTTTTGTCCTTAATTTCCAGTGGGTAGTCCGCGTCCATGTTTTTGTGCATGGTTTTGCACATGGTATTGGGGTACGATGGTTTTTCGGCCCCTGGTATTTTTGTAGATCCGGTCAAGGGAACTACGGTTATGTTCTAATCCAGGGTTTATGGATTGGGGTTTATGTATGCTTCGGCATGTATATATATATGTGTGTTGTAACACTAAAAGGAATATAATGAAAAATCAAGCTGGTCGTCCCGATTTGGGATCCAGGGGAAAATCTCTGTGTTTATCTGTTTTATGTTTTATGCTCTCGCTATTGTTTATCTTCTGTTATAAGATTCGTGTGTAGATAATTTCTGTTCAAGGTTAAAACCTACATTGCTTTGAGATTTTGACGATGAAAAAGGGAGAATGCAGATGGCCTTTTTGCAAGCTTAGGTTCTATTTCCCTAGTCTCCATAAGACTAGAAAAATACCATATTTTCATTTGACACTAGTCAGATACATTCCATTGATCAATTGGATATGCACAGACAATCTGGTGTAATGCTCTTTTCCACCATGAATACTACAACAATGCCCCTCTCCAAGCTCAGGACTGCACTATAAAATGTTCAATATTAGCTCAAGATTGAAAAGCTATTTTAATTAGCTAAAGATAACAAGCTAAAATCCTTAGAAGTGTAGGTTTTAACCCAGAAAAAAAATTCTCTACACACGAATCTTATAACAGAAAATAAACAATAGCGAGAGCATAAAAGATAAAACAGATAAACACAGAGATTTTCCCCTGGATCCCAAATTAGGACGACTAGCTTGATATTTCGTTATATTCCTTTTATTGCTACAACACATATATATACATGCTGAAGCATACATAAACCGTAATCCATTAACCATGGATTAGAACATAACCGTAGTTCCCTTGACCGGATCTACAAAAATACCAGGGGCTGAAAACCATCGTACCTCAAAACCATGTGCAAAACCATGCACAAAACCATGGGCACGGACTGCCCACCAGAAATTAAGGACCAAATTTTTTTTATCGAGGTGCTGTCCCAGACCCCGACAGGGGGGGCTACCACCCCCCCTGTGACCCCCCTCTTACCCCCCCGCGTGTGATTATTCATGGAAAGAATATAACACATACCCAACATTCTCCCACTTGGTTTTTTCTTTCTGCAGGGTGCCACATGAGAGCTTAGTCATTGGCCCAATTCTTCAACACCCATTGTTTCTCTACACCAAGAGGACTTCTGAGTGCTTACAGACTTCGTCAATGCATCTGCAACATTATTCAAAGTGTCCACCTTTACCAAAAACACCCTTTTAGCCTCAACCATATCTCTAACAAAGTGATATTGAACATCAATGTGCTTTGTCTTTGAATGATAAGCAGGGTTCTTAGCCAAGAAAATTGCACTTTGGCTATCACAGTCTATCCTTATAGCTTGCTGTACCAACCCCATGAACACAATCTCTACAACCAAACTGCCTCCTTGCTTACATGAGTGGCTACCATGTATTCTGCCTCTGTAGTTGAAAGAGCCACTATAGACTGTCTTTTACTCATCCAACTGACTGCGCCTCCAAATAGGCTAAACATATACCCACTTGTAGATATTCTTTGGTCCAAATCTCCAGCCCAGTCTACATCAAAAAAACCATGAATGTCCAACATTCTTTCCAATCCTGGTCTTCCCTGGTAGCACAAGCCATAATCACTAGTGCCACGTAAATATCTGAAAACCCGCTTCACTGCTGTCCAATGCTCCTTCCCTGGGTTTGACATAAACCTGCTCAATACTCCCACTGCATGTGCAATGTACAAACCATTGCATACATCAGGCTACCCACTACACTTGCATATGGAACACGGGACATATCCTCCTCTTCTTCTTGTGTCTTGGGACACTGTTCAGGAGACAGCTTTACACCTACAAGAATAGGAACATTCACCGGTTTACTATCTTGAATATTAAACCTCTGCAATATAGTCTCGACATACTTCCTCTGGTTTAACCAGAGCTTCCTCTTTGCCCGATCTCTCTTAATTTCCATGCCCAAAATATAGTTTGCAGCACCAAGATCCTTCATGTCGAATTTGGAGAACAATTGGGTCTGAAAATCTTGGATAATTTATTTGTCATTTCCAATCAACAACATATCATCCACATACAAGACCAAATAAATAACACGGTCACCAATTAATTTAAAATAAACACAGTGATCCTCCTTGCTTCTGGTGAAGCCAAGTCCCCGTATATAGGTATCGAATTTCTGATACCACATCCTTGGTGACTGTTTTAACCCATACAGAGACTTCTTCAACCTGCATACCAGTTCTTTCTTACCCTTCACCATGAAGCCTTCAGGTTGCTTCATGTAGATCTCCTCTTCTAGATCCCCATGAATAAATGTTGTCTTCACATCCATCTGTTCTATCTCAAAATCAAATGCAGCAGCAACAGATAAAAGTAATCTAATAGAAGTAACTTTGGCAACAGGAGAAAAAATATCATCAAAATCAATTCCCGGCACCTGGGAATAACCTTTCGCTACCAACCGAGCTTTGTATTTCTCCACCTTGCCTTCTACATTCATCTTCTTCTTAAACACCCATTTTCTCCCAATGGGCTTCCTTCCAGCCGGCAACTCCACCAGATCCTATGCATCGTTTTTGTGCAAGGATGCCATTTCATCAACCATGGCCTCCTTCCAGAGTTTTCCATCCTCTGAATCTACTGCCTCCCTGACAGTTCTGGGATCATCATCAGTCATAGTTAAGGCTAAAATTGAACAAAAAGTAGATGGACTATACCTTTTTGGTTGCCTTCTTTCCCGAACTGATCTTCTAATAGCTGGAGTTTGTGGCTCTTCCTCTTCTGAATCTTCTTCTGCTATAGAGTTTGATTCATACTCCTTTAGCTCAAAATCTATCTTCTCAGGTTCCTTTGGTATGACTTGATGTTTAATAACATCTTTCACCTCTTTAAATACCACATCTCAGCTGTACACAACCTTCCTTGTTTCCGGGTTCCAAAGCTTGTAACCTTTTAAACCATCCTTATACCCAATAAAGACGCACCTTTCAGATTTATTATCTAACTTGGTCCTTTTCTACTTTGGAACATGTACATATGCATCACATCCAAATACCCTTAGATGTGAAAGAGGGATTTATTACCAGTCCATACCTCATGTGCAGACTTATCCTCCAACACTGATGAAGGTGATCTGTTAACTAGATAGCATGTAGTCTCCACTGCTTCTGCCCAGAATTCTTGTCCTAACCTGGTACCACTGAGCATGCTTCTTGCCTTTTACATCAGTGTTCTATTCATTCTTTCTCAACTCCATTTTTCTGAGGTGTGTATGGAGTAGTCTTCTACCGTGCTATACCACACTTCTTACAAAACTCTTCAAATTCCTTCTTACAGAACTCCCCACCATTATCTATCCTCAGTGCCTTTATCTTCTTCTCTGTATAGTTTTCCACCAGAGCCTTAAATTATTTAAATCTTTCAAAAGCTTCAGATTTCTTCCGCAAGAAATATATTCATGTATTCCTTGAGAAGTAATATATGAATGAAACATAGTACATAGACTTTCCCAGTGATGGAACAGACACAGGTCCAAACACATCACTGTGCACAAGTTCTAATATCTTGTTCACACTCTTAACACCAGAAGGAAAACTCACTCGATTCTACTTCCCATATACACAATGTTCACAGAAATCAAAATCTAGAGAGAAATTAGACATACCTTCTACCATACCATTTCTATGCAGTATCCGAAGGCCCTTCTCTCCAATATGTCCAAGCCTTTGATGCCATAGCATGGTCTCTTCTCTAGAGATAGCCATGCTTTCCACTCCACTTTCAGGAACCACAGAACTATTACACCCATCAATAATAGTGCTACCTTGTAGCTTGTATAGAGTTCCAGTCTGAACTCCCCGCATTAATACCAGAGCTCCTCGAACCATCTTGCAGGCATCTTTCTCGAACACTGTTTTTACACCTGCATCATCCATCTTGCTTACAGAAATCAGATTTCTGGCCAATACAGGAATATGCAGAACACCAGGAAGTGATCTAATCCTTCCACCTTGCAGCTTTAGCTTCACCTTTCCACGTACGACGATTCTAGACTTCCTATCATCCCCTAGGAAGACATCACCGCCATCATATTTCTCATACTCGCAGAACCACTCTCGATGGTGAGTGAAGTGAAAGGATGCACCTGAGTCAATCAACCATGACTCATGATCTACATGTGTATTTGAAAAAGAAGCCAAATACACATCCCCGCCTTCATCCGAGGTGGTTTTTTCCTCTGCAGAAGGAGCATCATCATATCCCTTTCCTTTCACAGGAGCTTTAGATCTGCACTCCCTTTTGTAGTGCCCTTCCTTTCCACATTTCTAGCATACCTTTACAAACTTTCTAGGAGATTTATATCTCCCTCTAGATTTAGATCTCCCACTCGAAACCTTATTCTTGTTTCTGTTTTGGGACCTTCCTCTTATAGATAAGGCATCTCCATTCTGGCCCTCCATATTTCTCCGTCTCATTTCCTTCGATAGCAAGGTTGAGATAATGTCATCAAAATTCAAGGTAGTTGTATTGCTACCTATTGCAATAACCAGACTGTCCCACGAGTCTGGTAGAGAACACAAAAAGCTGATGCACTTATCTTCATCTAAGATTTTAATATCAACAGATGACAGCTGACTTACCATAGTATTGAAGGCATTCAGATGCTCTGTCACCGAGTCTCCATCCTTCATCCTCAGGTTATACAAATTTTTCCGCAGGAAAAAATTATTCACCAGAGACTTAGATTGATACAAAGTCCCAAGTTTTTCCCACAAATTCTTCGCCGTAGCTTCCCCAGATACATTCAACAATACTGAAACTGAGACACACAACCGTATTGTGCTCTTAGCCTTCCGTTCCAGTTTCTTCCAGTCTTCATCTGACATTGCCGTTGGTTTAGTACCTAGATCTACCGTGATCCACTAATCTTTATCCACCAACAGATCCTCCATCTTGAGCTTCCACAACTCAAAACTCTGACCATTAAATTTCTCTATATCTATCTTTTCGCCACTCGCCATCTTCTTTCACCGCAAGAATCGATCCTGCAGATCTCCCACTGAATAGGGTCTACCTCAGGCTCGAGAAAAATTCCCTTAGCAGCAAAGGCGTCCCATTGAAGCCGAAACAACTCTGATACCAAATGTAGGTTTTAACCCTAAACATAAATTATCTACACACAAATCTTATAACAGAAAATAAACAATAGTGAGAGCATAAAACATAAAACAGATAAACACATAGATTTTCCCCTGGATCCCAAATCAGGACGACCAACTTGATATTTCATTATATTCCTTTTAGTGTTACAACACATATATATACATGCCAAAGCATACATAAACCATAATCCATTAACCATGGATTAGAACATAACCATAGTTCCCTTGACCGGATCTACAAAAATACCAGGGGCCAAAAACCATCGTACCCCAAAACCATGTGCAAAACCATGCACAAAACCATGGGCGCATACCACCCACCGAAAATTAAGGACCAAAAAATTTTCACCGAGGCACTTCCCCGGACACCGATAGGGGGGGCTACTGCCCCCCTTGTGACCCGCCCGTTGCGCCCAGTGCAAAGGGGGGGCTATCGCCCCCCCTCTTACCCCCCTGTTGCACCCAGTACAAGGGGGGGCTATCGCCCCCACTCTTACCCCCCCGCGCGTGATTAGTCGTGGAAAGAATATAACACATACCCAACAAGAAGATCTTGTAGTGAAGATTGGATATGATCCAAAGGACTGCAAGGCAGTAGAAGATATTCTCAAGAAGAAGAATGCAGATATTATAGCTCTACGAAAGCAGTTGAAACTTCCTTCTACTGAAGATCCATAGACCAAAGAGATTGAGGAGAGTGAATAGAATAAGGAAGAGATGCTCAAAGTTATTATTGATCAAAACATATAGATAAAGAAAATGGAAGAAAAAATTGAAGGGCTACTAAAGGAGAAGGAAGTATCACAGACAACTATGGTTCCCGTCACAACAATTCCAATAGAAATTGCAAGTACAAAACCTTCATCATAATCAACATCAATTGAATCAACATCAACAAAAAATGATCCAGGTAAATTAGCACAAGAATTGGCTTACAGAAGTAGCAACATGAAAAACTGTTGGAGATGTTCCAGAATTTAGAGTTACAAAAGATCAAGAATGACACTTTGTATATGTTGTTAGGGTCCTATAAATTATAGGATCTCAAGGTGATTGAGTATTTTATAATTGAAATTTCATATTGTACATGATTTTCAATATTCAAATCATTTCCAAAAAAATGAAAAGATAAAAAGAGGGTATATCAAAAAGAAAGAAAAGAAAAATAAAACCCCACAAAAGAATAACACTGAAAGTGCTGCAAATCAAAATGCCACTACCGATAAGTTAGTTTTTTAATTTCATATAGTTTAAGAATGATTGGAAATTTTTTAATTTCTATAAAATAGGTTAGAGAATAAAGACTTACCAAACATTTCAATCTTGGTATGTCAGTAGATATGTAGAAAGAAATTGATTCAACAGTGTAATCTGAATTAATTGGAGAAATAAGGACTAGGATAGGATAGATTTTCGTAAAAAATAAGAAGAAAGACAATCTGGGTCTACTAGTTCAAATGAACCCTGCAAGGAAAAAGGTGAAAAAATGTTAGGTTAGAGGAAAGGGTAGGTAGAGGAAGAGGAAATGATTTTATGGGAAAGGTATTAGAACTTTATCTTAAGTTTTAGATGGAAGATATTTTTTATAAAGTGGATAAAGTTTAAAGGGTTGAGAGTTTATCCTAAGGTTGAAGATTCGATTTGATTTGAAGGATTATCAGGCATTATGCTCATTTTCCTAAGTTAATACTTTGCCCGCATTTTATATCATTTTCCTAACCCCACCCTCCATATGTCACGTCAATATTATTTCCCTGAGACTTTTATTTTCATCTCACCTCATAATTCTTGATCGAATGACTGATATGAATCTTTGGCCCCCTCACACCATCCGAACTTTATCTTTGGGCGGGGGGGGGGTGGGGGTGGGGTCCAAAGACAATGGTTTTTGACCCGGTCCTACCTCTTACATGATGGGCGCAGAAAATTTTGTAGCCCCCCTCACCAAACCCACTCATTATGTGCTACCCCCTCCGAAAAGTTGTTTCCCCGATACTGTAAACCACCCTCCCTACTGTTATCATTCGTCCACTCACAACGTGAAACCTCATCTATCCGTTCCACATCCAATCACCTCCACTCCCGCCTGAATGATTGTGTTAAGCTAATAAATGGGTTTAACTGTTAATCAACGGACTCATGCCATTGACAACCGGAAAACCAGGAAACCTATAAACTATAACCTTCCCGCCAGTCTCAAATTTTACTATTATCATCACTCTTTCCCGTTCTTTGATTTTTACAGGTATTGCACAACCAATTACAATGTTTCATCTAGGTTCCTACTCTTCCATTATGTTTCTACGCTCTGCTAACCTACATCACCATCCAATTTAGGTCTTCTGCAACCAGAATCCACGATACCACCCAAGAAGAAAGGCCAGGAACCCCCCTTCAATCTCATGATTCACCCTCTGATCGACCTTGATCATGCTAGTTTATTATATAAAGACCTAAAAATTCATGAAACACTCTACGAGTTCGACCTGTTCAATGTCTATTGCTGGGTAGAAGACAAGGTGATAGATAGAGTAGATGATATCCGTCTGTGGGATAGTAACCTAAATTATTACATCTTCCCCAAAACCCACAGTGCCCCTGAGTTCATTAGGAGATGCCGTGATTTCTAAATTCCAAACCAGAGAGCTATAATTTCTCCTAATAGTGAGGTTTTGTTCACTATTAATTCCCAATCCAACAACAAGATGATGCAAGGACCTTCAATAGAAAAATCTACCCTATTTTCCCGAGAAGCCCTCATAGAACTATACCAAAAGTTAGATTTTGATAAGAGAGCTTCAACTCTTGACCCATTCCTAACTGAGAAGACCCCTTTTCTTAAGACAAATCCCCCACACCCCTCATCTTTATTCCCTGAAAGAACCAAGAAAATAGCCACAATCCTTGCCTACCTACTAGGTTAATACTCTGACCAATGGATTGATGAGGCAATTATAGGTTTCTTGACTATATTGTCTCTAGATTCTAAGCCCTCTATCATGTTTGATTTTATCTAGTTCTTGGTTGATAACATTCATGATCAATATGTGAAATTTCATACTAAAGGAGTATTTAAATATAATTCTGTCGTTATCTATATGTCTGTATACTTTCAAGCAGAGAAATTTCAGTTTGGAATGAATAAAATGGATGAAGATGGACACCCACAGTATATCATTTTTTGGACCACCTTACTGATGAAGGAGTAAGAAATATTAAGCTATAAACAGTTTCTTGATTTATTTCTACATCCTGCAATGAATATTCAGAATGGCACAGCTGAGCCCAGAATAAGTGAAGAAATCAAGAAAATATTGCAGCTTTCAAACCAGGCCATAACATCAGATTGGTATTTATACCAAAATTATATAGAGTTGAGGGTATATGGGTGTGAATTTCCACCCTATAAGCTACAAAATTTCCTCCCCATGAGGATTTTTTCCCTAGAATAAATTAGACAAATGTTGAATGTAGATGAGGTGCATTTTTTCTCAGCGAAAAATAAATCACAGTTTAGGATAAAGTCTGAGAGAGGGCCATTTATTTGCAACAGTAGCGAAATAGGAGAAGAGGCTGATAAGAAACTGAAAGGGATGAAGTTTTCTCCCAACTTCACTTGGTCTCATGATCCCTTTGGGGTCATTTCTAAATTGAGAGTGCAGAATAAGTCTACACTCTACCTCCATACACAAAGACCAGACATAGAGCAGCTCAGAAACCATGCAGAGTGGGCAGAAAGTACTTTGCAAGGGGAATAAGAGCAAGTTATATCCACTTCAGGATTGCAAACACCTATACCTCAACAAAAGAAAAATAAAGAAGGAAAAAAAGAAGAAATAGGAAAGAGGCAGAGGGAAGAGCAGTCACCTTCAGTGAATGATACTTCCAACAAGGAGTTCAAGGTGACGTATAGAAAAAAGGCCAGAATACATATGGACATTGATGAAGGCAAAGAGAAAGAGACCATAATTAATATCCTAGATTCTCCAGGATCATCTCCAATGGGAGGAAAGCCTCTCACTTCTCCTACTACTTCAAATTATATCCTAAATTAGTAGTAGACCCTCCAAACAAATTCATCTAGTGCTGCTTTAGGGAAAAGAGAGAAAACAATATTTGATACTTTCTGAGAGATCAAAATCAGAAATAAAATCCTTAAAAATAACACTTACACCCAGTTTTGGAAGCAGAGCTCTAGCTCACAAAGCAAACTTTTATCTGCCTTCGATTCAGAGAAGGGGAAGATGCATATGGAAATTTTAGAAGCTCAAATTGTGAAACCCAAGGTGGCAGCAGACTGGAAGCAGATTTCCTTTGAATTCAGCATCAAGGACATCCACCCCATCGATCAGTTGGAAATGCACAAACAGATAGGAGAAATGATATCTTCCACCTTAACTAACACAACCATGAATTTTTCTAAGTTATAGGTCTCCTTGGAAAATATACAGTATCAGCTCAAGATGGAAAATATCTCTTCAATGTCCAAGGATACAAGGATCAAAGCCTTAAAATATCTAGTGGTGAAGATAGGATATGACCCATGACATTTTCAGGTTGTGGATGATATTATTAAGAAGAAAAATGAAGATGCTTCAGCCTTGAAGAAGCAACTGAAGATGTAAGCTACAGAGGACCCTCTTACAAAAGAGATAGAGGAGACAAAGACCCAAAAATCTGACATGATGAAACTCATCATGGAACATATTGAGAAATTGAAAAAGATAGAGGTCAAAATGGAAAAGATGGTCAAAGAGAAAGAGCAAGATGCCAAAACTTCAATTGTTCCATTAGAGGCTATATGCCTTACATCTATCACTGCATCAACAACTTCAACAACTAGTACATGAGATGCTGCAGATAATTTTTCTAAATCAGTGGAAACCATTTCATTGTAGATAGAGGAAATTAAAATATTGCAGGCCCAACAAGATATTTTACACGATCAAATGGTGAAGACTAAAATTTCTCATTCTACAGATTCAAAAAGATATCAGAAGTAGATAGGGAGTCTACAGAAATATATAAAGGAATCATCTACTGGAAACACATTGGGGAAAATCAAGGAAATCATATGGACCAACATCAATGAGTCCATGAATGAAATCTGGGCTTATATCTAGATCATTTTTGAGCAGAAGGGCCTGATTGAGAAGGCCAATAAAGCCATTTCAGATATAACTAAGGACCCGGGAGACATGCCTGAGACAATAAACAAGATCATTAAGTTCTTGAATGCTAAAAACATATATGAGCTTGATGATCTAGGAGTGCATGACATAAATGAAACAATTCTGGAGGTAAAGAAAGTCCTCACACTCAGAAATTTGGTACAACAGATTGAGGAAAAGTGTAATGGATTGGAAACTGCAGTAAACATATTTTTTAATAGGATTGAGCCATTAACCAAAAGGGGAATTCCTTCTCTGTTTGTCATAAATGACAGATTAATGGCCAGAGATTACTACATGAAGAAATTGAAGGAAATTGCTACGGACACAACAAAATTCTCAAATATTAAAGGTGAAATGACAAGGAGAGCTTTCATGGAAGCTATGAGCAATGATGTTTACATACAACATGAGATAAAACACATTTTCTTGGTCAAACCCACATTTTCTTGATACACAGAGGTGGATGAAATATATTGGAAAGCAAACAAAATTCTGCTCCCTAATGAATATAGGTGGGAAAATATGTGTGAATACAAGGGTGAGTGAACAAAAAACCACTACATCCAGCCACTACAACTAGTACAATAGGCCAGCGTAGCGACAGTCAGATCATGCCCAAAAACAGTTAGAACATGCAAAAACGATTTCCCAGAAAAAAATGACAGATGTCCATAATTTCTCAAATGACTCCACTTTTTTGGAGCATGTTTTGTTTAACAAAATTATGTTGTAATTAATAAGGAGATGGCCTATTTCAATATGACATCCCTCGTAGATTTAGTTTAAATACTTTATGCATTCGAAGTATCAGGGGTTGGACTCTGATTATTGTAATTTTCTCTTTTGAGCTGTGTACCTTTTTGAGCTGCTAATACATCAATAAAGAAGACCATTCCTAGGATACTTGTGCTATATGTTACTGGTGATGTTTTTCCTTTTGTAATATTTGTTTCCACTGTGTTTTAATCTAATTTTAAAATAGAAACTGAAGAAGTAAGATTTATTAGTGGAACACCTTATTTTTGGTTGTGTTTACAATATTTATGTTTTCTTCTGAAGTCTGATTGAGAAATTCTTGTATGCAAGCTTTTCAATCATTACTGAAATAATTCATGCTTCATTTCATGGTTCTTTTAGAATTAAAAATCCGGTAACTGTGACTAGCTTTCCTTGTGATTACTCTTCGAAAAATTTGATGCAATATTTATATTTTGTTTGACTCCATAGCCCAATGGAAAATAATTAACTTAAAAATATCACTTATCCAACCAACCCAATAATCAATCAAACAAACAAACAAACAATTCAATCATCATCATAGCTAGCCTAAAATTTGTTAAGAAAACAAAGTTAAATTATACAAAGAGAGCCCTCTCTGAAGCTGGTAGGGCTAGATCCCAAATTTAAAAGTGGTTTGATGTTGTCCTATATAATTATTCTTTCCAATATTAAAATTATAGAACGATAACATAGTGGCGACCATACTGGGGAATGAATTGAAAAATTTTCATTTCTTTCGAATTCTGAACCTTGGTTTGTATAATTATGTACGATAGAAATATTTCAAAAAGATTGGGTTTATTTCATATTTTTGAATAATTAGTGTGTGTTCTTAAGGATTTAGTTTTGGCTCCCAAATTTTGAGATTCAACAAGATGATGAGCTTAGTGAAAAGAGTCGCCTTCACTAAGTGGGTCCGCAGGCTATTTTTGGCGCACAATCTATTTTTAGACTATGTCTATTTTTAGACATGTCGATCATATTCTATGAGTTGAAGGATGTTATTTGTGGATGGTTATTCAAGTTGAAAAATATATGGACTTCTATTTTTAGACATATTGGGCGAAATCTATTTTTAGATTGCCAGTCTAAAAATAGATATGTCGAATATTATTAGCTCTTAATAATATTTGGACTCAACATTATCTTATTCTCTTGGAGCACTTCAGTTAAGTGCATAGATGTGGCACAGAAGTTGACAGAAGGAATTATGCTATTCCTGAGGGTTTACTAGAGCTAATGCATGAGGAGTTTAGTTAGAACTCATGTGACAGAGTTTGGTGGAGTTATAGAAGTAGTTGGCGGAGTTGTAATTGGTTTAACTCAGTTAGACTCAGCTGAGCTAGTTGTATCTAGTCTAACTGATTGATACACTAGTGAGAGTGGTGTGAATTAATTATTTAATTAATTCACTAAATAATAACTCATTAATCAACTTAAGAATACATCAGTTAACTATAGTGCATGGCAGTTTCAGTGGAGACCAGTGGAGAGGTAGGTGAAAGAGCAAGTGTGACTATCAGTTGTGACTATAGTGATGCATTGATTGCATCCAACACTCAATGGAGATGCCAATGAGGATTGCGTGAGCAAGGCTAGCTTAATTTGAGTTCATTCAGAGCCATTATTTTGCAGGGATTGCGTAGTAGAGGTAGGCTAGTAGGTGACAAAGATCGGTGCATGGATTTGCAAGATCAGGCCTGATTAGTGTGTAGAGATTGTATGGTACTGAGAGCTTGATATGATCAGCTTTGTATGAGAATTTTTATATGATATCTATGACATATATTATATACAGATAGTTGGGGTTTTTAGTTTCAGGCTTTCCCGTTAAACAACTGTGTTAATGTGTGTGAATTTTTATTGTTTCATGTGTGCATTGCAATTGATTTAATTTCCGCATGTGATGATCAATGTTGGAATAGATTCTGTATTGTGCATGAAGCTAAAATAGTGCATGATCAGGAGAATCTTGGATATATAACACATAATTTATATAATTTCTACATGGTATCAGAGCAGTTGATTATTGGAGTAGATTGCAATTATTGAAGCAGTTGAGTTTTGTGCTGGTGGAATTTGAATTTGCTGCAGTGTTTTCTTGGTGTCGAAGTTGAGCATTCATTGAAATGTATTTCAACGAATTGCGATTGGAGTATGCCCTTGATGGCAGCTCGAATTATATTGCATGGAAGGACAGGATGGAGGCAGTGCTGGATGATAATGGGTTGAAGGAGTTCATAGATACTGATATTCCAAAGCCCGGTTCTAGCAATGCAGCCGCACTTGACGGATGGCAAAAGAAGGTAGCAAAGTGTCGAAGAATTCTGTTGGAAGGTGTGAAGGATCACATAGTGTCTAGCCTTCATGGTAAAGCTACTCCATTCTTAATGTGGAAAGCTTTGACAGGCTTTTTCCAAAGCAGAAGTGACCAGAGGAAGTTGGCGCTTAAAGACAAGCTCAGAAAAATAAAAATGGAGAAAGGCGACAATATACTAAAATACCTCACGAAGTTCGTCCACTGCAAGGATGAGCTGGGAAGTGTGGGGGTTACTGTAGATGAAGAGGACTTGGTGAGCTTGGCTCTCCTTGGGCTTCCGAAGAGTTGTTATAGCTACGAGGACTCTGTCAATGGTTGGGAGAAACTACCGGAATGGGAGCGACTTTGGTCGGATCTTGTGCAGCAAGAGATAGGGCGAGGTACCAAGGATGGATCTTCATCGAAGAATGAAGATGAAGAAAATTGTGCTTTGGCTGCCAAAGTAAGGAAGGGGAAGGGAAAGAAAAATCCTTCTCAATCCGGTGAAAAAGGCAAGAAGAAGGACTTGTCCAAGGTGAAGTGCTTTCATTGTCACCAACACGAACATTACGCCACTAATTGTCCACAGAAGAAGAAAAATAAGCAGGCTGCTGGATCTGCAGCTGGAGAGGCCTTAGCCTCGCAGTTTGAGATGGATTTTTCGCTGATCGCATGCTTGGTTTCAAGTGTTATGGGATCAACGTGGTTTCTTGACAGTGGTGTGTCTTTCCATATGACCGGAGACAAATATTTGTTTAGTGATTTAGATGAAAAGGATCTTGGAGTGCACATCGAGATGGGTGATGATGGTAGATACAGTGCGACTGGTATCGGGACCATTTCCTTTGAGAGGGAGTCTGGTAAACCTTTCATATTGAAGTATGTCATGCATGTTCTAGGATAGAAGAAGAATCTGATCTTTGTGGCGATGTTGGAAGACAAGGGTTATGATGTTGTTTTTAGTGAGGGAAAGGCCTTCCTGCGCAGTAAAACAACTGGTGAAACCCGAACGATAGGGGTTCGAGTTAAGAACCTTTATCAATTCCAGGTAGATGCCTACGCAACAATGGCAGGAAAAGTACAAGCAGTGGTGAGCCGGGATGAGGGTGAATTGTGGCACAGGAGATTGGGCCATCTTCACCATGGCGCTTTGAAAATTTTGCAGCAGATTTCTACCGAGCTTCCCAAGGGTACACTTGCGTAGTTAGATCAGTGCAAGGGATGTACTTTGGGAAAATTTGTGAAGACCACTTTTCATGAGAAGGATAGTTGCGCCACGATGATCCTTGAGAGAATTCACACAGACATGTGTGGAATTTTCTCAGTAGCTTCAATAGCAAAGCACATGTATTATGTGATATTTGTTGATGACATTTCTCGTAAGTGTTGGATCTTCTTCATGTAGAAGAAGAGCGAGACATACTCAAAGTTCTGTGAGTTCAAGGTGCTAGTTGAGAAAGAGTTGGGGAAGCAGGTGAAAGATCTAAGGAGCGAAAATGGTGGTTAATACATCTCTGAAAAATTCAAATACTTTTGCAGCGCAGAAGGAATTTGAAGAGAACTCATAGCGCCTCATAACCCACAGTAGAATGGGGTCGCGGAGAGAAAGAACAGAACGATCGTGGGTGCTACACGGGCGATGTTGCATGATCAGGGCCTTCCCATACACTTGTGGGCTGAAACGTGCAACGATGCGATTTATGTGAAAAACTGTTGTCCTCATAGAGTAATTGGCATGAGTACACCCGAAGAGGCGTTTTCTGGTAAGAAGCCTGATATTTTGTTACAGGTCAAAATACCTCCTCATCAGCTCAGAGGGGAAGAAAAATATGGAAGAAGTACAAAGACCTAAATTAAACCTATTTCTGCCAGGGTAACGCATACATAGAAGATAACAAGGGCGTTATAACGCAGTCAAGCAATATATTGGCCATGTTAGTGGCTAGGGCAACGCTCTGTTTACACTAAAAGGTCACGTTACCCGTGTTTTAAGTTTGAATTGGGAAAAGAGCGCGGAGAAAGATTTGAATCTCCGACTTTCCCTCACGAAGGAGTCAGTGCACAGAGGAAACTGCAGAAGCACCACTTCATTATTGGTCATTGCCATAGAAGACTGAACTCCAAGAGAGGCAAAAGCATGGAGATCAAGGAAACATCTAAGCCTTTTCCATTCCAAACTAGTGGAAAGAGAAGGGCAACCATGGCTTTCTCCCTCTCCTATAAGAAGGAGCTGAAGGCTCTTAATTGAAGGTCGAAGGATTGCTCAAAAGTTCTTGCATACTTGTGGAATAGAGAATAGTGTGACATTGTGAAGGCCAAGAGCCAAAGAGGCTCCTAGAGAGCTTGTTGGCTTGGATTTCTTCACTTGGTAGAGAAGAGAGATTGGGAGACTGAGGAGGGCTTGGTACAACCGATGGTTGTAATCCTCCTTCTTTCAAAATCAATAGAACTATGTTGGTTTTGTCCATTCGATGCTTAATGTTATATTTTTATTTCAATATTTGTTTAGTATGATATGAATGGCTCAGATGTGTATAATCTAGATGTTTATTATTGATTTAATTGATAGAATACTTGTTATATTAGAAGTTACGCGGGTGCTTTGACTGATTGCAGATCTCAGATTTGGAGCCAGCGAGGAAGGACTCTTACTTTGCTACTCGGCGTTCTCCAAGGGATTCCAAAACCGTCAAAGAGGTAATTCTCTATTGTATTCTTTCAAGTTGCTTCAAGCTAATATGAACATGCTCATGCCATATTTGTGAACAACATAGCTAATCTGACTGTCTGCCTCGGGCACCGGAAAGCCCTGAGAGGGATCTACGAAAACCAACCACCCAAGCAGTTTACCCTATAGCATATTTCTCATTTGAAGATTTTTGGCTCACCTATTTACATTCATGTGACGAAGGATGCTAGGAGGAAGCTGGAGCCGACTGCAGAGGTTGGGATATTTGTGGGATACAAAGAAACACCCCACAATTATTGTGTGTATTTTACAGACAGTCAGATGACTGTTTTGCGACGGGATATCAAATTTCATGAGGAGAAAACCATGAAGTTGTCACTTGAGAGGGAGCTACACTTGCATGCAGATGAGGAGCTACTTGTTCCTAAAGATGAGCCTCTGTATGTGGATCAGCCAGAAGAGGAGGTTCATGGAGTGATCCAGGTGGATATTGGTGGTCACCCACCTATTCCACTTGCGGTTCCACCATCGTCTCTTTCAGTTTTTCAGTTTCGGCACAATTTACTATTTTTAGCAGTTTTTCGGGCACCCTATACTGGCTGCTTGTTGATTGATTTTAGAGAGTCTTTTTTCTTTTTAGTAAGTGTGTGGTTACTGTCACTTGAGACTTCATAATATATCACATTTTAAATAAAATTTGTTAAAATTAAACCTGTCACCGTGGCGTCCCCTGACCCACGCCGTCAGTCTAGACGACAGCAAGGTCTACCTCCTCTCACCTTAGAGGAAAGATTGAACCTTGGTGAACCCGGGCCTTCTACGAAAGAGCAGTCTCCTTTGACTAATCTGGATTATCACATAGACCCTTATCAGCCGGAACTCCCGGAGGACCCTTTCACTGAAGGCGTTGTACCTAATTACAATCCTCCGCTCACTGATCCGTTAGGACCCGTGATAATCCAGATTCCACCGCGCCAAGATATGTCTGCGGCAACACCAACATCTATTTCTCCACCGGTATCCACAGGGTCGATACCAATGGCAACCATTCCTGGTTCGCCATCATCCTCCCCACCGGTGGTCAGTTCTATGTCATTACTGGGTAACCCCAGTGGTCAACATATGCCCACCCCCAACCCTATGGTCAACACAACTGTCAGTAGTTTACCGAACCCTTCGGCATCTACTCCTACCGTGACCACGTTGGGGACCACGGTAGCTCCTCCCACGAGCACGACTACTTCGGTGCCCTTTAGCAACCCTTTTGGTTGGAACCCTTTGTTGAGTTCAAACCCCCTGGCCACTATGCCAGGGGGCAGTGTTATCAGTACACTGGTAGCAGGGAATATTTCTCTTCCTATGCAATCCTTAGGACAAATGGGACAACCCATTGTAAATACTATCCCCTTAAGTGGTTCAAACATAGGCGTAGGATCTATACCGTTGCCAAATTATGCAAATACTAGTATGCCTCCGGGAAACTCTATTGCATCCATTTGGACTAACCAACCCAAACCTCCGTCTGGAGTGGGAGGGCACTTTTACGCTGGGGGCAACCAACCATTTGCCCCTCAATACACTATGCCCTATGGACAACAACCGTATGTTCCTACTCCTCCACCTATGGGAGGTTTTTATCAAAGTCCCACTTACCCTTCTGGTAACACGTGGATGGGGGACCCTATGGTCCAAATAGTCAGCCCATACTGCCTTGGTTAGACTCGGGGGCAAATCCACAATTGCCTTTCTTGGAAGCTTTGGACATACCCGACATCCATAAGCTGACAAACGACCCCATCAATCACAACTCGCTTTGGCCTCCTATACCGCATAAGATTCCTTCAGATATCCCGAAGTTCGACGGGAAGCATGGAGATGACCCGACCGCACACATCACTACCTTCCATTTGTGGTCCATATCCAATTCCATGGTAGATGATAGTGTCCGCCTTCGACTGTTTTCCCGCACCCTTACAGGCAATGCCGCCAAGTGGTACATCGAATTACCACGCGCCACCATCAATACGTTTGGCGCTTTAGCGACGGAGTTCTTAAAGAACTTTCAACTACCAATTAGAGTGGAAACCGGCACAGAATTGTTAACATCACTGCGCCAAGACACTGCCACCCACATCTCCGACCATATTCATGAATTGAGACGTAGGAGGAGGCTTGTCAAAGTGCCAATACCGGACCACCTCTTGGCAAATTGGTTTTGCAAGTCTCTTTTACCCCATATCTCTAAAGACATTGGCCTTTCTGGTGCAGTGACAGAAGATCAATGTATTCGTCGTGCCCAGCACCTGGATTTGATCTATTCACAATCTGGCACGCTTTACGATCTGCTCCCCCATGCCCCTGGTAACCCGAACCCTCCGGTTACTAAGAAAACCGGAGCTCATGCCGATGGTCTCGTTGGCGCGATTTCTGGTGTAGCCACCAATCAGTCTCAGGGGCAAACCTCCCAGCCATCCTCGGCTGCCACCGCCCCCCATCAAACGACTCCTCTCCCTTCCGCTGAGGTAAATTCGGTGCAAACCTCACAAAAACCCAACGGGAAAAATAGGAAGAATAAGAAGAAAACATCTTCTTCGAAAGAGCAGTCGAATAATCAGAATAACTCTAATCAGAAAAATGCTGCTAACGAAAAAGGAAAGGATAAACCCATGAGATTTCCTTGTAAAATCTGTGCGGAGGACCACTTGACATACAAATGTCCTCGCTTGCAGGAATGCACCGATTTTATTGCTAACAAGGATTCTGGGAGAACACCTGCCGTTCTTCACAATCCTTTCCCCAATCAACAGCAGCAACATCAACATATGGTTGACAACCCGCCACAACCCCATCAATGGGGCAATGGTGGTTCGTATCCTTCCGGCGAAGGACCATCTGCCATTTATGGCATCGAGAGTATTGACCTTCAAACTCACGCCAAGCTTTATGGAACTCCTACCATAGATGCTCAAGAACCTGGAGCTAGTTCCAATCCGCCGCCGCCCAACGATTTGCATATCGAAAGGCCTACTGCTGAACCTGTAATTCATCCCCCCAAAGGGACACTTCGACGCACGACTCATAATACCTCTGCACGTGCAGCCCAAATCTACAATATTGTAGAAGATTTGGCACAGGCACCGTCAGCCATGTCTGCACTTGAAGTATTACAAACCTGTCCGGCACAAAGGAAAGCCTTGTTTTCGGCCATTGGCGGAATAGATCCCCAGGATTCCATGCTAGCAGTCTTTGATATGGAAAAGGCTAAACCTCGCCTCTCGCATCAACTCGCATTCCAGGTGCAGGTTGTGTCGAAAGGGAGACCCATCCATTGCACTGTCATAGACGAAGGTGCTTCGACCTGCGTTATGTCACAAGCTTGCTGGCTGAATTTAGGTTCTCCTACTCTAACACCGCCATTGAATTCCCTGAAAGCTTTCGATGGCCACACGTTCCTACCCAAAGGATACCTTGCTAGCTTTCCCGTCACTCTGGGTGGGAAAACGGTAAACGTGGACGTTGAAGTCGTAGAGCGTCATCTCGACTATAATCTATTGCTTGGTCGCAATTGGTCTTATGCTATGACCGCCATCGTGTCTTCGGTCTTCCGACTCATCCTATTTCCATTGGATGGGAAAATAGTCACGGTCGATCAGTTATCCTTTTGCACCCCTGATTATTCCACTTTACCAAGTAGCTCTGTACCCTTAATAGGAGGCGTCCCTGACACTTACATCAGTATCGGTACCGGTCTTCTGAAGGCATCTTCCCTACTGGGTTGTTTTCCTCTACCGCCGCCTCAGATCCCAAACACGGTTGCAATGATATCCACCTCTTCGGATGGATCTATCGACCCATGGATCATTCCGGCACCTTCAGAAATTGATTCCTACGGAGATCAGATGCCGCTTTTGCCGGTTGAGTTGGCTTACCAAGCCATCCAAGTCGCATCTGAACCCTCCACTGATATGGTTTCGACCACAGGTACAACCCTCTCTCCCATAACAGTTCTCTCTAAGGATCTCCTCAATGAAGTCTGGCCTACAGACGAAGCTATTCGAGAGATCATGCCATTAGAAGAACGACCTTGGGGAGAGTTTCACCATCACACTTCGACGATTGATTCGGAGGCGATAAAAACTGAAATCCCGTATTTCGACCAGCCTGAGATGGTTCCCTCTGACTATACGAGTGTTCAAACTATCGATTCAGAAGGGAACATGGGTAATCTTCCTAAGACAATGCTCATTGATACCTTGGTCAAAACGGGTATCGTGGAAAATATTCAGATTGGAGAAGATTGCAATCCTGAGGAAATTGCACGCTTCACATCCATTTTCGAAGAATTCCGCGATGTGTTTGCTTGGTCTCACAAGAAAATTCCCGACATAAATCCTTCTATTGACGAGAAAGAGATCAAGAAATTTCGAGCATTCTTTTTATGGTATTTTTCTTGCTCGTTAATCCGAAAAACCTCGAGTCCTCTTCATCGGGCTCGTTAAACTTACACGACGAAGCTTCGAGCGTTCTTTTTATGGTATTTTTCTTGCTCGTTAATCCGAAAAACCTCGAGTTCTCTTCTTCGGACTCGTTAAACTTACACGAAGTTGGCACCGAGCATTCTTTTTATGGTATTTTTCTTGCTCGTTAATCCGAAAAACCTCGAGTTCTCTTCTTCGGACTCGTTAAACTTACACGAAGTTGGCTTCGAGCGTTCTTTTTTTTGGTCTTTTCTTGCTCGTTAATCCGAAAAACCTAGAGTTTTCTTCTTCAGGCTCGTAAAAACTATGGAGAAGTACTGAGCATTCTTTTTAGGAATTTTTTTCTTGCTCATAAAACCGAAAAAATCCCGAGTCACCTTTGTCAGACTCGTTAAACTACTGAGACAAAGAACAAGGAGCCATTCTTTTCCTCTTTTTCAACGCTCTTTAAACAGAAAAAGTAAATCGAGTTTTCTCCGCGTGACTCGTTAAAATTTCACGGAGGTATCGATTTTTCTCCACGTGACTTGTTAAAATTTCACGGAGGTATCGAGTTTTCTCCGCGCGACTCGTTAAAATTTCACGGAGGTATCGAGTTTTCTCCGCGTGACTCGTTAAAATTTCACGGAGGTATCGAGTTTTCTCTGCGTGACTCGCTAAAATTTCACGGAGGTACCGAGTTTTCTTTGGTGGACTCGTTAAAATTTCACAAAGAAGATTGAGTTTACTTTGTCTCCTCGTACTCATAACAAAATGAGGTAGACGTCCATTGAACACAGATTTCTCACTTTTCCGGATTCGATGGACTAACTTACGGAAAATGAACTGTTTCGGGCTTACTATTACCCCTTTTCCGTGCCCGGTTATGAAGACATGACAAAGGTACCCCAATGGAGTCGTCTTTTACGACATTTTTTAGACTCCCTAAACATGAAAAATTCACCGAGTTTTCTCGTCTGGACTCGTTAAACCTAATCAGATAGGACATAGAGTTGTCTTTTATGACATTTTTCAGACTCTCTAAACATGAAAAATTCACCGAGTTTGCTCATCTGGACTCGTTAAACCTAATCAGATGGGGCACATAGTTGTCTTTCCTGACATTTTTCAGACTCTCTAAACATGAAAAATTCACCGAGTTTACTCGTCTGGACTCGTTAAACTTAATCATATGGGGTACGTAGTTGTCTTTTCCCGACATTTTTTCGACTTCTCAAACTGGAAAAATTCACCGATAGTTTTACTCGTCCGGACTCGTTAAACTTCTCTTTAAACTTAATCGACGGGGAAAAATTTGGACAAGATGGATATTACCTCTGTTACATTTTCAAAAAGGTCGATTTGGCAGCAAAATTCTTGAACATGGCACTTCCCAGAAAACTCTTTCGCAGTTAGCTGAACCCTACCATATATGAGTATTAGCCTTCATTTCCCAGTGTCCCTGCACCGGTAAAATCCTAACACACTCTTTGGTGTTCAACACGCTTCAGCTGCCTAGTACCCTGCTAGAGTGCCTTCTATTGTTCAAGCAGATCTCGCTATCTACCGCTCCTGTTATCAACCAACCGTTCATTATGCCAGAAATTATTTGTCGTCTGACGTTCCCATTCACTCTTCCTTATCTCAAATCATAAACAAAATCAGTTGTTTTCCGTTTCGTGTTGACTGATGTAGGACGCCTCAGTGCCTACCTCTCAACAGATCACTTCCTATCGACTTCAACACCTTATCTAGGAAGTTGATCCAGAAACACATCAGTACCCAGATACTTGCAGACATCAGTGGCAGGTAGTCTTGTGTTTGATCAAGTGTCTTCATCATTGGCTCTTGGTCGAATGATTCTACGAGTGTTCGACTTCAACTCCTTTTATTCACACTCGCTAGATTGTACTGGGCATCTTAGGGACCATCATCATTATCGGTGGCCACCTTCACGTCTGTTAACAGTTGTCATTATTGACTGGTAATCAGACGATTTCTCACATGTTCGATGACAACTCCCTCATTCACATGTTGAGAAATATGCAGTTTAAGTGAATCGGTGGTCAAGACCTTGGAGCAAAAGGCTACACCATTAAAGTTGTGTTCCCTTCCCCAAGCTACGATATTGTTTATGGAGACAGCTTCTTTAGCCTGATCTTGTTATGACAGATACTTCCACATTGTGCCTATTGGTGGATAGATTCTTCATATCTCTATTCTAGAGAAATCATGTTGTTTAAAGCTACTGAGCATGGGACATGCCCGACTCTTGGCAAATACTATATTTTCTGACATATGTTGTTGTTTCAGGTTTTCCTCAGTCTTTCAATCTCTCTCTCTCTACAAATTATAAATTATTTCGGCCATCGTCTTCGTCTCTGACCTCACACTTTAGGGGGCATCTGTTACAGGTCAAAATACCTCCTCATCAGCTCAGAGGGGAAGACAAATATGGAAGAAGCACAAAGACCTAAATTAAACCTATTTCTGCCAGGGTAACGCATATATAGAACAGAACAAGAGCGTTATAACGCAGGAAATCAGTACATTGGCCGCGTTAGTGGCTTGGGAAACACTCTGTTTACACTGGAGGGACGCGTTACCCGTGTTTTAAGTTTGAATTGGGAAAAGAGCACGGAGAAAGATTTGAATCTCCGACTTTCCCTCACAAAGGAGTCAGTTCACAAAGGAAACTGCAGAAGCACCAGTTCATTATTGGTCATTGCCATGGAAGACTGAAATCCAAGAGAGGCAAAAGCATGGAGATCAAGGAAACATCTAAGCCTTTTCCATTCCAAACTAGTGGAAAGAGAAGGGCAACAATGGCCTTCTCCCTCTCCTATAAGAAGGAGCTGAAGGCTCTTAATTGAAGGTCGAAGGATTGCTCAAAAGTTCTTGCATACTTGTGGAATAGAGAATAGTGTGACATTGTGAAGGCCAAGAGCCAAAGAGGCTCCTAGAGAGCTTGTTGGCTTGGACTTCTTCACTTGGTAGAGAAGAGAGATTGGGAGACTGAGGAGGGCTTGGTACAACCGATGGTTGTAATCCTCCTTCTTTCAAAATCAATAGAACTATGTTGGTTTTGTCCATTCGATGCTTAATGTTATATTGTTATTTCAATATTTGTTTAGTATGATATGAATGGCTCAGATGTGTATAATCTAGATGTTTATTGTTGATTTAATTGATATAATACTTGTTATATTAGAAGTTACGCGGGTGCTTTGACTGATTGCAGATCTCAGATTTGGAGCCAGCGAGGAAGGACTCTTACTTTGTTGCTCGGCGTTCTCCAAGGGATTCCAAAACCGTCAAAGAGGTAATTCTCTATTGTATTCTTTCAAGTTGCTTCAAGCTAATATGAACATGCTCATGCCATCTTTGTGAACAACATAGCTAATCTGACTGTCTGCCTCGGGCACCGGAAAGCCCTGAGAGGGATCTACGAAAACCAACCACCCAAGCAGTTTACCCTATAGCATATTTCTCATTTGAAGATTTTTGGCTCACCTATTTACATTCATGTGACGAAGGATGCTAGGAGGAAGCTAGAGCCGACTGCAGAGGTTGGGATATTTGTGGGATACAAAGAAACACCCCACAATTATTTTGTGTATTTTACAGACAGTCGGATGACTGTTTTGCGACGGGATATCAAATTTCATGAGGAGAAAACCATGAAGTTGTCGCTTGAGAGGGAGCTACACTTGCATGCAGATGAGGAGCTACTTGTTCCTAAAGATGAGCCTCTGTATGTGGATCAGCCAGAAGAGGAGGTTCATGGAGTGATCCAGGTGGATATTGGTGGTCACCCACCTATTCCACTTGCGGTTCCACCATCGTCTCTTTCAGTTTTTCAGTTTCGGCACAATTTACTATTTTTAGCAGTTTTTCGGGTCCTGAAATTCTGGAGCCGTTTTAAGGCCCTAAACAACGTTTTTTGGGAAAATGAAGAGCAACATGGGTCAAAATTTGTAGTCCTTGGATAGATCTTTCTAACGAGGTATGGTATGCATCAAACAGAGATCGTATGCCAAAGTTACACCCCTGGGATGTTGAAACACCAATTTACCCAAACGGGACCCATAGTTTTGGCGCTTCATCTCCTAGGGTTAAGGTTTTGGCTGTTTAGGATTTCCCATTATTTCTAAATAATAAATAGGCCCTAGAGCCTCATTGGAACTCATTTCAGAGGCTTGTAGCCGCCACATCTCTTCTCAGAGATAGGTACCAACGCCCTAGCTAGTTTTATTTCCTTTCTGTCTGTAAGCAAATTTCAGTTCTTTGATATTAATGAAATGAAGTGTTATTTCCACTGCATCTCTATATTTATGGTTATATGTTTATTCTATTGCATTCTTGCATAAATTTGGATCAGTGGTATCAGAGTGGTCTTCTTTTTCTCTATCCTTCTTTGGATGTCCCCAATGAGGTCGGGGTATAAGGAGCTAGGGCTCGATCTGGTGGAACCTTTGCAAGATCAACCTCGCAAACCTCAATGGATGCCCATGGGGGACGAAAATAAAGATGAGGGAGCAGGAGATCCTATCAAACTATTGCTTGAGGAGGTCCTTGAAAAACAAAGGAACGCGATGATGGATAACTTTGCTCAGATCCTTCAACGGCTACCCACCGATGACGCATCTGCATCCAGCAGCAACTCTGGAGGCGCGACTCCTTTTAAGGTACAAGTAAATTTTGACATTCCCATATTTGAGGGTCAAATAGACGCAGATTCCATAGATAGATGTTTGAATCTGTTAGAAGGATATTTCTCGGTTCATGACTTTTCAGACCGGGAGAAGATTATTTTTGCACTCCTCAAAGCTACCCCCCATGTTAAGGACTGGTGGGAAAGCTACTGTGAGAACAAGGACCAGATAGAACCCTCTCTATTCTCGGATGTACCAACTTGGAATTCTTTCCAAGATGCCATCAAGGAACAATACTATCTCATGGGGAGCTATGAGGACAAGTACATACAATGGACCACGCTGTGACAACAAAGGGATCAAGATGTGCATGAGCTGACGAATCTGTTCCATACCCTGCGCACAAATTTGGGTATCAAAGATTCAGAGAAACATCTGGTGCTAAAGTATCGCAGCTGTTTGCAAAGATACATTCAGGAGGAAATGGAGTTCCTCGACATCTCCTCGCTTGGTACGGCATACCGGTATGCTGCCAAGATTGAGCAGAAATTCAAACAGAAGAAGCTAGACTTTGGATCTGCAAATCAAAAGCAAGGGAAACGTGCTTCCAAATCGCAGAAAAAAGGACAGAGCTAAGGCATGGTGACTAAAGACAAATCATAGAAGCCATAAGAAAATAATAGCCAAAGAAGGACACGGGAAAGTGGCGTGAGTTCCATAAGAGCTCCACTCACAACACAAGTGAGTGTCGGGCCAAGCAGTCACTAGTGGCCGAGATGAGGGCTTCTGAGTCAGATGCATGCTCCGAATCCGAATTAGAACCTGAAAAGGGGAATGAAAAAGGGAAACATATTATTGATGCGGAGCCCAATGCCACTGTTGCCACTACAAAGATCCAGAAGGAGGAACCGGAAGATCCAGAGGAGGAGGAACGTCTCTTCCACTCCTAGATGTGGGTAAAGGGCTCCCCGGTATAGTTCATTTTCGACAATGGGAGCCAAAAGAACCTCATTTCAGCAGACGCCGTGAAGAATTTGGGCTTGCTGACTATAGCTCACCCACATCCATACACCATCAGGTGGCTTAACCAAGGACGAGATCTCCGCGTCAACCAGTAGTGCCGTCTTCCCTATAGCATCAAGCCCTTCACGGATGAGGTATTATGTGACGTTGCTCCTATTGATGTTTCTGATGCATTATTAGGACAACCATATTTTTGGAAGCGTCATGCTGTGTATGAGTCTCGACCTCGTGCTGTTATTGTTACTTTGGGAAATAAGTTGTACATGATACCAGAGGTACCACCTCCTGCCGCTATCCCTTTGATTACTGCAAAACAATGCAGTAAGCTCATTTCCCAAACAAGGAAATTTGTTTTTTTGATAATCCGCCCCCAGGGAAAGAAGAAGACTGTGGCCATGACCTCCAGACAGGGCTCCTCCGCACGACAAAGAAAAAAGGATAAGGTTGTGGAGGAGTATGGGGACATATTCACCTCACCCACAGGGGTTCCTCTGCACTGTCAGGTCAAGCACCTAATTGATCTGACCCCAGGTGCGCCGATACCTAATGGACTGATCTATCAACGCTCTGTCTTGGAGAATGATGAAATCAAGAGGCAGATTCAGGAGCTGTTGCAGAAAGGTCACATCAGACCAAGTTCATTGCCCTGTGGGAGCCCGATCGTGTTGGTACAGAAGAAGGATGGGACGTGTAGACTCTGTATTGACTATCGGGTGCTGAACAAGATCACTATCCGGAATAGGTACCCGATCCCACGGATTGATGACCTTTTGGACCAACTCAAAGGTGAAAAATATTTTGGCAAGATTGACTTGAAGTCAGGGTATCACCAGGTACCGATTGAACCCTTCGACAAAGGAAGATCGCTTTCAATGTCAAGGTAGTTTTGAGTCATTGTCATGCTCTTCGGTCGATTGAATGCTCCCGGTACCTTCATGAGGATGATGGATGACATATTGCGGCCATTCACCAACTCGTTTGTAGTGGTGTACTTGGATGACATTCTGATCTTCAGCCAGACTTGGGAAGAGCACCTTCACCACATCCAACAAGTCCTCCAAATGCTGCGGCAACACAAGTTGTGTGCTAATTTGGAGAAGTGCACTTTTGGCATGACCCAGGTTCAATATCTGGGATACATTATTATAGGGTGCATATGAGTTCAGCTGTTATCCAAAGATTCATAGATATTTGGCCACTCCAAACACTATAACAGAGCTTCGCAGCTTTCCGGGTCTTGCTAATTTCTACCGTAGGTTCGTGTTGGGATTCTCTCATATCACTTGGCCCTTGAGTCAAGTCACCAAGGGAGGAGCGAGAGAAAAACTCTTTTGGTCGGAACCTCAACAGAAGGCATTCACAGAATTGAAAAATTGCCTTTGTTCTGCCCCAGTGCTCACTTTACTAGACTTGCAACAGCCATTTGAGATCGAGACAGATGCCTCTGACTATGCTATTGGGGCAGCTCTTACTCAACAGGGACATCCAGTGGCATATCACAGTGAGACATTGTCTGACACAGTTCGCAAGTATCCCACTTATGACAAAGAAATGTATTCCATTGTGCAAGCTTGTCGACAATGGAAGCATTACATTTTGGGGAAGGAAACAATCATCCACACACCACCGCCCTGCTACCATACACAAGGGAAGTTGCAGAATGATCGCCATCAGAAGTGGTCACATATATGAAACAGTTTCATTTGAACATCAAGTACAAGAAGGGTAGCACCAATCATGTTGCAGACTGCCTCAGCCGACCACCAATCGTGGCGCTCACCACTATGCTCAACTCTTGTGGGCACGAGACTTATGATTGGCTGCTTCTCTATGAGAGTGACCCAAAATTCGGCCACACTTACAAGGCACTCTTGGGGGGTACGCAAATTCCAAATTTTCACCTCTAAGATGCATTTTTATGTCACATGGGACACCTTTGTGTTCCTTCAAGTGAGCGTGCCAAGATGATATGGGAAGCACACTATAGTCGAGTCGCTGGGCATTTCGGGGTCAAGAAAATAGTAGCAATCCTGCAGAAGTATTTTTATTGGCCGAACCTTCGAAAGGATGTCGAGAAACACATAAGACCCTGCACTTCTTGTGCCATTGCCAAACTGACTATCAAGAAGCAAGGCATATATACTCCTCTACCTACCCCTAGTCGACCTTGGGAATCCATCTCCATGGATTACATGTCAGGCCTGCCTTCTACTAAGCAGGGAAATGACTGTGTTTTTGTGGTTGTCGACAGATTCTCGAAGATGGCCATTATGGCGGCCTGCAAGAAGAATATCACAGCAGAAGCCACTGCTAAAATATTCTTTGAATGAGTGTGGGTGCACTTTAGGATCCCACAGTCTATCATATCAGATTGGGATAGCAGGTTCCTCAGCACATTTTGGTCTAGCCTCTGGTCAATGTTGGATACCAAGCTCAACAAGTCCACAGCTTTCCATCCCCAAAGAGATGGCCAGACAGAGGTCATCAACATAATGATTGTACACATTCTGCGCATGTACAATTCAAAGCATCCACGCACATGGGATGAGAGACTCCCCTATGTACAACATAGTTATAATCAGGCTGTCCACAGTTCAATCGGCCATATCCCCTTTCAGGTGGTCTTGGGATTCCAGCCACTATGTCCCATTGACATAGCCATGCCATTTGCAGCTGCCAGGCCGATTCAGCTCATGTCCAGTTTGAAGTTGACAAAGCCAGTAGCTTCATCGAGCGCATTCAACACATTTTCCAACAGGTTCATGATATATTGGATAGAGCCAATGCCAAGTACAAGCAACGCCATGATCAACACCGGGTGCCACATAACTTCCAGGTGGGCGACAAAGTATGGCTAGATTTGCAGAAGGAGCACCTCACTGGACCCCACCACAAGCTTTTCTCGCTTCGATACGAGCCGTACACCATCACCAAGGCTGTAGGGAACAATTCCTTCGAGCTCAGTATTCCACCATTCCTTGGTCTGCACCCAGTCTTCAATGTGGATCGCCTTCGTCCTTACTTCCCACCTCTATTGGACACCTCGGACATTGCAAAACAAGTCACACCAAAAGAGTTAAACCTAGACTGCATGGAACAGGCCACCATAGATTGTATCATGGACATGCAAATCAAGAACACTCTCCAACAGAAGATCCAACTATATCAGGTTGTCAAAGCTAGCCAACTCCTGCACCAAGGAAAGTGTTTCACCAGGGACCAAGTTCAACAGAAATTTCCTCATCTCATGGAGGAACTTAACGCAATGGGGACCATTGCTTCCTAAGGGGGGAGGAATGATATAGGTGGATATTGGTGGTCACCCACCTATTCCACTTGGGGTTCCACCATTGTCTCTTTCAGTTTTTCAGTTTCGGCACAGTTTACTATTTTTAGCAGTTTTTCGGGTCCTGAACTTCCGGAGCCGTTTTGAGGCCCTAAACAACGTTTTTTGGGAAACGAGAGCAACATGGGTCCTATATTGCTTATAAATGTAGATTGTATGCCAAAGTTACGCCCTTGGGAAGTTGAAACACCAATTTACCCAAACGGGGCCCATAGTTTTGGCGCTTCATCTCCTAGGGTTAGGGTTTTGGATGTTTAGGATTTCCCATTGTTTCTAAATAATAAATAGGGCCTCGAGCCTCATTGTAACTCAATTTAGAGGCCTGTAGCCACCAAATCTCTTCTCAGAGATAGCTACCAGCGCCCTAGCTAGTTTTATTTCCATTGTGTCTGTAAGCAAATTTCAGTTCTTTGATATTAATGAAATGAAGTGTTATTTCCGCTGCATCTCTGTATTTATGGTTATATGTTTATTCTGCTGAGTTCCTGCATAAATCCGGATTGCGTGGAGTGGAAGAAACCACTCATGCAAAGGCTAAAATCGTAGTGGCCAAGCGCACTACATGAAGCTAAGCGATCGATTCGATGCAAATGGCAGAAGGTAGAGCACCTACATCACAACGCAAAGACAGAGACAAATACCCGATCGATTTATCGGATACATGGCTCTAATGAGCAAGTGTATCGTGACGGAGCCATCCTCTTTCGAGGAAGCTATGGAGGATCCCGCATGGGTAGATGCCATGGTGGAAGAGTATGATTCGATTGTCAGAAATAGTGCATGGGAGATTGTCCCAAGGCCGGAAGGGAAATCAATGGTAGGTTTGGTATGGATCTACAAAGTGAAGCAAGTTGCTGACGGGAGCGTCGAGAAGTACAAGGAAATATTTTTTGCCCAGGGCTTCTCACAGATCGAGGGGATTGACTATGAAGAAACCTTTGCACCTGTCACAAGGTATTATTCCATACGGACGATCCTTTCTCTCTCAGTGCAGATGGGTTGGCACATTCATCAGATGGATGTGAAGACTGCATTCCTCAATTGAGTCATTGAGGAGGAGGTGTACATTGAGCAGCTTGAAGGATTCAAAATCTTCAGCAGCGAGTCTCATGTGTGCAGGCTCAAAAGAGCGTTGTATGGGCCGAAACAAGCACCTCGTGCTTGGTACACATGGATGGATAGTTATTTCACCGGACTTGGTTTCGCCAAGAGTGAGGCGGATCCAAACCTGTACCAGATTGTGGTGGAGGGTAAGCTTTTAATCATTGTTCTTTATGTTGATGATTTAATACTAACAGGTGATGAGTAGTTGATACACTCATGCAAGGCAGAGCTTGTAAAGGAGTTTGAGATGAAGGATTTGGGCCTCCTTCATTATTTCCTTGGATTGGAAAATTTCCTATAAAATGCAAGGATGGACTGCTAGGGTTCCATGCAAGTGAGTCTGGGAGATACTGGAGAAGTTCAGCATGCAAGGCCGCAAGCCTATCGACACTTCTCTTCCTGTTGGTTGGAGGAAAGAGGATGCTACATCGGTAGAAGTAGTGGATGCCACTGTTTATCAACAATTGGTTGGTTCGCTCATGTAACTAGTCAATACACGACCGGACATATGCTACGCTGTTAACTAGCTTTCACAAGCTATGGTTAAGCCTACCAAGCTCTTTTGGAATGCATACAAGCATGTCCAAAGGTATCTCAAGAGCACATCGGGATATGGACTGTGGTACAGACAGTCGGATGAGTTGAAGCTGCATGGCTTCACGAATGCAGATTGGGCAGGGAGCCCCAACGGACAGAAAGAGCACATCTGGAGGGATATTCAATATCGGTTCTATAGCAGTTTCTTGGTACAGCAGGAAACAGAGATTCGTGGCACTCAGTTCAGCGGAGGTCAAGTACATGGAAGCAAGTTTGGCTGCATGCGAGGCTATATGGATGAGGAAGATCCTGGTCGGGTTGTTCTACTCACACTTAGATCCAAATTTGATATACGGTGATAATCAGAGTTGCATTAAACTCTCGGTTAATCCTGTGTTTCATGATAGATCTAAACATATTGATATCTGGTATCATCATATCAGAGATTGTGTGCAGCGAAAGATCATGTTGCTTCAGTACATTCCCATGGAGGATCAGGATGTAGATATTCTGATGAAGGCGCTCACCAGGAGAAAATTCGAATACCATAGAGGCAGGATTGGGGTGAAGGATAATCCCTATCTTGTTGAGAGGGAGTGTTGAGATTCAACAAGATGACGAGCTTAGTGAAAAGAGTCGCCTTCACTAAGTGGGCCCGCAGGCTATTTTTGGCGCAAGTCTATTTTTAGACATGTCGATCATATTCTATGAGTTGCAGGATGCTATTTGTGGATGGTTGGTCAAGTTGGAAAAATAGATGGACTTCTATTTTTAGACATATTAGGTGGAATCTATTTTTAGATTGCCAGTCTAAAAATAGATATGTCGAATATTATTAGCTCTTAATAATATTTGGACTCTAAACATTATCTTATTCTCTTGGAGCACTTCAGTTAAGTGCAAAGATGTGGCACAACAACTGACAGAAGGAATTACGCTATTCCTGAGGGTTTACTGGAGCTAATGCATGAGGACTTCAATTAGAACTCATGTGATAGAGTTTGGTGGAGTTATCGAAGTAGTTGGTGGAGTTGTATTTAGTTTAACTCAGTTAGACTCAGTTGAGCTAGTTTTATCTAGTCTAACTAATTGATGAAATAGTGAGAGTGGTGTGAATTAATTAGTTAATTAATTTACTAAATAATAACTCATTAATCAACTGAAGAATACATCAGTTAACTACAGTGCATGGTAGTTTCAGTGGAGACCAGTGGAGAGGTAGGTGAAAGAGCAAGTGTGACTATCAGTTGTGACTATAATGATGCATTGATTGCATCCAACACTCAGTGGAGATTCCAATGAGGATTGCGTGAGAAAGGATGGCTGAATTCAAGTTCATTCAGAGCAATTCTTCAGCAGGGATTGCACAGTAGAGGCAGGCTAGCAGGTGGAAAAGATCTATGCATGGATTTGCAAGATCGAGCCTGATTAGTGTGTAGAGATTGTATGGTACTGAGAGCTTGATATGATCAGCTTTGTATGAGGATTGTTACATGATCTCTATGACATATATTATATACAGATAGTTTGGGTTTTTAAATTCATACTTTCTCGTTAAAAAGATGTGTTAATGTGTGTGAATTTTTATTGTTTCATGTGTGCATTGCAATTGATTTAATTTCCGCTTGTGATGATCAATGGTGGAATAGATTATGTATTGTGCATGAAGTTAAAATAGTGTGTGATCAAGAGAATCTTGGATATATAACACATAAGTTATAAAATTTCTACACCAAAAGAGCCTATAATAGATCTCATCCTAATCCAAATCCTGCAACTATAGTGGATAATTCTGAAAGAATCTTAAGAAAAATCAAAAAATTAGAGAATCCAAGAAGAAACAACCCTCTTTCTACGACAAATTATCTTCCTGAAAAGTTTCACACTATACAATACTTTAAATTTGGCTTAAAATTTGAACAAGGTTTATTCATGACTAAATCTAAGAGTTGGGTAGATAAGACAATACTTGATCCATCAATTTTACAACAAAGTCCAGTAAGAGAAGTTTCTTCACAAACTGCATCCAACTTTCAACTCCTACAACATTTTGATGACCTTCAAGAATTGGTAACAAGCTTTACCTCAACATTTGAAGACACTTATCATTAACAATTAGTTGCATTATCTGCTTTAAACTTAGAAAATTCTTCTATAGCTTCTCAGTATTCACACCCTAAGTCATCTAGTCTTACTGATTTGGTGATTCCCACGAATTTTCCTTTATTTCCTCATAACACTACACCAACCCCATCTTATTTACCTTTTTCCATTACCCACTCTACTTCACCCACTTCTTAGCTTCCCCGAATTATTGTTAATCGCCCTCTACCTCCTCCTCCACCAATCATGGCACCAAGGTATGCACCATTGGTGCTGCCTGCACCTCTGGCAAATCCAGAATTCGATGGGACTAGTTCTTTAACAACCCAACAACATGTTGATAACATGAATGACTGTTTTGACCTTCAAGAAGTTGATGATGAGAGTGTTAAGTTAAGAATGTTTTCTCAAATTTTAAGCAGAGAAATAAGGAAATGGTTTAAAGGTTTGGCTGATAACAACATTAATGGTTTTCTTGCATTTCATCAGACATTTCTTAATAGGTGGGAAGTTAAAAAGAACCCTCTTCAAATTCTATCTGAATATGAAAGCATTAGGAGGGCTATAAAATAAAGTGTTCAAGATTATTACACTAGAGAGAAATTCAACAACATTGGAAGAAATGCAGAGGGATGCAGTAAGTGTAGAAGCCAATTTGTTAGCAAATAGAGAAAGAATGAGAAATGAGAGAAGAGTCACCATAAGATATGAACCTTAAAATTCCTCAACTAATGCCAAAATTGATGCCTTGACAACAATGATAGAAAGAATGTGTTGGAAATACTGAGAGGGGGGGTGAATCAATATTTCTTTCAATTAGAGAATTAGTTAATCTTCAATTATTATCAGTGTTTGTAAAATGATAGCAGCAAACAGGAGGAACACAAGTGCACACAGTTTTTAAGGTGGAAACCCACTCCGGGACAAAAACCACCTAATGCTTTTCTAATAATTCTTTTCAACTCCAATTGAAAATAAAGCTCCAACTTCCTAGAATCTAGAAAAGCATTCTTATCTCCAAACCTCCCACCGGACATTTATCTAATGTCTTGAGATTATTCAGAGTCAACTGAATGGATGCCCCAACACCCAATGAGCTACAACTCACCCTAGCACCACCCTACCACCCTATAGAAGAATAAAAAATGAATGGACTCCCGTACCAGAGAAAATGGTCCACTTTACAATGATATAGAATGATGTAGAATATGAAGATATACTAGACCATAACCCAAAATTTGACACAAAAACCTAATGATGATCCTAGACCTCCGAACGTTGCCTCTTCAACCCTTGGCAGATAGATACTAGTACAATTTGTACAATAATGTATTTACAATGACTAGGTCTAATGATACCTTTACAATGATTGTATGCAGTGCTGCCCACTTGAAGAATTCATATGATGAACTTATTGCTGCTATTATGCACCTTGGATACTGCTCTTTTCATGCTACCCTCTGCTGCACCTTGCTTTGCTTTTCTGCCGTAGAAAGTCTGGTGCTTTGCAACCCTTGACAACACATGATCTAGTTTTTTTTTTCCTTCTGGGATCTCGATATTGAATCTGGTGTATCTCTGTTATTTTAGATCTTCAATATCTAATTTTTAGTCCTATAGTAGTCCTTTGATTCGTCTTTCCAATGCCACTGGTCTGACCAAAATTTGATTCTTCAAGAGAGAGTTATACCCAATTTCTCGCACTACCCTAATTATGGACTGTTTCAGAATAGCTCACTTGTACGACGTTCCATGTGTCATTTTTCTTCATTTGCCTCTGAAATTGATAGAGCGAAAACTACAGACTGTGTACTATCTTCCAGTTTTTATGGAATTCCAATCCAATACTCAAAGAGAGAGTTATGATGATTTTACCAAGGTCACTTCTTTGAGATGAATTTCAGGAGCCTGCAACAACCCTTACTTCCATAGATCATATCTCAAAAAATATTGCGCAACTTGATCTGAAATTTTTACTGTAGCTTCCTCAGGATTTCAGCTTCACCTCATAAAAGTTTCAGCTTCTGAGCCTTCGTAGAAACTTTTTTTAGAGCGAAAATGCCACGATGACCTGTTTCAGATGGCCAAATCCCTTGCATAAGGAGGAAATGGAGATCACAATTTATATGAATGCTTAAGTTGAGAGGGGCTTCAAAAAGTGAACGTGGGAGGGATTTTAGGAGCATAAAAAATATTAATTATGAATTTTCAATGACCCATGACCCAACCCCATGGGGTTTTAGCCCACTAACTGTGGGTACAAACTTCAAACATGAATATCTCTCAAACCGTGAAGAATTACATGGCGTGTCATATATCAACGAAAACATCTTGACAAGTAGAAACTATAAAAACATTATTGACCTAGAATATATTAATTTGGTAGGTCAAAATTCCCATGCAATATTGGGTTAGCCCCTGGTGCTACTTGCGTTGACATCAATGACAACCATTGATCAACATAATGATGGAAAGGATTAGGCCGAACGAAAGGAATACCCCAACAGAAAACCAACCTACACCTCAAAATCGTAATCAGAATCCTAGAATAAATCCTCCCCAGATAAGAAAAAGAGAACAGAGAGGCCCTGATTAGTAGATTAGGCATCCATTTCAGGAGAATTATGCTGATGAAGATGGGGAAATAGTTGAAGATGTAGAAGAAAATCAAATAAATAATTCAATCGGTGTAAATGAAGATGATACTGTTTTTCTCATTTGGGAATAACAAGAATCATTTTTGTTAACCAAAACTAAAGTTGAAGCTGAAGAGGCTGATGAATACAAACAAGGATTTGAAAATTCCATCATGGAAGTCCATAGGGAATACAATATTAGGAGCAAGAGAAATTTAGACACCTCCAGTAAAAATAACACTGAAAAATCTGCCAAAAAGGTCTCTGAATCTGATCCTAAGAAAAATATAGAAGATCCTAAGAAAAGTTTAGATAATTTAGGAAACAAGACCACATAAATCCCTGCTAAAAGAGTAATTGATACTTCTTCTAAATCTGCAAAAACTGATGTCCCCACTACTAGTCAACAAACAGAACTTGCCATAAAGAGAGCTGCTGAAAAATATGATTTTTCAAATCTGATTAAGAGCCAAACACCATTTAGTATTGAAAATGAGGTTTCTAAATTAAAAATTTATATCCCCTTAACTGAGTTAATAAGCAAAAATGTGTACAAGACTTGGGTCATGAAAGCATTAAACATAGGAGAAAATACAGATACTGTCAATCTGAATGATGATCAACCTAAACTTTTGTTTGGACCAGAAGTTGTTGGTAAACCACAGGAAGGAGGTGTCCCTCCATTTTATGTTAGTCTTAATGTTCATGACAAGATTCTTCACAATGCAATGTTGGATTCAGGTACATCTCATAATTTAATTCCAAAAGATTTTATGGAGAAACTTGGCCTTGAAATTACTCGACCTTACAAAGACTTATATTCATTTGATTCTAAAGAAGTTAGATGTTTAGGTCTTATTAAATATCTCTATGTCACTTTGGCTCAAATCCCAGCTAAGAGTCTAGTAATGGACATAGTAGTAGCATACATCCCTCCTAAGTATGTCATGCTATTGTCATGCTCAAAGGGAGCAAAGTTATAAGGAACCCTTCAAATGGACATGTCTTATGCCACAATACCAGTATTTGGTCAAGAGAGAAGATTGTATAGGGAAACCTTGATGAAATATATGGTGAGTAACCGAGAGAAACCACATAAATACCCCATTTACTTTCTTCATTCTGACCTTGAATCTTTCATTCTTTATATTGATGGATACATTGATACACAAGTTACCAAGGTAGAAAGCAATTCTGTTGAAAAATAAGAAAACCCGACGCAAATTGCACCACTAAACATTGAAACCGATCCTTTTTGGAACATGAGTTTTGATGGCTCATGTGGAAAAGAAGGCTCAGGGGCTAGTGTTTGGGTGAGAAATACAAAGAATAATAATGCAAAAGGTCATTCCTACAAACTTAACTTTTAGTGCACTAATAATATAGCAGAATATGAGGCACTTCTCTCAGGGTTACAATTGCTGAAAAAGTTGGGAGCCAAAAGAATTTATGTTCATGGAGATTTTGAATTAATCAAAATACAGATCAAAGGAGAATATGCTGCAAAACATCCTAGGTTGAGAGCATACAGAAATGTCATGATTGACTTTATAAGAAATTTTGATGAATATGATCTTGCAGTGATTCCACGAAATCAGAATATGCTAGCTAATAGTTTGGCTTTTTCTGCAAGCACTTGTAACTTGCCTCATCCCAATAAACAATACACTGTGGAAGTTAAACAATGTCTAGCTGTTCATGATAACATGAGATATTGGCAAGTTTTTGGGAGCGATAAACAAATTGAGAGTTTCTTACAGTCAAAGGATGAGTTTGAAGATAATTGTATAGATTTAGATTGTGAATTTGAAAATCAAACTGATGTACAGGATAATATAGATAAACAAGATGAGGTTTCTGATGTAAATAACTTAGCAAATAAAAGTGTACATAAATCAGAATTTCATGAAAAATACCAATAAAAAAAAAGAATTTGAGGTACTTCAGCTCAAATATAATGTCCTACCTAGAGGACTTGTCCCTTTAGAAGAACTTTTTGATTTCAATGATGTAGCAAAATACCCAAAAATAGAACCCACAGGAGAAAAGAAAACATAGAAGAATGTAACATAGGTAGTGAAAAAAATTCCAAAATGGTAAAAATATCAAAGTCATTGCCTATTGTTACAAAAAAAAGGTACATAGCCTTGTTCAAAGAGTTCATAGATGTTTTTTCATGGAGTTATGAATATCTGAAGGCTTATGACACTAGTATCATACAACATAAAATACCAATCAAAGAAGATCAAAAACCATTTAAACAAAAATTGCGTAGGATAAGTCCTGTCCTAATGCCTTTGGTTGTAAAAGAAGTAAAGAAACACTAGTACATATGGTCAATTTTCCAACACTTTTGACGTATTGTCGGAAATTTCCCCAATTTTTCTCAATTTTTTTAACCCTGCCAACAAGCGTCACTCTAGCGACGTTTAGGAAAATCGTCGAAATTGCGACATTTAGGGCAATCCTCGGAATATCGACATTTTGGGACAAAGCGTCAGAATTGCGACATTTCGGAGACAAGTGTTGGTATTGCAATGTTTGGAGACAATTGTCGGTATTGTGACGTTTGGATACAAGTGTCGGTATTGCGTCGGTTTGGAGACAAGTGTCAGTATTGCGACATTTGGACACAAGTGTTGGTAGTGCGACGATTTGGAGACAAGGTGTTAGCCATCAGTAAATTTTGTCACAACAAATGATGGATAAATATGTTCTTAAGTCTTCAAGAAGCAATCTTATTGGAAAACTGCTAGTTCTTGAAACCTTCTTGGTGTCTTTTATCTTACAAATCATCTTCACTTCTGTTTCCACAAGAAATCCTTCAAAGAAGCCCTGTTGATTCAAAAATAAAACTGCCTTCAAAGCCATAATTCCCACCATTTCTTCATTTCAAAATATTCCCTTCATGTCACCCATTTTCCTCATTTTACCCTTTATTTCCTTCAAAATCCCCTTAAAACCTTATAAATCCTCTTTATTTGGGTTTAAACCCCTTTTTCTAACTTATTGAAACCCCTCAAAAGGCCTCGAAAAGCCCCATTTCTGCCTATTGTCCGACCTTTTAACTTTGGGCCTTAAGCGCTTTTTACTTAAACCCCTAGCCCCTTTTCACCATAAGACCGAGGCCTGAGATTGTCGGCTAAAGGTCTTTAGCCCTCATAGGCCATCTCACTTTGGCGTTTCCCGTTCCCATTGACCCAAACCTCCACTGAGGATTATCTCTGTCGATGGATTCGTGATCGTCAATCTCCCTCAGATCGGACGGTTCGCGCTCTATCGCAAACCGCAAAGGGTCACTTCTGCCTTCCCTTTCACCGCCGATACACACTCTGCCGATATGATCTAAACCATCAATCCCAATGATCTAATGGTCCACACTTCTTCACATCGCCACCCTTCCTCCTGATCACCCTTTACCGAATCCTCTCTGTGAAAATATCTCAGCCGTCGATCTCCCCAGATCCGACGGTCCGAACCCTTTCCAAGCCCTCCATCTTCTTTCGGACTATGCGTTTTTGTGGTCCCCCTGGAAGAGATCCTGGCCATTGATCTCATTACGATCCAATGGCCAGTGGGGCTCCTCCCTCTTCTCCTCCTCCATCCACCACTTCCCTCCTACTCCTTCCCTGATTTAATCGTGACTGTTAATTATACTCGATCCAACGGGCTCAACTCCTTCCCCCACCATCCGTCACCCGACCATCTCTCCTACATACATCTTCGAAAATCACATCTCAACCGTTGATCCTTCAGATCCAAAAATCTCCGCTGATCTCGAAACCTTTCTAACCCCCCGCTTCACGACAAGATTGCTGATGTCAGCACCCGGTCCCACCATCCACCCAACCAATGACCGCGCCCATTCCTCACCGTTGATCTGTTCTCCCCTAGATCCGACAACCCACGATTGTTTTCGCGTAGAATTTGCCGAAACGTTTTAACGCCCAAATTCAACGCGAAATGGGCAGTTTCTCCGAGACAGGTGTCGAATAACCAGTTGTATCACATTCATATAAACCAATACCATATACCGCCCATCCCTTGCGCAAAAACCACCTGGTTTTTCACAAAACCACCCTTCCTATTTTCGTGCCCATATTTGAAATTTCTACTATTTTTCCTAGTTCCACCATGGAATCCCCCCTCTGTGCACTAACCTACACCTCTTCAATTGCTCTCAAACCCTCCATGAGCCTCTGAAAAATAGTTTAAACCATGAACGCAAGATTTATTAATGTTTCTTGTTTATTACAGGTTTTAAATGACGACCCTAAGTTAAAAAGGCATCCCACAGTCAGAATTCATAGTGACATGGCCTTAGATGACGATCCAAAGGGCCTGTAAAGCAAAGAAAAGGGAATAAGGAGTTTTAACTGAAGGATTGGATGATGAATCATGATCATCACTTCGATCCAATAAACTCTCCTGCATAGCCAAGGCCACCTACACACGGGAGTGAAGAAAAACAATAAAGTTTGAAGATCAAATTCAAAGCCAAAAGATAAAAGGCTTAAATAAAGATTAAAGGTTAAAACACAATTAAAGATAAAGGAACAAAATTTTAAAAGAAGTCCGAGAAGTGTTGAAAAAGCATCATGATGAGTTATAAAGGCTAAAAGCAGATTAGGCCTTAAAATACAGTTTAGTGATGAAATAAAGGAAAATTAGGCTAAAAAGCCTCGAATACATCAAAAAAGAGCAGTTATTCCCTTAGAATATCTAACTGACACCTTTGACCTACTTTCTACCTAAAAAAATAAATATATAGTTATTACAATAAAGAAAATATCTTAAACTGTCAGGAAAGTTATTGTAAAGATAGGATGAAGCCTTAAAAGTCAATCTTTCACCTATTTTTTCCTTAGAAAGTTAAGACATAGTTATTAACAGAGAAGCACACATGTTCCTACCTTATGCCTTGCATGGTTTTCAAGGCTAGGAATACATTTAATCTGTAATTAATAACACTTGAACCCTAGATCAGCTCCACCTCCTCATTTGCAGCATAAATATTGCATTCGAACTCATTGTATAGTTGGCATTTGATGACTCTTTGAAGTAATACATAGTTTTGTTGAAGTTGAAAGAAAATTTATGTTTTGGAACCTATGGATGTCTTGAACTGTTTGTTGATGGAGAAAGCTCTGTCACTGGATCCCTGAGCTTGGCTGTTGGTGAAGTATTCTTAATCTGTTATTGTTATTTCCTATTCCATTATGTTTCATCATTCTCTGTTGTAGTAGAGTAAACCGTTTAGACTAAGAAATGTCTTTTGAAAGCACCTTAGTTCTATTTACTCTTCACTGTCTTTATGTTTTCTTCTACTGAGATATTCTAGAGAATTCTTAATTGCTATCTAGAACCCTTATGCTTGTTTACTTCTTAAATATTTAAATACAGTTGGCCTCAAGAATGATTTATGGTTTTCCCTGCTTGCTTGCTGCCACTTAAAAACTGTTTTTGAAGTCTCCCTTCAAAGTACCATTGTCCAAATTCTACCAAAGAGGTTTTGTTCTGATCATACCCTTTGTACTTGCTCAAATAATTGTTTTGAAGGTCTTTATAGCTATAATCAAAGATGTCTAGGAGTTCCCTCTTCTATGAATGCAACTATTTGTGAATCTTGAATGTTTTCTTATCCTTGAAGGTGAAATCACTAGAAGTTTCTCGCCTTCTATATTTCATTGGAGAAGTTTGTCTTGGAATTATTATTTGCTGAAGTGTAGTTTCTAGAATTTATGGTTAGCCCCATCTATGGAATGCCTCTTCATGTTCAGATAATGTTTTAAGTCCATTTTTTGAGAAGTACATATAATTAAGGATTCTTAATTTCCCTTAGTTCTAATTTTCATTCTAAACCTTTGATGTCCATTTAATTTCACCTGAAATACTTTGTAGATCCACTGGCCAAGTTATATTTTCCCTTTGATACCCCTGATCCATTTACAAACATGTTACAACTTCCACTTGACTCCATTGCCCAATGACTTAGAGATTTCCCTTTTTTATCTATGCTGCCTAGATCATCATGTCCAACAGAAAAATTAAACAAACTCATGCTTCATAACTAGCCTAAAATCAACACTTAAAAGCAAGCAAGCTCACATCTTTGCAAATAATTGAGAGATCCCTCTCTGAGACTAGGAAGGCTAGGTCCTAGAGCTCTAAAGACTGGTTTTGATGTTGCCTTGTCACTTGGTATGCTAATCTGCCAAATCACAGGACCACAACATAGTGGCGATCACAGTGGGACCTCTGAGTACATAATAGCCTAGAAAACTCTTGTAGACTCACTAAGTCCTTCAATAACCATAGAAACTCAGAAAACCCGAAAAGAAATTTCAGATTGGTTTTTATAATAAATTGGTGGTAGACCATAAAACAATTTACCTCAGAAAAGCTAAAAATTTTCTACCTGGCGACTCCACTGGCCTCCAGTAGGCCTATTGCTTCACTAGTCCTTGTCAACTCCCTTGGGAATGCATTGAGAAAACCGAATCATGCTGATGGTGGAAAACCAAGTTCAAATCTTCCACCTGGAGACTCCATAATGCCAAAAGACCTAATGATTCCACTGGAATAAGACTCTTTACTAGTTGAAAAGATGCAATGACCTCTTTATAATTAACAAACATGGAATCAGGTATAGACAGAGAAGCTAAAATAAACACATTAATGGACCTATTTGGAAAAATAGTGTACATACTTGATAAGAAACTGGAAAGGCATGAGGCTGATATAGATGTTGATTATCCAGAGCAACCCATGCTTTCTCCTGATCAAAAATAAACTCAACCACTACAAGACAAAAACAACAAGAAAAATATGCATGATGAGCAATATTTCGAAGAAGAGAATGAAGAAGATTTTCAAAAGGGCACTAGTTACCTACCTATACATTGTATTCCACAGATGAGAGAACATTACAAACAAGCTGAAAATACAGAAAGTGAGCAGTGCTTTGTGTTAGCCACCTATAAATTTTGTTATACCAAGAGGTGGCTAGACTTTTGTCTTCAAGCCTTCAAGAGATAGTTTCCTTTGAAAACCTATCATCTTTTGAAGTCTTATGATATTTTTCCTTTCCTTAAGTTAATCTTCACTGTTGTTTCCATTATTACCCTGAAAAATCCGCTGTTTTCCTGAAGAAAAAGACCGCCAAAAACACATTTTCCCCTTCATTTTACCCCTCTTTTCACTCATTATTAACCTTCATTTTTATTCCCTTTTTCCTCAAAAAATTCCTCTATTTTTCCTCATTTCCCTTCATCCCTTCATAAAACCCCTTTAATCAGGTTTAAAAATTCTTTTTAAACCTTATCAGAACCCCCAAAATCCTTTGAAAATCCTTGAAAAATCATAAAAACAACCTTTTTGTGCTAATGCCTTAAGCCCTTTTGGCCCTAGCTCCCAGCCCTTTTATTTCTGCATAAAACCGGTGTTAAAAACCAAGAGCTGGGGCCCGATCACGCAAACGAAATCGGGTGTCCCATTGTGTTTTGTTATCTCTCGCTTTCAAAAATCCCCGATTGCGATTGGCTCCTCTTCTTTATAACCCCCGACCCCTTTGTCTTCTCATATAACCCAAAAGCCTGCAATCAGGCGCTAAAGCATTATAAAAATCATTTTCCAAACCTTTTTCCCTTTATATCTTCATAAAATTTGACTTTTTCTATGTTTTAAAGAAAACCCGCTGGTTCGTTGTTTTAACAAAAACCAACCGTTGATCTAAAAACGATCAACGATCGATGAAATATCGCATCGTGAATTTTTCATTGGGCACATTTGAAAGGCCCCTTCCTTTTTCCAATTTCGATGAACCCCTTTTGGTTAAAAACCCCAAACCACTTCCCCACCATATAACCTGCGCCCAGGACCAAGCGATTAAGTCCCGAGCGCTAATCGCATCGGAGTTTTTCGTTGAACATATTTTAATAGTTATTGCCCCCCCTTCAATTGGCCTCCTTGGGATGGTTTCCCAGCAATAGATCTTCCCCGCCACACCCATATCTGATGGTCCACATTGCTCTTTCCCAAACCCCGTTTTTCTGCCTTTGGCATTTACAAACTAATCTTCGCCGTCGATCTCTCCAAAGATCAACGGTCCACATATAATCGCATCCAAAATTTCTTTTGCACCTTTCCTATCTCCCCCGCCGATTGGTGATCCTGCGATTAGATCTAGGCCATCTATTTCATACATCCAATGGTCTAGATTGAAGCTTGACACCCTTTGTTAATTTCATAAGACCCTGTTGTATAAAGTTTTCAGTGAATACTAGCCGTTGATCTCTGTAGATTAACGGCCCACAATGACCCATTCTCTGCTCGACCCCTGCTTCATATATCGTTTCATAAACCCCAAGATTAAATCTGAGCCGTTGATCTGTTTCATCCGATGGTCCATATTTAGCGTAGTAGGCCCAACTCATTTGGGACCTACCGCCCTCATTAATCAATATGAGCCATTCATTCCCTGATTTGACGGTCAAGATTAAAACTGCCTGGACCCTGCCCCACCTTTTTTCACCCGTGCATCTTATCTCCATCACGCTCTCCTCACGACCGTCTGATCTAATGCCCTAGATCTAATGGCCAGTGCACGATTTTGCGTAATTTTGAGTTTGGAGGTTAGTGTTCTAAAATCACGCGATATGGGTGGTTTTTAAAAGCCACGTGTCAGCCGCTAACGCATATCACATTCCAAAAGGAAAAAAAAACCTTTCCCTCTTTTCACCGCATGACACCAATGGTTTTGATCACCGAAACCACCTTACCCCATTTACGTTACATCCCCTCAGTTATAATCTCCACCGCTGATCTCTGAGATCTAACGGTCCCAATTTAATCCAACCATTAAACCATCGCCCTCCACCCATCCTCCAAGGACTTCATAAATCAACCTCCGCCATTGATCTTTGGTTGCTGATCTCATCCGATGGCCCAGAATTATTCCGAAACCCCAAATTTCATTTAACTCTTTGTTCCTTCCGCCAAAGCTTTTCGACCAATTTCCTTTGCAAATTATTCCATTTTATTATAATGTTGCCCCTCTACATTATATTTCCTGATCAATCTCGATCGTTGATCTCTGCAGATCAATGACCCGGACTAAATCTTCGCCACCATGTATCCACTGCCTCTCCATCAGACCCAATAAGCAATCTTGACCGTTGGTTATGTTCATCCAATGGCCACGCTCGAACCTAAACCTTCGAAGCAGTTTAAACCTTTTCCCCGTAGGATTTTTATAACTTTTCTATGTTTTTGTAGATTTTAAAGGTTTCTCAGTTGTTTAAAAAAGAGATCAAAGGCCAGAGATGATGATCCCTAGGCCTTTATTTTACAAATGAAATCGTTTCGCAGGGTTCCAAATTACATTTCCTCGGTGCCTCATAAGCATTGATGCCTTTATACAACCTCCGCGTGCCTGCAAAAACAATGGAAAAACAACAAACACCACAGCCGAAGAGTATCAGTTTGACAGTATGAAATCAAAGCACACATGAAGAAATTTAAGGTTTTAACACATTTTTTTGAAGGATTAAGGCATTAATTCGATTAATTAAAGACCTGATCCACAATTGAAGACAGTTTGAAGACCAGAAGAAAGAAATTAGGCTTCATTAAGCCTAAAACACAAAACTCAAGTAAATAAGAGATGCTTTAGGTTAAAACAATAATATCTATCCGTACGAGAGGTCTCCACTGCCACATCAGAGGCTAATTTAATCCTCACCTGCTATTAAAAGAGACCTGCAGCCTCAAAAAAATCAAATAATGTTTACTTATTGCTTAGACAGAAGATATTTTCATAAAGACGGCTGAACAATTATTACCAAAGAAAGAATTAATTCTCAAACTGTGAGCAGAGTTATTACAAAGATAAGAAATAGGCCTCGAAGTCAATCATTTTTTCCTTTCAGTTTAAAAAGAGAGAAACAGAGTAAAATAAACAGAATCATAATTCAATGCTCTCCTGCCTTAGGCCTTGCATGGTTTTTGAGGTTTGGAGCTGCATTTAGTATAGAATTTATTGCATTTCAAACCTAAAGCTCTTCCACCTCCTCATTTCTTCTATAAATACTTTTGAAGAATATGAGATACATGTTGGTTGATCACTAGTTGTGATACTGAAAGTATCTGAAATAATACGTAGTATGTTGAAGTTGAAGAAGAAATTGAAGTCTTGGAAGCCCTGATGATGTTGTTGCATGCTTGTTCTTGAGAAGGCTCTATCATTGGATCCATGAGCTTGGCTGTCGATGAAGTATTCTGAACTGTTTAATGTTTTCCCCTATTTTCATTTTGTTCCATAATTTCTTACTACACTAGGATGAAATTTTTAGGCTAAGAAATGACTCCTGGAAGCACCTTATACCTGTTTATCCTTCACTGTTTGATGTTTTCTTCTGTTGAGGTATTTTAGAGTCTTTAATCTCTCTCTTTAGTCCTCATGCTTGTTTATTTCTCTAATAGTTCGAATAGTTGGTTTCAACATGATTTATGGTTCTCCCTGCTTGTCTGCTGCCACTTAAAGGCTGTTATTGAAGTCTCCCTTTGAAGTATCTTTGTTTATAGTGAGCCAAGAAGGTCTGTTTTGATCATGCCCTTTGTCCTTGCTTAAAAAAATGTCTTAAAGGTCTTTTATAATTGTGATCATAGATGTATTAGGTTTTCCCTCTTCTATGACTGCAATTATCAGTAAATATTTTATGTTTTCTAAGTCATTTGAAATAAAATCTTTGAGGAAATAGGATGTGCTCCCAAATCTTAGATTTCATTTTAAAATTTGTTTTGAAGTCATTATTTGCTTAAAGTGCAGTTTGTAGAATTTATGGTTAGCCCTGTCTATCAAATACCTCTTTATTGTTCAAGTCATGTTTTCAAATCCCCTTTGTTGAGAATTCAAACTCTCCTTCCAAACCATTGATTTCCATCTCATTCACAAAACCAAAGGATCCTGTGGCCAAGTTATATTTTCCCTTTGATATCCAATATCCACTTATGAGCTTGTTATCAAATTTATTTTGACTCCATTTCCCAATGAATCTTACACTCCTTTTTTCTACCTATCTTTCCTAGACCTTTCATATTCTACTGTATCAATTCAACCAAACAAACAAACAAACACTTGCACTTAATAACTAGTCTAAAATCCATACTAAAAAGAACACAAGTTAAACCTTTGCAAAAAACAAATAATTTGAGAGATCCCTCTCTAAGAATAGGAGGACTAGATCTTAGAACTCTAAAGATTGGTTTGATGTTGCCTTGTCTTTTGATTTGCCAAACTATCAAAACACGGGAGACCAACATAATGGTGATCACGGTGGGACCCCGAGTAAAAATCTTTAAAACAAAACACTCGCTGTCCAATATAACATAAGTAGCCTTCTTCAACCACTACCTAAAAAAAATGGTAATAATGATAGGACTCAATTGAATGAGTGACAAACTAAGTAACCCTTAGGATTCTCATAGAAACTTATTAAACCTTGAAGGAATCAGTTACCAAGCCATAAGAGTGAATTCTGTATGTTTAAACACCTTAGCTAAAGTGTTAAATCAGATTTAGGACACTCTCATCACTCATAGGACTGAAAAAACTCAGAAAAACCCAAAAAACATTTCAGTTTGGCTTCAAAATAAACATGGTGGTGGAACCATCCAATATTTTACCTTCATAGAAGCTAAAAGTTTCCACTTGGCGACTCCAATAGCCCCAGTAGGCCTATTACTCATCTAGGTCTCCAGATCTCTTTAAGACTGTGTTATCCAACCTTGAAGAAGTTTAGAAGCCTAGTCCCATACTATATAAGACACCGTGAGAGGTAAAACTTCCAAAAAACAATCCCTAAAACTTTAACCTCTCTCATTTTTGAAAAGCAGTCTGGCTTCACATAGGATCAACACTAGATCCCATCAAGACCCAAATCCTCCTTTAATAGTTGACAATCCAGAGAGAATTCTGTGGCAGACTTCTAAGTCTGGAAAATCAGCTGCTAATAAGAGCCTCTTAAGAACAAAATCTGTCCCTGAAAACCTTGTTGACTTAGAGGATTTACACTTTGATTTACATCATACAAAGAACATCTTTAGAACTAGATCTCAAGGTGATTTAAACCAAACTGATCTTGACCTTGCAGATTTGCAACATAGCTTTAGTGGAGAAGCCTCACCTTCCACTCCTCCTGATTCCCAGCTTCTTCATCACTTTAGCCTTTTCCATAACAAATATTCTCAAAACCAGTTTTTTGGCCCAAGTGTTTCTTCCACTCCAATCCATACTACCACTATGCAAAACACTCCATTTCAACCCACTTTCCCCCTTATAAATCCACCTCTTGTAAATGCACCCTCCTTTCTAGCCATGGAAACATGGTATGCCCCATTAGTGTTACCACAACCTATGCTTCCCTTACCAAAAGATTATCAGTAAAAAATTCCTCATTTCACTGTAAAAGAGTCTACAACAGCTCAGCATCATGTAGATAGGATGGAAGATGCCTTTGATTACATGGAGATAGAAGAAGAAACCGTTAAGATGAGGATCTTCACCCAAAGTTTTGGAGGAGATGTAAAGAAGTGGTATAAAAATTTACCTCCTAACAGCATCAATGATCTCCCTTCTTTGTATCAAACATTCATAAATAAATGGGAACTCAAAAAGAACCCTCTCCAAATACTAGCAGAGTATAAAAGCCTTAAAAGAAATCAAGGAGAGAGCGTTCATGACTATTCCACTAGGTTTAACATTGTTTACAATGATCTTCCACCTCACATGAAACCTCCCCAAGGCATGGCCTTGGTAAGGTACCCTGAAGGTTTTGATGTTGAAATCGCTTATCAGCTAAGGGAAAGAGATTACTTAACTCTGGAAGACATGCAGAGAGGAGCTGTGAGTGTAGAAGCAAACATAATTGAGAAAAGAAATAGGATGAGATCAGAGAAAAGGGTAACTTATAAAGATGACATTGCACCCTCAACCTCAACTTCTGACACTAAAATTGATAACCTAGTGAAGGTAATGGAGAGGATGCTTGAAAATATCAACTTGAATGATAGAGTGCCACCAAGAGAACCTCAAAACAACCAAAATAGAAACAGAAATCAGAATTATAGAAGAGAAAACAATCAAGATAAACAAAAATAAAGTGACCAACAGATTAGACCTTCCTTCCAACAAAAATATGTAGATCAATATGAGGAAGATAGGGAGATCGAAAGGTTGGGAGAAGGTCATGTGAAATTGATTGGATCAGACAGTGGGGATGATGTTTTCCTCACTGAAGAAGAATAAGGTTTCTTCTCCTCTGATCAAAATACAAACACCTATGAATATTTTGATGATTATAGATTTGGGTTTGAAAATGCAGTCATGGAGGTGCACAAACAATATGATCTTAGGAGCAAAGGGAACGTAGATAATTCAAAGGATAAAAACACTAGTACTGCTGTCAAGAAAAACACATAAACTCGGCCTAAGAAGACAACAGAGAAAACCAAAATTTTGGCTAGGAAACCAGATTCGAATAAAGAGAAGAGAAACCAGCTAAATTTTGAACAAAACATCCCTAGCACCTCAGCTAGTGGACCTAACAAAACTGTCCCAATTACACGTCCAAACAAATTTTAGCCAATCAAAATTGCTGAAAGGAATTCAGTTGAAAAAATAGATGTAAATATGAACAAGTCAATTGTTCCTTTCAGCCTTGAGGAAGAGATTGCAAAGATAAAAATTACCATCCCCCTAGCTGAACTAGTAACCCAAGAAGTGTACAAAAACCAAGTTTTAAAAGATTTATACTTAGGAAGTGATACTGATACCTTAAACTTGACAGATGACAAGCCTGAGTTGTTTTTTGGTCTAGAAGTTGAAGGAAAATACCAAGAAGGAGCTGTTCCTCCCTTCTATGTTAGTTTGAATATACATGAGAAAATTTTACACAATGCCATGCTAGACTCTGGAGCTTCACACAATCTAATGCCCAAGGTAGTGAGGGAAAGCTTAGGCTTAGAAATTACTAAGCCATACAAAGACTTGTATTCCTTTGACTCAAGCAGAGTCAAATGTTTGGGTTTAATCAAAGATTTATGTGTTATCTTATCTCAAATCCCTGCAAAGAGTCTAGTTATGGACATAGTTGTAGCTGACATTCCCCCTAAGTATGTCATGCTCTTATCAAGATCATGGGGAGCCAAAATTCAGGGAAGCCTGAAAATGGACATGTCTTATGCCACCATCCCTATTTTTAACCAAAACAGAAGATTATACAAGGAATCTCACATGAAGTACATGGTGAGAAACATAGATAAACCAAACAAATCTCCAATATATTCTATTCAATCGAGTTTAGATTCCTTTTTCTTGTACAACGAAGATGAAATAACTCAACAAGATAAGGAAAATGTAGACCCCATCAGTTTATCAGAACAATCAGAACTTCCCCCAAATCAGATTCAAAACATTGAAAATCAACAACAACAAGAGAATGAAAATAAGGCTGATATACTTTGGACAATAAACTTTGATGGATCTTGTAATAAAATAAGTGCTGGGGCAGGTGTGTGGATTCAAAATACAAATCATATTTTTTCATATAAATTGGATTTCCCATGCACCAACAATATTGCTGAGTATGAAGCACTTCTCCTAGGCTTACAATTTCTTAAACAATTAGAAGCCCAAAAGATATCAATCTTAGGAGATTTTGAACTTATCATAAGACAAATCAAAGGAGAATACTCAGCTAGAAATCCAAGGCTTAGGGAATATCAGAATACTGCCCTTGATTTATTGAAAACCTTTGAAAAGTATGAACTTTTTTTCATTCCAAGAGCACTAAATCATCTAGCAAATGAACTCGCTTTCAATGCCAGCAACTGCCAAATACCTGAGATAAATGAGCAGCTTAGTGTAAAGGTAAAACATAGGCCTATAGTGCCTGATAACGAAGATCACTGGCAAGTGTTTGATTCTGACAAACACATTGATGATTTCTTAAAATCAGAAAATGATTTTTCCATACCAATATTAGAAACCAGCCATAAAGAAAATTGTTTGTATATCAAACAAATCCCAGAAGTTGAAATAACGCATTCTACTGATATGAATCACTATGAGAAATCTTTTGAAGCATAATTAATTGACAACATAGACCAGGAAGACTTGGAAGTTCTACAATGCAAGAGTGATACAATTCCAAGAGGTCTCACACCTTTAGCACCTTTTCGACTTTAATGATTTAGCCAAAGAACCAAGAATGGAGCCTGTGGAAACAGATGTAGAAGAACATAACATAGGCATCCTAGCAGAACCCAAGATGATTAAACTATCCAACACTCTCCCAGCTCACATAAAATCACAATACATAGATCTTTTCAAGGAGTTTAAATATTTTTTTGCTTAGGGATACAAAGATTTGAAATCTTATGATACTAGTATCATTCAGCACAAGATTCCTTTGAAGGAAAATCAAAATCCTTTTAAACAAAAACTAAGGAGAATAAACCCTGTTCTATTACCTTTAGTTAAGGCATAAATTGAAAATATGCATGATGCTGGGATCATAGTACCAATTAGATATTCAGAGTGGGTATCAAACTTAGTTTCTGTTAGAAAAAAGACAGGAGAAATCAGGCTCTGTATTGACTTCAGAAATTTAAATAGAGCCTCTCTAAAAGACAACTACCCCTTTCCAAAAATGGACCATATACTTCAAAGGGTAGTTGGGTCAAAAAGGATATCACTCTTAGATGGGTTCTTGGGTTACAACCAGGTGTTGGTGCTCCCAAGTGATCAAATCAAAACTGCTTTTACTACACCTTGGGGCACCTTTATGTATGTCAAAATGCCTTTCAGATTGATGAATGTAGGTGCCACCTTCCAAAGGGCCATTGATATAGCCTTCTCTAAAGATATTGGCTATTTCATAATCATTTACCTTGATGACATAACTGTTTTCTCAAAAAATGATGAATAACATTTGATTCACTTGAGAAATGTTTTTGAGAAGTGTAGGAAATTTGGCTTATCTTTGAATCCAAAAAAGACACTCTTTGGTCTCCAAGAAGGTAAAATTATTGGTCACATAATTTCAGAAGAGGGAATCAAAATAGACCCTAAAAGGATAGATGGCATATTGCAAATCAGCCATCCAAGAAACCTCAAAGAATTACAATCTTTCATTGGAAAGATCAATATTTTGAGGAGGTTTATCCCCAACATTTCTGAGCTATTAAAAAACATTACAAACATGCTCAAGAAAGATGTATGTGTGAAATGGACTACACAAGCTAAAAAATCATTTGAACTGGTTAAACAAGCTCTTACTCAAACACTAGTCTTAATTAGTCCAGATTTCACCAAAGAATTTTATATCTTTTATTTTTCATCTGAGCATACAATAGCTGTAGTTTTACTTCAAAAGAATGACTTGGGGATAGAACAACCAATATCCTTCTTTAGTAGGGCCTTAAGAGATGCTCCTCTCAAATATAACATCATGGAGAAGCAAGCCTTAGCATTAGTGAAAGCATTAAAGGACTTTAGATTCTATATTTTACACTCTCACATAATTGCTTTTGTTCCACATACTGTTGTCAAGGACATTCTAAGTCAAGACCCTGATGGTAAAAGGGGAAAATGGATTGCAACTACTCTTGAATATGACTTATAAATCAGGCCCACAAAATTAGTTAAAGGGCAAGGATTAGCAAAACTTATGGCGGAGTCTAACTTCCAAGCACTTGATATAAACATGGTAGATGTGTTGGAAGAAATAGACGAATCTACTGCTCCTTTCATTGAAGATACATTTCTAAATTCTCCTTGGTATGCTGACATTATTTATGTGCTTTTATATTTAAATGCCCCTCCTTCTTTGTCTAAAACTAAAGCTAGATTTTTGAAACAAAAATCTTTGAGTTACTGCATCCTAGATGGGGTATTATATTGGAAAAATGCTGTTGGAATTTTGCTTAAATTTTTACTTGAAGATGATGCAGGAAAGATCATGGATGAGTCGCATGAAGGATAATGTGGACGACACCTCTACTGGAAGACCACAACAAAAAAAATTCTTAGATCTGGTCACTATTGGCCCACCCGTTTCCCAGACACTCAGAAGTTAGTCATGTCTTGCCATAAGTGTCAAATTTTTGATGGCAAGAGAAAACTCCTTCCCTTACCTTTACATCCTATAATTGTTGAGGCACCCTTTCAACAATGGGGCTTGGACTTCATTGGGCAAATTCACCCATCTTCATAAGCCCAACATAAGTGGACCCTCACTGCCACTGACTTCTTTACCAAGTGGATAGAAGCTATACCCTCTAGGAATGCCAATGACTCTGTCATTATCAAGTTCCTTGAAACAAATATCCTATCCAGATTTGGTTGTCCTAGAAAAATCATAACTGATAATGCTGCTGCCTTTAAATCCAAGAAAACGGTTCATTTTTGTCACAAATACCACATTACCTTGGGTCACTCTACTGCCTACTATCCCCAAGGAAATGGATTAGCTGAGTCCTCCATCAAGAGCCTCATCAATATCATAAAAAAGCTATTGGAAGAGAATCAGAAATCATGGCACAGTAAACTGGTTCATGCCTTATGGGCTGATAGATTAAATACAAAGAAGTCAATAAATATGTCCCCCTATCAACTGGTCTATGGCATGGATGCAATATTCCCCACCTCATTAGGAGTTCCAGTCATGAAACTCCTTCAATAAGTGCAGATTGAAGAGAATGATATGCAGAGGAGAATCAACCAAACAATCCATTTACAACAGATCAGAGAAGAAGTCTATGAAAGAACACAGTTAGTCCAAGAAAATATAAAGAAGCTATTTGATAAGAGGACTAAGGCAAACAATTTCCAAGTTGGAAATATTGTTCTTAAATGGGATTCAAGAAGAGAAGAGAAGGGAAAACATGGCAAGTTTGAGAACTTGTGGAAAGGGCCCTATATTATTCATGCTGAGAGGGGTCACAATGCATTTTTCTTGAAATAATTGAATGGAGAAGATCTGTATAGAGGTCCTGTCAGGGCCAGGATGCTCAAGCATTACTTCTGCCAAGAGTCTTGAGTTTTAAAGATTTTTTTTCCATTATAAATATCATTGTTAAACATTGCATTCAAAGTTAGAAAAATAAAAATACCAAAAAAATAGAAAGAAGAAAAGAGGGCATATTGCAAAACAAGAAAGGTACAACCCCATACAAAAAAAGAGAAACAAAGTCTGAAAGTGCGCAAGCTCAAATGCCACTCCTAAGAACACACTTCTAGTTAGTCATACAGCTTAATCATGACTAATTAGTTTTCAATTTACTGCTGATAAGTTAATGAAATAGATTTGCTAAACAACTTAATCTTGGCTTATCAGTAAGGTAGATTAGGATAGAAAAAAGGTTCAAACAAGCTCAAATTCTGAACCTATGAGATAGAAAACAAACTGGTTCTAATATGCCCAAAACTTGAACGAGGAAAGAAAGAGAGATAGCTCAAACAAACTTGAAAACAAAGCTGAAGAAACAATGAAGGAAGTTTTTAGTTTTCAGATCTTCAGCTTTCGCTATTTTGCTTTACTTTTTCTCCAAATAAAAATATATGTGCAACTTGTTTTTATGCCATAGATTAGGAACAAGTTAGACTGTTCAATCCTCACTTGGATGCTTTTGAATTTCTTGTTTTAGAAACTAGAGAATAAAAATATGTTGGACAGTCTAATCCTAATAGATAGTAGTTAGGTAGAGAATTTATGAATTCAACTGCTTAATCTGGATTCATGGAGAAATAAGGTTAGACTTAGATTAGTTTCCTATTTTTCGAAAGAATAAAATGTTTTTGAAGAGAGTTTTCTAGTCTAAATGCACTCTGAAAAGAAGAAAAAATGTTAGGATTATTAGGAAAGGGTAGGTAGACTCGTTGTTTTGACAGAATTCCATTGTTCTAAATTGCTGCAGAGATCATCAAAAAGAAAGGTTTCTTCCCAATGGATTAAGGCACTGGTTTAATGAAAGCCAAATATTTGCAGCTGAGGTTCTAGACACCTAAAGAACTAGCTGTCTTCCCCAAGTGGAGCCACTGTTAGCCACCTATAAAATTTTTTATACCAAGAGGTGGCTAGAATTTTGTCTTCAAGCCTTCAAGAGATAGTTTCCTTTGAAAACCTATCATCTTTTGAAGTCTTATGATATTTTTCCTTTCCTTAAGTTAATCTTCATTGCTGTTTCCATTATTACCCTGAAAAATCCATTGTTTTCCTGAAGAAAAAGACCGCCAAAAACCCATTTTCCCCCTTCATTTTACCCCTCTTTTCACTCATTATTAACCTTCATTTTTATTCCCTATTTCCTCATAAAATTCCTCTATTTTTCCTCATTTCCCTTCTTCCCTTCATAAAAACCCCTTTAATCAGGTTTAAAACTTCTTTTTAAACCTTATCGGAACCCCCAAAATCCTTTGAAAATCCTTGAAAAATCATAAAAACAACGTTTTTGTGCTAATGCCTTAAGACCTTTTGGCCCTAGCCCCCAGCGCCTTTATTTCCACATAAAACCGGCATTAAAAACCAAGAGTTGGGGCTCGATCACGCAATCGCAAATGAGCATCCCATTGTGTTTTGTTATCTCTCGCTTTCAAAAATCCCCGATTGCGATTGGCTCCTCTTCTTTATAACCCCCAATCCCTTCGTCTTTTCATATAACCCAAAAGCTCGCAAGCAGGCGCTAAAGAATTATAAAGATCCTTTTCCAAACCCTTTTCTCTTTGTATCTTCATAAAATCTGACTTTTTCTATGTTTTAAAGAAAACCTACCGGTTCGTTGTTTTAACAAAAACCAACCATTTATATAAAAACGATCAATGATCGATGAAATCTCGCATCGCGAATTTTTCATTGGGTGCATTTGAAAGGCCCCTTCCTTTTTCCGATTCCGATGAGACACTTTTGGTTAAAACCCCCAAACCACTTCCCCACCATATAACCCATGCCCAGGACTAAGCGATTAAGTCCCGAGCGCTAATCGCATCAGAGTTTTTCGTTGAACATATTTTAATAGTTATTTCCCCCCCTCCGATTAGCCACCTTGCGATGGTTTCCCAGCAGTAGATCTTCCCCGCCATACCCAAATCCGATGGTCCACATTTCTCTTTCCCAAAGCCCGTTTTTACGCCTTTGGCATTTACAAACTAATCTGCACCGTCGATCTCTCCAAAGATCAACAGTCCACATATAATCGCATCGCAAATTTATTTTTCACCTTTCCTCTTCTCCCCGTCGATTGGTGATCCTGCGATTAGATCTAGGCCTTCTATTTCATACATCTGATGGTCCAGATTGAAGCTTGAAACCATTTGTTAATTTCATAAGACCCTACTGTATAAATTTTTCGGTGAATAGCAGCCGTTGATCTCCGCAGATCAACGGTCCACAATGACCCATTCTTCGCCCGCCCCCTACCTCATATCCCATTTCATAAACCCCAAGATTAAATCCGAGTCTTTGATTTGTTTCATCCGACGGTCCATATTTAACCCAGTAGGCCCAACTCATTTGGGACCTACCGCCCTCATTAATCAATCTGAGCCATTCATTCCCTGATTCGACGGTTAAGATTAAAACCGCCTTGACCCTGCCCCACCTTTTTTTGCTCGTGCATCTTATCTCCATCGTGCTCTCCTCACGACCGTCCAATCTAACACCCCAGATCTAACAGCTAGCACGTGGTTTCACGTAATTTTGAGTCCGGAGGTTAATGTTCTAAAATCACGTGATATGGGTGGTTTTTAAAAGCCACGTGTCGGACGCTAACGCATATCGCATTTCAAAAGGTAAAACCACCTTTCCCTCTTTTCACCGCTTGACACCAGTGGTTTTGATCACCGAAACCACCTTACCCCATTTACGTTACATCCCCTCAGTTTTAATCTCCACAGTTGATCTCTGAGATCTAACGGTCCCAGTTTAATCCAGCCATTAAACCATCGCCCTCCAGCCATCCTCCAAGGACTTCATAAATCAACCTCCACCATTTATCTCTGGTTGCTGATCTCATCCAATGGCCCAGACTTATTCCGAAACCCCAAATTTCCTTTAACTCTTTGTTCCTTCCGCCAAAGGTTTTCGACCAATTTCCTTTGCAAATTCTTCCATTTTATTACAATGTTGCCCCTCTACATTATATTTTCCCGATATTTCTCGACCGTTGATCTCTGCAGATCAACGGCTCGGACTTATTCTTCTCCACCATTTATCCACCGCCTTCCCATCAAACCCAACAAGCAATCTTGACTGTTGGTTCTGTTCATCCAACGGCCATGCTCGAACCTAAACCTCTGAAGCAGTTTAAAACTATTCCCCATAGGATTTTTATACCTTTTCTATGTTTTTGCAGGTTTTAAAGGTTTCTCAATTGTTTAAAAATGAGATCAAAGGCCGGGGATGACGATCCCCAGGCCTTTATTTTACAAAGGAAATCATTCCACAGGGCTCCAAATTACATTTTCTCGGTGCCTCATAAGCACTGATGCCTTTTTACAACCTCTGCGCGCCTGCAACAACAATGAAAACACAACAAACACCACAGCCGAAGAGTATCATTTTGACAGTATGAAATCAAAGCAGACGTGAAGAAATTTAAGGTTTTAACACAATTTTTTGAAGGATTAAGGCATTAATTCGATTAATCAAAGACCTGATCCACAATTGAAGACAATTTGAAGACCAGAAGACAGAAATTAGGCTTCATTAAGCCTAAAACACAAAACTCAAGTAAATTAAAGATGTTTTAGGTTAAAACAATAATATCTATCAGTCCGAGAAGTCTCCACTGCCACATCAGAGGCTAATTGAATCCTCACCTGCTACCAAAAGACACTTGTAACCTCAAAGAAATCAAAGAAGGCCTACTTATTGCTTAGACATAAGATATTTGCATAAAGACAGCTAAACAGTTATTACCAAAGAAAGAATTAATTCTCAAATTGTTAGCAGAGTTATTACAAAGATAAGAAATAGGCCTCGAAGTCAATCATTTTTCCCTTTCAGTTTAAAAAGAGAGAAACAGAGTAAAATAAACAGAATCATAATTCAATGCTCTCCTGCCTTAGGCCTTGCATGGTTTTCGAGGTTTGGAGCTGCATTTAGTATAGAGTTTATTGCATTTCAAACCTAAAGCTCTTCCACCTCCTCATTTCTTCTATAAATGCTTTTGAAGAAGATGAGATACATGTTGGTTGATGACTAGTTGTAATACTGAAACTCTCTAAAATAATACATAGTCTATTGAAGTTGAAGAAGAAATTGAAGTCTTGGAAGCCATGATGATGTTGTTGCATGCTTGTTCTTGAGAAGGCTCTATCATTGGATCCATGAGATTGGCTGTCGGTGAAATATTCTGAACTGTTTAATGTTTTCCCCTATTTTCATTTTGTTCCATAATTTCTTACTACACTAGGATGAAATTTTTAGGCTAAGAAATGACTCCTGGAAGCACCTTATACCTGTTTATCCTTCACTGTTTAATGTTTTCTTCTGGTGAGGTATTTTAGAGTCTTTAATCTCTCTCTTTAGTCCTCATGCTTGTTTATTTCTCTAATAGTTCGAATAGTTGGTTTCAGCATGATTTATGGTTCTCCTTGCTTGTCTGCTGCCACTTAAAGGCTGTTATTGAAGTCTCCCTTTGAAGTATCTTTGTTTATAGTGAGCCAAGGAGGTCTATTTTGATCATGCCCTTTGTCCTTGCTTAAACATTTTTCTTAAAGGTATTTTATAATTGTGATCATAGATGTATTAGGTGTTCCCTCTTCTATGACTGCAATTATCAGTAAATATTTTATGTTTTCTAAGTCATTTGAAATAAAATCTTTGAGGAAATAGGATGTGCTCCCAAATCTTAGATTTCATTTTAAAAGTTGTTTTGAAGTCATTATTTGCTTAAAGTGCGGTTTGTAGAATTTATGGTTAGCCCTGTCTATCAAATACCTCTTTATTGTTCAAGTCATGTTTTCAAATCCCCTTTGTTGAGAATTCAAACTCTCCTTCCAAACCATTGATGTCCATCTCATTCAAAAAACCAAAGGATCCTGTGGGCAAGTTAGATTTGCCCTTTGATATCCCATATCCACTTATGAGCTTGTTATCAACTTTATTTTGACTCCATTGCCCAATGAATCTTACACTCCTTATTTCTACCTATCTTTCCTAGACCTTTCATATTCTGCTGTATCAATTCAACCAAACAAACAAACAAACACTTGCACTTAATAACTAGTCTAAAATCCATACTAAAAAGCACACAAGTTAAACCTTTGCAAAATAATAATAATTTGAGAGATCCCTCTTTGAGAACAGGAGGACTAGATCCTGGAACTCTAAAGATTGGTTTTATGTTGCCTTGTCTTTTGATTTTCCAAACTATCAAAACACGGGAGACCAACATAATGGTGATCATGGTGGGACCCTGAGTAAAAATATTTAAAACAAAACACTCACTGTCCAACATAACATAAGTAGCCTTCTTCAAGCACTACCTAACAAAAATGGTAATCATAATAGGACTCAATTGAATCAGTGAAAAACTAATCAACCCTTAGGATTCTCATAGAACCTTATTAAACCTTGAAGGAATCAGTTACCAAGCCATAAGAGTGAACTCTGTATGTTTAAACATATTAGCTAAAGTGTTAAATCAGATTTAGGACACTCTCATAACCCATAGGACCGAAAAAACTCAGAAAAACCCAAAAAACATTTCAGTTTGGCTTCAAAATAAACATGGTGGTGGAACCATCCAATATTTTACCTTCATAGAAGCTAAAAGTTTCCACTTGGCAACTCCACTAGCCCCAGTAGGCCTATTACTCATCTAGGTCTCCAGATCTCTTTATGACTATGTTAACCAGCCTTGAAGAAGTTTAGAAGCCTAGTCCCATACTATATAAGACATCCTGGGAGGTAAAAATTCCAAAAAATAGTCCCTAAAAATTTAACCTCTCTCATTTTTGAAAAGCAGTCTGGCTTCACATAGGATCAACACTAGATCCCATCCAGACCCAAATCCTCCTTTAATAGTTGACAATCCAGAGAGAATTCTGTGGTAGACTTCTAAGTCTGGAAAATCAGCTGCTAATAGGAGCCTCTTAAGAACAAAATCTGTCCCTGAAAACCTTGTTGAATTAGAGGATTTACACTTTGATTTACATCATACAAAGAACATCTTCAGAACTAGATCTCAAGGTGATTTAAACCAAACTGATCTTGACCTTGAAGATTTGCAACAGAGCTTTAGTAGAGAAGCCTCACCTTCCACTCCTCCTGATTCCCAGCTTCTTTATCACTTTAGCCTTTTCCATAACAAATCTGCTCAAAACCAGTTTGCTGGCCCAAGTGTCTCTTCCACTCCAATCCATACTACCACTGTGCAAAACACTCCATTTCAGCCCACTTTCCCCCTTATAAATCCACCTCTTGTAAATCCACCCTTCTTTCTAGCCATGGAAACATGGTATGCCCCATTAGTGTTACCACAACCTCTGCTTCCCTTACCAAATGATTATCAGTAAAAAATTCCTCATTTCACTGTAAAAGAGTCTAAAACAGCTTAGCATCATGTAGATAGGATGGAAGATGCCTTTGATTAGATGGAGATAGAAGAAGAAACTGTTAAGATGAAGATTTTCGCCCAAAGTTTAGGAGGAGATGTAAAGAAGTGGTTTAAAAATTTACCTCCTAACAGCATCACTGATCTCCCTGCTTTGTATCAAACATTCATAAATAAATGGGAACTCAAAAAGAACCCTCTCCAAATACTAGCAGAGTATAGCAGCCTCAAAAGAAATCAAGGAGAGAGCGTTCATGACTATTCCACTAGGTTTAACAGTGTTTACAATGCTCTTCAACCTCACATGAAACCTCCCCAAGGCATGGCCTTGGTAAGATACCCTGAAGGTTTTGATGTTGAAACCGCTTATCAGCTAAGGGAAAGAGATTACTTAACTCTGGAAGACATGCAGAGAGGAGCTGTGAGTGTAGAAGCAAACATAATTGAGAAAAGAAATAGGTTGAGATCAGAGAAAAGGGTAACTTATAAAGATGACATTGCACCCTCAACCTCAACTTCTGACATTAAAATTGATAACCTAGTGAAGGTAATGGAGAGGATTCTTGAAAAGATCAACTTGAATGATAGAGTGCCACCAAGAGAACCTCAAAAAAACCAAAATAGAAACAGAATTCAGAATTATAGAAGAGAAAACAATCAAGATAAACAAAAATAAAGTGACCAACAGATTAGACCTCCCTTCCAACCAAACTATGTAGATCAATATGAGGAAGATAGGGAGATCGAAAGGTTGGGAGAAGGTTATGTGAAATTGATTGGATCAGACAGTGGGGATGATGTTTTCCTCACTGAAGAAGAACAAGGTTTCTTCTCCTTAGATCAAAATACAAACACCTATGAAGATTTTGATGATTATAGATTGGGGTTTTAAAATGCAGTCATGGAGGTGCACAAACAATATGATCTTAGGAGTAAAGTGAACGTAGAAAATTCAAAGGATAAAAACACTAGTACTTCTGTCAAGAAAAACACAGAAAATCAGCCTAAGAAGACACCAGAGAAAACCAACATTTTGGCTAGGAAACCAAATTTGAATATCAAAACATCCAGTAGCCAGCCAAATGTTGAACAAAACATCCCTAACACCTCAGCTAGTGGACCTAACAAAATTGTCCCAATTACCAGTCCAAAGAAATTTCAGCCAATCAAAATTGCTGAAAGGAATTCAATTGAAAAAATAGATGTAAATATGAACAAGTAAATTGTTCCTTTCAGCCTTGAGGAAGAGATTGCAAAGATAAAAATTACCACCCCCCTAGCTGAACTAGTAACCCAAGAAGTGTACAAAAACCAAGTTTTAAAAGCTTTAAAATTAGGAAGTGATACTGATACCTTAAACTTGATAGATGAAAATCCTAAGTTGTTGTTTGGTCCAAAAGTTGAAGGAAAATACCAAGAAGGAGCTGTTCCTCCCTTCTATGTTAGTTTGAATATACATGAGAAAATTTTACACAATGCCATGCTAGACTCTGGAGCTTCACACAATCTAATGCCCAAGGTAGTGATGGAAAGCTTAGGCTTAGAAATTACTAAACCATACAAAGAATTGTATTCCTTTGACTCAAGCAAAGTCAAATGTTTGGGTTTAATCAAAGATTTATGTGTTATCTTATCTCAAATCCCTGCAAAGAGTCTAGTTATGGACATAGTTGTAGCTGAAATTCCCCCTAAGTATGGCATACTCTTATCAAGATCATGGGGAGCCAAACTTCAGGGAAGCCTTCAAATGGACATGTCTTATGCCACCATCCCTGTTTTTAACCAAAACAGAAATTATACAAGGAATCTCACATGAAATACATGGTGAGAAACATAGATAAACCAAACAACTCTCCAATCTATTCTATTCAATCGAGTTTAGATTCCTTTATCTTGTACAACGAAGATGAAATCACTCAACAAGATAAGGAAAACGTAGACCCCATCAGTTTATCAGAAAAACCAGAACTTCCCCCAAATCAGATTCAAAACATTGAAAATCAACAACAACAAGAGAATGAAAATAAGGCTGATATACTTTGGACAATAAACTTTGATGGATCTTGTAATAAAATAAGTGCTAGGGCAGGTGTGTGGATTCAAAATACAAATCAGAGTTTTTCATATAAATTGGATTTCCCATGCACCAACAATATTGCTGAGTATGAAGCACTTCTCCTAGGCTTACAATTGCTTAAATAATTAGAAGCCCAAAAGATATCAATCTTAGGAGATTTTGAACTTATCATAAGACAAATCAAAGGACAATCCTCAGCTAGAAATCCAAGGCTTAGAGAATATCGGAATGCTGCCCTTGATTTATTGAAAACCTTTGAAAATTATGAACTTATTTTCATTCCAAGAGCACTAAATCATCTAGCAAATGAACTTGCTTTCAATGCCAGCAACTGCCAAATACCTGAGATAAATGAGCAGCTTAGTGTAAAGGTAAAACACAGGCTTGCAATGCCTGATAACGAAGATCACTGGCAAGTGTTTGATTCTGAAATACACATTGATGATTTATTAAAATCAGAAAATGATTTTTCCATACCAATATCAGAAACCAACCATAAAGAAAACTGTTTTTATATCGAATAAATCCCAAAAGTTGAAATAACACATTCTACTGATATGAATCACTATGATAATCCTTTTGAAGCAGAATTAATTAACAACGCAATCTAGGAAGACTTGGAAGTTCTACAATGCAAGAGTGATACAATTCCAAGAGGTCTCACACCTTTAGAACACCTTTTCGACTTTAATGATGTAGCCAAAGAACCAAGAATGGAGCCTGTGGAAATAGATGTAGAAGAACATAACATAGGTAGCCTAGCAGAACCCAAGATGATTAAACTGTCTAGCACTCTCCCAGCTCACATAAAATCGCAATACATAGATCTTTTCAAGGAGTTTAAAGATGTTTTTGCTTGGGGATACAAAGATCTGAAATCTTATGATACTAGTATCATTTAGCACAAGATTCCTTTGAAGGAAAATCAAAAGCCTTTTAAACAAAAACTAAGGAGAATAAACCCTGTTCTATTACCTTTAGTTAAGGCATAAATTGAAAAGATGCATGATGTTGGGATCATAGTACCAATTAGATATTCAGAGTGGGTACCAAACTTAGTTTCTGTTAGAAAAAAGACAGGAGAAATCAGGCTCTGTATTGACTTCAGAAATTTAAATAGAGCCTCTCTAAAAGACAACTACCCCTTGCCCAAAATGGACCATATAATTCAAAGGGTAGTTGGGTCAAAAATGATATCACTCTTAGATGGGTTCTCGGGTTACAACCAGGTGTTAGTGCTCCCAAGTGATCAAATCAAAACTGCTTTTACTACACCTTGGGGCACCTTAATGTATGTCAAAATGCCTTTCGGATTGACGAATGCAGGGGCAACCTTCCAAAGGGCCATGGATATAGCCTTCTCTGAAGATATTGGCTATTTCATAATCATTTACCTTGATGACATAAATTTTTTCTCAAAAACTGATGAAGAACATTTGATTCACTTGAGAATTTTTTTTGAGAAGTGTAGGAAATTTGGCTTATCTTTGAATCCCAAAAAGACACTCTTTGGTCTCCAAGAAGTTAAACTTCTTGGTCACATAATTTTAGAAGAGGGAATCGAAATAGACCCTAAAAGGATAGATGGCATATTGCAAATCAGCCATCCAAGAAGCCTCAAAGAATTACAATCTTTCATTGGAAAGATCAATTTTTTAAGGAGGTTTATCCCCAACCTTGCTGAGCTATTAAAAAACATTACAAACATTTTCAAGAAAGATGTAGGTGTGAAATGGACTACACAAGCTAAACAAACATTTGAACTGGTTAAACAAGCTCTTACTCAAACAACAGTCTTGATTAGTCCATATTTCATCAAAGACTTTTATATATTTTCTTTTTCATCTGAGCATACAATAGCTGCAGTTTTACTTCAAACGAACAACTTGGGGCAAGAACAACCAATATCCTTATTTAGTAGGGCCTTAAGATGTTCTCCTCTCAAATATAACATCATGGAGAAGCAAGCCTTAGCAATAGTGAAAGCATTAAAGGACTTTAGAGTCTATATTTTACACTCTCACATAATTGCTTTTGTTCCACATACTGTTGTCAAGGACATTATAAGTCAAGACCCTGATGGTAAAAGGGGAAAATGGATTGCAAATATTCTTGAATATGACTTAGAAATCAGGCCCACCAAATTAGTTAAAGGGCAAGAATTTTCAAAACTTATGGCGGATTCTAACTTCCAAGCACTTGATATAAACATGGTAGATGTGTTGGAAGAAATAGAAGAATCTACTGCTCCTTTCATTGAAGATACATTTCTAAATTATCCTTGGTATGCTGACATTATTTATGTGCTTTTATATTTAAATGCCCCTCCTTTTTCTAAAACTAAAGCTAGATTTTTGAAACAAAAAGCTTTGAGTTACTGCATCCTAGATGGGGTATTATATTGGAAAAATGCTGTTGGAATTTTGCTTAAATGTTTACTTGAAGATAATGCAGGAAATATCATGCATGAGTTGCATGAAGGAGAATGTGGAGGAAACCTATACTGGAAGACCACAGCAAACGAAATTCTTAGAACTGGTCACTATTGGCCCACCCTTTTCCCAAACACTCAAAATTTAGTCATGTCTTGCCATAAGTGTCAAATTTTTGATGGCAAGAGAAAAATACTTCCCTTACCTTTACATCCTATCATTTTTGAGGCACCCTTTCAACAATGGGGCTTGGACTTCATTGAGGAAATTCACCCATCTTCATCAGTCCAACATAAGTGGATCCTCACTGCCACTGACTTCTTTACCAAGTGGATAGAAGATATACCCTCTAGGAATGCCAATGACTCTGTCATTATCAAGTTCCTTGCAACAAATATCCTATCCATATTTGGTTGTCCTAGAAAAATCATAACTGATAATGCTGCTGCCTTTAAATCCAAGAAAATGGTTCATTTTTGTCACAAATACCACATTACCTTGGGTCACTCTACTTCCTACTATCCCCCAGGAAATGGATTAGCTGAGTCATCCAACAAGAGCCTCATCAATATCATAAAAAAGCCTTTGGAAGAGAAACATAAATCATGGCACAGTAAACTGGTTCATGCCTTATGGGCTGATAGATTAACTACAAAGAAGTCAAAAAATATGTCCCCCTATCAGCTGGTCTATGGCATGGATGCAATATTCCCCACCTCATTAGGAGTTCCAGTCATGAAACTCCTTCAAGAAGTGCAGATTGAAGAGAATGATATGCAGAGGAGAATCAACCAAACAATCAATTTACAGTAGACCAGAGAAGAATTCTATGAAAAACACAGTTAGTCCAAGAAAATATAAATAAGCTATTTGATAAGAGGACTAAGGCAAACAATTTCCAAGTTGGAAATATTTTTCTTAAATGGGATTCAAGAAGAGAAGAGAAGGGAAAACATGGCAAGTTTGAGAACTTGTGGAAAGGGCCCTATATTATTCGTGCTGAGAGGGGTCACAATGCATTTTTCTTGAAATAATTTAATGGAGAATATCTGTATGGAGGTCCTGTCAAGGGCAGGATGCTCAAGCATTACTTCTGCCAAGAGTCTTGAGTTTTAAAGCTTTTTTTTCCATTATAAATATCATTGTTAAACATTGCATTCAAAGTTAGAAAAATAAAAATACAAAAACAATAGAAAGAAGAAAAGAGGGCAGATTGAAAAACAAGAAAGGTATAGCCCCATACCAAAAAAGAGAAACAAAGTCTGAAAGTGTGCAAGCTCAAATGCCACTCCTAAGAACACACTTCTAGTTAGTCATACAACTTAATCATGACTAATTAGTTTTCAATTTACTGCTGATAGGTTAATGAAATAGATTTTCCAAATAGCGTAATCTTGGCTTATCAGTAAGGTAGATTAGGATAGAAAAAAGGTTCAAACAAGCTCAAATTCTGAACCTATGAGATAGAAAAAAAACTGGTTCTAATATGCCCAAAACTTGAACTAGGAAAGAAAGAGAGATAGCTCAAACAAACTTGAAAATAGAGCTGAAGAAATAATGAAGGAAGTTTTTAATTTTCAGATCTTAAGCTTTCGCTATTTTGCTTTACTTTTTCTCCAAATAAAAATCTATGTGCAACTTGTTTTTATGCCATAGATCAACAACAAGTTAGACTGTTCAATCATCACTTGGCTGCTTTTGAATTTCTTGTTTTAGAAATTACAGAATAAAAATCTGTTGGACAGTATAATCCTAATAGATAGTAATTAGGTAGAGAATTTATGAATTCAACTGCTTAATCTAGATTCATGGAGAAATAAGGTTAGACTTGGATTAGTTTCCTATTTTTCAAAAGAATAAAATGTTGTTGAAGAGAGTTTGCTAGTCTAAATGCACTCTGAAAAGAAGAAAAAATGTTAGGATTATTAGGAAAGGGTAGGTAGACTCGTTTTTTTGATAGAATTCCATTGTTCTAAATTGCTACAGAGATCATGAAAAAGAAAGGTTGCTACCCAATGGATTAAGGCACTGGTTTAATGAAAGCCAGAGATTTGCATCTGAGGTTCTAGACACTTAAAGAACTAGATGTCTTCCCCAAGTGGAGCCACTGTTAGCCACCTATAAATTTTGTTATACCAAGAGGTGGCTAGACTTTTGTCTTCAAGCCTTCAAGAGATATTTTCCTTTGAAAACCTATCATCTTTTGAAGTCTTATGATATTTTTCCTTTCCTTAAGTTAATCTTAACTGTTGTTTCCATGATTACCCTGAAAAATACGTTGTTTTCCTGAAGAAAAAGACCGCCAAAAACCCATTTTTCCCCTTCATTTTACCCCTCTTTTCACTCATTATTAACCTTCATTTTTATTCTCTTTTCCTCATAAAATTCCTCTATTTTTCCTCATTTCCCTTCTTCCCTTCATAAAAATCCCTTTAATCAAGTTTAAAACTTCTTTTTAAACCTTATCGAAACCCCCAAAATCCTTTGAAAATCCTTGAAAAATCATAAAAACAACCTTTTTGTGCTAATGCCTTAAGCCATTTTGGCCCTAGGCCCCAGCCCCTTTATTTCTGCATAAAACTGGCGTTAAAAACCAAGAGTTTGGGCCCGATTGCGCAATCGCAATTGGGCGTCCCATTGTGTTTTGTTATCTCTCGCTTTCAAAAATCCCCGATTGCGATTGGCTCCTCTTCTTTATAACCCCCGATCCCTTCATCTTTTCATATAACCCAAAAGCCTGCAATCAGGTGCTAAAGCATTATAAAAATCCTTTTCCAAACCTTTTTCCCTTTGTATCTTCATAAAATCTGACTTTTTCTATGTTTTAAAGAAAACTCACCGGTTCGTTGTTTTAACAAAAACCAATCGTTGATCTAAAAACGATCAACGATCGATGAAATCTCGCATCGCAAATTTTTCATTGGGCGCATTTGAAAGGCCCCTTCATTTTTCCAATTCTGATGAGCCCCTTTTGGTTAAATCCCCCAAACCACTTCCCCACCATATAACCCGCGCCTAGGACCAAGCAATTAAGTCCCAAGTGCTAATCGCATCGGAGTTTTTCGTTGAAAATATTTTAATAGTTATTGCCCCCCCTCTGATTGGCCACCTTGCGATGGTTTCCTAGCAGTAGATCTTCCTTGCCAGACCCATATCCGATGGTCCACATTGCTCTTTCTCAAAGCCCGTTTTTCCGCCTTTGGCATTTAAAAACTAATCTCCACCGTTGATCTCTCCAAAGATCAACGTTCCACATATAATCACATCGCAAATTTCTTTTGCACCTTTCCTCTCTCCCCCGCCGATTGGAAATCCTGCGATTAGATCTAGGCTGTCTATTTCATACATCTGATGGTCCATATTGAAGCTTGACACCCTTTTTTAATTTCATTATACCCCGCTTTATAAAGTTTTCGGTGAATAACAGCCATTGATCTCTGCAGATCAACGGCCCACAATGACCCATTCTCCGCCTGACCCCTGCCTGATATCCCGTTTCATAAACCCTAAGATTAAATCTGAGCCTTTGATCTATTTCATCCGATGGTCCATATTTAACCCAGTAGGACGAACTCATTTGGGACCTACCGCCCTCATTAATCAATCTGAGCTGTTCATTCCCTGATCCGACGGTCAAGATTAAAACCGCCTTGACCTTGCCCCACCTTTTTTCGCCCGTGCATCTTATCTCCATCATGTTCTCCTCATGATCGTCCGATCTAATGTCCCCGATCTAACAACCAGCGCGCGGTTTCACGTAATTTTGAGTTCGGAGATTAGTGTTATAAAATCACGCGATATGGGTGGTTTTTAAAAGCCACGTGTCGGTCGCTAACACATATCGTGTTCCAAAAGGCAAAGCCACCTTTCCCTCTTTTCACTGCGTGACACTAGTGGTTTTGATCACCGAAACCACCTTACCCCATTTACGTTACATCCCCTTAGTTTTAATCTCCACCGTTGACCTCTGAGATCTAACGGTCCCAGTTTAATCCAACCATTAAACCATCGCCCTCCACCCATCCTCCAAGGACTTCATAAATCAACGTCTGCCGTTGATCTCTGGTTGCTGATCTCATCAGACGGCCCAAAATTATTCCGAAACCCCAAATTTCATTTAACTCTTTGTTCCTTCCGCCAAAAGTTTTCAACCAATTTCCTTTGCAAATTCTTCCATTTTATTATAATGTTGCCCCTCTACATTATATTTTCTTAATCAATCTCGACCGTTGATCTTTGCAGATCAACGGCCCGGACTTAATCTTTGCCACCATTTATCCACCGCCTCCCCATCAGACCCAACAGGCAATCTTGACCGTTGGTTCTGTTCATCCAACGGCCACACTCGAACCTAAACCTCTGAAGCAGTTTAAACCTTTTCCTTGTAGGATTTTTATAACTTTTCTATGTTTTTGCAGGTTTTAAAGTATTCTCAGTTGTTTAAAAAAGAGATCAAAGGCCGGGATGATGATCCTCAGGCCTTTATTTTACAAAGGAAATCATTTCGGAGGGTTCCAAATTACATTTTATCGGTGCCTCATAAGCACTGATGCCTTTATACAACCTCTGCGCCTGCAACAACAATGGAAACACAACAAACACCACAACCGAAGAGTATCAGTTTGACAGTATGAAATCAAAGAAGATGTGAAGAAATTTAAGGTTTTAACACAGTTTTTTGAAGGATTAAGGCATTAATTTGATTAATCAAAGACCTGATCCACAATTGAAGATGGTTTGAAGACCAGAAAACAGAAATTAGGCTTCATTAAGCCTAAAACACAGAAGTCAAGTAAATTAAAGATGTTTTAGGTTAAAACAATAATATCTATTAGTCCGATAAGTCTCCACTACCACATCAAAGGCTAATTGAATCCTCACCTGCTACCAAAAGACACCTGCAGCCTCAAAGAAATCAGAGAAGGCCTACTTATTTCTTAGACAGAAGATATTTGCATAAAGAAAGCTGAACAGTTATTACCAAAGAAAGAATTAATTCTCAAACTGTCAGCAGAGTTATTACAAAGATAAGAAATATGCCTCGAAGTCAATATTTTTTCCCTTTGAGTTTAAAAAGATAGAAACAGAGTAAAATAAACAGAATCATAATTCAATGCTCTCTTGCCTTAGGCCTTGCATGGTTTTTGAGGTTTTGAGCTACATTTAGTATAGAATTTATTGCATTTCAAACCTAAAGCTCTTCCACCTCCTCATTTCTTCTATAAATACTTCTGAAGAAGATGAGATACATGTTGGTTGATCACTAGTTGTAATACTGAAACTCTCTAAAATAATACATAGTCTGTTGAAGTTGAAGAAGAAATTGAAGTCTTGGAAGCCCTGATGATGTTGTTGCATGCTTGTTCTTGAGAAGGCTCTATCATTGGATCCATGAGCTTGGCTATCGGTGAAGTATTCTAAACTGTTTAATGTTTTCCCCTGTTTTCATTTTGTTCCATAATTTCTTACTACAGTAGGATGAAAGTTTTAGGCTAATAAATGACTCCTGGAAGCACCTTAGACCTATTTATCCTTCACTGTTTTATGTTTTCTTCTACTGAAGTATTTTAGAGTCTTTAATCTCTCTCTTTAGTCCTCATGCTTGTTTATTTCACTAATAGTTTGAATAGTTGGTTTCAGCATGATTTATGGTTCTCCCTGCTTGTCTGCTGCCACTTAAAGGCTGTTATTGAAGTCTCCCTTTGAAGTATCTTTTTTTATAGTGAGCCAAGGAGGTCTGTTTTGATCATGCCCTTTTTCCTTGCTTAAAAAATTGTCTTAAAGGTCTTTTATAGTTGTGATCATAGATGTATTAGGTGATCCCTTTGCTATGACTGCAATTATCAGTAAATATTTTATGTTTTCTACGTCATTTGAAATAAAATCATTGAGGAAATAGGATGTGCTCCCCAATATTAGATTTCATTTTAAAAGTTGTTTTGAAGTCATTATTTGCTTAAAGTGCAATTTGTAGAATTTATGGTTAGCCCTGTCTATCAAATACCTCTTTATTGTTCAAGTCATGTTTTCAAATCCCCTTTGTTGAGAATTCAAACTCTCCTTCCAAACCATTGATGTCCATCTCATTCACAAAACCAAAGGATCCTGTGGCCAAGTTAGATTTTCCCTTTGATATCCCATATCCACTTATGAGCTTGTTATCAACTTTATTTTGACTCCATTTCCCAATGAATCTTACACTCCTTCTTTCTACCTATCTTTCCTAGACCTTTCATACTCTGTTGTATCAATTCAACCAAATAAACAAACAAACACTTGCACTTAATAACTAGTCTAAAATACATACTAAAAATCACACAAGTTAAACCTTTTCAAAAAACAAATAATTTGAGAGATCCCTCTTTGAGAACAAGAGGACAAGATCTTGGAACTCTAAATATTGGTTTGATGTTGCCTTGTCTTTTGATTTTCCAAACTATCAAACCACGGGAGACCAACACTTTGAGGAAACAATTAGCCATCCTAAGATCACAAAAACTTAAATAGGAGAAGAGGTAAAACACCTAGAGTCTTTGCCTTTATGTTATAACTCATTTCAGTTGATAAGAGGAGAAATGAATCCTGATGATCTATTAGAAACAACTCATGAGTCTCATCACCACTCCAACATAATGGCGATCATGGTGGGACCTCTGAGTACATAATAGCCTAGCAAACTCTTGTAGATTCACAAAGTCCTTCAATAACCATAGAAACTCAGAAAACCCCAAAAAAAAATTCAGATTGGTTTTTATAGTAAATTGGTGGTGGACCATAAAACATTTTACCTTCAGAAAAGCTAAAAAATTTCCACCTGGCGACTCCACTGGCCTCTAGTAGGCCTATTACTTCATTAGTCCTTGTAAACTCCCCTGGGAATGCATTGAGCAAACCCAATCGTGCTGATGGTGGATAGAAAAGTTCAAATCTTCCTCTTGGCGACTCCACAATCCCAAAAGACCTAATGATTCCACTGGAAGAAGACTCTAAACTGGTTGAAAAGATGCAGTGACCTCTTTATAATTAACAAACATGGAATTAGGTATAGACAAAGAAGCTAAACTAAACACATTATTGGACCTATTTGGAAAAATAGTGTACATACTTGATAAGAAAATGGAAGGCATGAGGCTGATACAGATGTTGATTATGTAGAGCAACCCATGCTTTCTCCTAATCAAAAACAAACTCAACCACTACAAGACAAAAGCAACAAGCAAAATATGCACGATGAGCAAGATTTCGAAGAAGAGAATGAAGAAGATTTTCAAAAGGGTACTAGTTACCTACCTATACATTGTATTCCATAGATGAGAGAACATTACAAACAAGCTGAAAATACAGAAAGTGAGCAGTACTTTTGAGGAAACAATTAGCCATCCTAAGATCAAAAAACATGAAATAGGAGAAAAGGTAAAATTCCTAAAGTCTCTACCTTTATGTTATAACTCATTTCAGTTGATAAGAGGATAATGGAATCTTGATGATCTATTAGAAACAACCCATGAGTCTCATGAACAAATTGACCATCACAAAAATCATGAAATTTTTTTTTAGAGTGAAATTAATCAGGACATAGAAGAAAATCCTCAAGATCCCCTTTCAAGCACAAGTAATGATCCACCATCTCTTCTAGGGGAGGTTCAAGAACACATCCAGCCTCAAAATCCGCCTACACAAGAGAAAAAGAACTGCTGTACTTCTGTTCCAAGAAAGAGAGAAATGCTTCCTCTTTTAACAGAAGAGGAAACCAATCTAATATTAAACAAGTAGCCAGCCTCTAAAACTTTAGAAGATCCAAAACCTTGTATTCATTCCCTTGCTAATCCTTGTTGCCATAAATCAGAAAGTGAACTCATAGATCAATTTAAAGAAAGACAAACTAATAATCCAATATGTTTGATTGGTGAGATTGTTTATACTAATCATTCTCTAAATACTGATAAATCTGATGATGATGATGAGTTCCAAATAGAAACTAATCATGCAGGGAAACCAACAGTGGATTGGTGTCATAAATTTCATTATCATTAGCTTGAAAGCAGTAATCAAACAATGTAGCCCATTAGAAATAGCTTTCACATAATTGGGAATCAACAATCTATCAGTTGTGATGTTGAGGTTGAAAAGAATGAGGAACTTCTTGAGCAAGTTGAAGATAAAGAGCCTTCTCCAGAAAAGTTCGAGGTAATCAAACATACCCTTGCTCAAGAACATAGTGACCTTTTCACTGAGTTCAGTCCATTCAATCAAAACATACCAGGACTAAAGGAGGACAACACTGCAATATATGTTGAGTCCTCCAGTTCAGATAATAATGAAAATAAGGAAGAGTTTCTTTCTCAAAAGAATCTTAATCTTGATCCAGTGAAGGAAAAGGTAATCCTGGTTGAAAGCTATCTTAAAAATGCCCATAACCAGGTACTATTTCAAGATCCCTTTTCTAAATTCTTGAAGACATTTGAAGTGGGAGTAAAATTTGTTAGGAGTAGTTTATTTCCAGGTGAAAGGAAAAATTTTAGCACTGCTGCTAAAAAACAAGTGAGATGGGAGTGGCCCTTTTATTTTTCCAACATGCTCAAGGAGATGAGCAAAGACCATCATGGAATCATATGATTGATTGGATGTATTGGAAAAGAGAATTTACCAGCTAAATATGTAAATTCCAAGTTGGATTAGGTTAGATAGGGATGCAAATAAGCTCACCCTTTGAGCATCTAGTTAATTTTTAAGTTGATTCAAAAGAAATATGAAAAATACAAAAAACCACTACAAAAAGAGAAAAAGAGGGCAGATATAAAAAAGGAAAGGTACAACCCCATACCAAAAAAGAAATGAAAAATCTGAAAGTGTGCAAGCCTAAATGCCACTACTTGAAAGATCTCTACTATTTAGTCATATAGCCTAATCATGACTAGATAGATTTCAATTTACTGCTGATAGGTTAGTGAAGAAGATTTTCCAAACAATGAAATCTTGGCTTATCAGTAGAATAGATCAGGATAGAAAGAGATGGCTCTAAATAGATCAAAACTTGAGCCAAAGAAACAAAAGGAATGATTCTAACATGCTAAAAATCTGAACCAAGAAAGGAAGAAGATAGCTCTAACCGGATCAAAACCAGAGCTGGAAAAGAAAGAAGGATATTCATAATTTTCAGATCCTAAGCCTTCAAAATTTTGTTTTAAATTTTCTGTAAATAAAGTATATGTGCAGCTTGTACAAAAAGCCATAGGCACCATAGCAAATCAGACTATTTAATCCTGATTTGACTATGTTTTAAATTTCTGTTTTAGAATATAGAGAATGCAGATCTGTTAAACAACTTAATCTTGACATATAGTAGTATAGGTAGAAATAAAATGAGTTCAACTGTTTAATCTGAACTCATGGAATAAATAAGGGTAGATTTAGATTAGTTTTTCCTGTTTTCAAAAGAACAAAATGTTGATGTTAAAGGTTTGCAAGTCCAAGTGCACCTTATTGAATAAAAAATGTTAGGACAAGTAGGCTGTGTAGTTAGTTGTGTGGGAGAAAGTTTTTGGTTCATATAAATACTGATCATCTTTTTAAGAAGCATGATCAAAGGAGAATGAGGTTGTCAAAATTCAAAGCACTGGTCTACTCTCCCGAGATTATCTCTGAGATTCTTGACACCTCCACGGAGCTACCCTCCCCAAGTGGAGCCATTGTTAGCCATTAGTAAATTTTGTCACAGAAAATGATGGCCAAATATGTTCTTAAGCCTTCAAGAAGCAATCTTCATGGAAAAATAATAGTTCTTGAAGCCTTCTTGGTGTCTTTTATATTACGAATCATCTTCACTGCTGTTTCCACAAGAAATCCTTCAAAGAAGCCTTGCTGATTCAAAAATAAAACTGTCTTGAAAGCCATAATTCCCACCATTTCTCCATTTCAAAATATTCCCTTCATGTCACCCATTTTCCTCATTTTACCCTTTATTTCCTTCAAAATCCCCTTAAAACCTTATAAATCCTCTTTATTTGGTTTAAAACCCCTTTTTCTAACTTATTAGAACCCCTCAAAAGGCCTCAAAAAACCCCATTTCGGCCTATTTTTCGACCTTTTGACTTTGGGCCTTAAGCGATTTTTGCTTAAAACCCTAGCTCCTTTTCACCATAAGACAGAGGCTTGGGACCATCGGCTAAAGGTCTTTAGCCCTCATCGGCCATCGCACTTCGGCGTTTCCCGTTCCCATTGACCCAAACCTTTGCCGAGGATTATCTTCGCCGATGGATTCGTGACCGTTGATATACCTTAGATTGGATGGTCTGCGCTCCATCGCAAACCGCAAAGGGTCACTTCTGCCTTCCCTTTCGCCGCCGATATGCGCTCCGCTGATATGATCTAAACCATCGATCCTGATGATCTAATAGTCTGCGCTTCTTCGCATCGCCACCCTTCCTCCTGATCACCCTCTACCAAATCCTATCTGCGAAAAGATCTTAGCTGTCGATCTCCCCAGATCTGACGGTCTGGACCCTTTCCAGGCCCTCCATATTCTTTCGGCCTCCACGTTTTCGTGGTACCCCCGAAAGAGATCCTGGCCGTTGATCTCATCACGATCCAACGACTAGTGGGGTTCCTCTCTCTTCTCCTCCTCCATCCACCACTTCCCTCCTACTCCTTCCCCGATTTAATCGTGACCGTTAATTATACTCGATCCAACAGTCTCAGCTCCTTCCCTCACCATCCGTCACCCGACCATCTCTCCTGCATACATCTTCGCAAATCACATATCAACCGTTGATCCTTCAGATCCAACGGTCTTCACTGATCCCAAAACCTTTCTAACCCCCCGCTTCATGAAAATTTTACTGATATCAACACCTGGTCCCACCATCCGCTCAACCAACGATCACGCCTGTTCCTCACCATTAATCTGTTCTCCCCCAGATCTGACGACCCACGATCATTTTCGTGCAGATTTTGCCGAAACGTTTTAACGCCCAAATTCAATGCAAAATGGGCAGTTTCTCCCGAAAAGGTGTCGACCAACTAGTCACATTGTGTTCATATAAACCAATACCATATACCACCCATCCCTTGCACGAAAACCACTTGGTTTTTCGCAAAACCACCCTTCCTATTTTCGCGCCCATATTTGAAATTTCTGCTATTTTTCCTAGTTCTGCCATGGAATCCCTCCTCTATGCACTAACCTCCACCTCTTCAATTTCTCTCAAACCCTCCATGAGCCTCTGAAAAGGAGTTTAAACCAAAAACGTAGGATTTATTAATGTTTATTGTTTAATACAGGTTTTAAATGATGGCCCTAAGTTAAAAAGGCATCCCACAGTTAGAATTCACAGTGACATGGCATTGGATGATGATCCAAAGGGCGTGTAAAGCAAAGAAAAGGGAATAAGGAGTTTTAACTGAAGGATTGGATGATGAATCATGATCATAACTTTGATCCAATAAAATCTCCTGCATAACAAAGGCCACCTGCACACGGGAGCAAAGAAAAGCAGTAAAGTTTGAAGATCAAAGTCAAAGCCAAAAGATCAAAGGCTTAAATAAAGATTAAAGGTTAAAAAACAGTTAAATATAAACGAACAGAAGTTTCAAAGAAGTCCGAGAAGTGTTAAAAAGGCAGCATGATGAGTTATGAGGGCTAAAAGCAGATTAGGCCTTAAAATACAGTTTAGTGATGAAATGAAGGAAAATTAGGCTAAAAAGCCTCGAATACATCAAAAAAGAGTAGTTATTCCCTTAGAATATCTAACTGACACCTTTGACCTACTTTCTACCTACAAAGATAAACAAACAGTTATTACAATAAAGAAAATATCTTAAAATGTTAGGATAGTTATTGTAAAGATAGGATGAAGCCTTAAAAGTCAATCTTTCACCTATTTTATCCTTAGAAAGTTAAGATAGAGTTATTAACAGAGAAGTAGTTGTACACATGTTCCTACCTTATGCCTTGCATGGTTTTCAAGGCTAGGAATACATTTAATCTGTAATTAATAACACTTGAACCCTAGATCAGCTCCACCTCCTCATTTGCAGCATAAATACTGCATTCAAACTCATTGTATAGTTGGCATTTGATGACTCTTTGAAGTAATACATAGTTCTACTGAAGTTGAAAGAAAATTGATGTTCTGGAACCTGTGGATGTCTTGACCTGTTTGTTGATGGAGAAAGTTCTGTCATTGGATCTCTGAGCTTGGATGTTGGTGAAGTATTCTTAATTTGTTATTGTTATTTCCTGTTCCATTATGTTTCATCATTCTCTGTTGCAGTAGAGTAAAAAGTTTAGACTAAGAAATGTCTTTTGAAAGCACCTTAGTTCTGTTTACTCTTCACTGTCTTTATGTCTTCTTCTATTGAGCTATTCTAGAGAATTCTTAATTTCTCTCTAGAACCCTTATGCTTGTTTACTTCTTAAATAGTTAAATACAGTTGGCCTCAAGAATGATTTATGGTTTTCCCTGCTTACTTGTTGCCACTTAAAAACTATTTCTGAAGTCTCCCTTCAAAGTACCGTTGTCCAAAGTTTTCCAAATAGGTTTTGTTCCGATCATACCCTTTGTACTTTCTCAAATAATTGTTTTGAAGGTCTTTATAGCTGTAATCAAAGATTTCTAGGATTTACCTCTTCTATGAATGTAGTTATTTTTGAATCTTGAATGTTTTCTTATCCTTGAAGGTGAAATCACTAGAAGTTAAATGAGTTTCTCGCCTTCTATATTTCATTGGAGAAGTTTGTCTTGGAATTATTATTTGCTGAAGTGTGGTTTCTAGAATTTATGGTTAGCCATGTCTATGGAATGCCTCTTCATGTTCAGATAATGTTTTAAGTCCCTTTGTTGAGAAGTACATATAATTAAATATTCTTAATTGCCCTTAGTTCTATTTTTCATTCTAAACCTTTGATGTCCATTTAATTTCACCTGAAAGACTTTGTAGATCCATTGGCCAAGTTAGATTTTCCCTTTGATACCCCTGATCCATTTACAAACTTGTTACAACTTCCACTTGACTCCGTTGCCCAATGACTTAGAGATTTCCCTTTTCTATCTATGCTGCCTAGATCATCATGTCCAACCAAAAAATTAAACAAACTCATGCTTCATAACTAGCCAAAAATCAACCCTTAAAAGCAAACAAGATCACATCTTTGCAAATAATTGAGAGATCCCTCTCTGAGACTAGGAAGGCTAGGTCCTAGAGCTCTAAAGACTAGTTTTGATGTTTCCATGTCACTTGGAATTCCAATCTGCCAAATCACAGGACCAAAACACAAGGGTCGATATTGCAATGGTTTGGACATAAGTGTTGGTATTGTGACATTTAGGAGACAAGTGTTAGAATTGCAACACTAAGGAAAAGTGTCAGAATTACAATGATTCAGGAGTTATGGTTTAGGGTTTAGGATTAGTGTTAGGGTTTAAGGTTTAGGAACAATGTTCGGGAGTTAGATTTTAGGGTTTAGGAACAATGTGTCGGTTCGTGTGATTAGTTTTAGGTTTTAGGAGCAATGTGTCAAGTCGTGTGATCGGGTTGTGTGAAGGAGCCCAAGGAAACAAGTTCAGGCGGGTCGGGTTAGGTCTGTTCGGGGAGTGCCATGTGAGGCCACCCAAGGAAAAATGTTCGTACGGGTTGGGTTGTGTCGTGTGATGGCATCTAAGGAAACAAATTTGGGTCAGGTCAGGTCGGGTTGTGCCGTATTGTGAGGGCTCCTAAGGAAACACGTTCAGGTAGGTTGGGTTGGGTCAGGTCCAGTTAGGTCGTGCTATGTGAGGCCACCCAAGGAAACGTGTTCAGGCGGGTCGGGTCAGATTGAGTCGTGTGAGGGTGGTTGTATAAAAATGTTAAGTTGTGACCACCCGTGTTGCTTGTGCATGTTTGTGCGATCTATTTTCCGTATGCTCCCTTGTGCGCCCTTTGTTCGGGCGGGTTGGGTCATGCCGTGTGAGGGTGCCATAGGAGACACGTTTGGGTTAGATCGTGTGAGGGAGGCCATATAAAAAATGCTAAGTTGTGACCGCCCGTGTGCCTTGTACACGTTCTTGTGACCCATTTGTCGTTTTCTCCCTCGTGCATTAATCGATGTTCGGGCGGGTCGGGTCGGGTTATGTTGGGTCGTGTGAGAGCGCCCAATGAAATTCATTTGGGAGGGTCGAGTTGGGTCAGGTTTGGTCATGCTATGTGAGGCCACCTAAGGAAACACATTCAGGAAGGTTGGGTTGGGTCGTGTCGTGTGAGGGCACCCAATGAAACATGTTTGGGCGAGTCGCGTCGTGTCTTGTGAGGGCACCTAGGAAAACGCGTTCAGGCGGGTTGGGTTGGGTCATGTCATGTGAAGGCGACTGAGGAAACATGTTTGAGTGGGTTGGGTCAGGTTGTGTCATGTGAGGGCGCCTGAGGAAACGCATTTGGGCGAGTCGAGTCGGGTCAGGTCGTGTGAGCTAGAGTGCCCAAGGAAACATGTTCGAGAGGGCCGGGTCGGTTCGGATCGCATCGTGTGATGGTGCCCAAGGAAACGGGTTAGTGCGGGTCGGGTCGGGTCGGGTCGTGTGAGGGAACATAAGGAAACACATTCGTTTGGGTCTGGTTGGGTCGTGCCTGCCTGTGTGGGCACCCAAGGAAACACGTTCGGGCATGTCGGGTGGGGTCAGGTCGTTCCATGTGAGGCCGGCGAAGGAAACGTGTTTTGGCTAGTTGGGTCGGGTCATGTTGTGTGAGGGTACCCAAGGAAACATGTTCGGGTGGGTCAGGTTGGGTAGGGGCATGTGAGGGTGCTTAAGAAAACACATTTGAGCGAGTTGGGTCGGGTCGTGCCCTGTGAGGGTGCCCGAGGAAAAGAATTTGGGTAGGTTCGGTCGGGCCGTGTTGTGTGAGGGCGCCTAAGGAAACTCATTCAGGTGGGTTGTGTCATGTGAGGGTGCTCAGGAAAATGCTGTGTCGGGTCGGGTCAGGTTGTGCCGTGTGAGGCACGCCAAGGAAACACGTTCGTGCGGGTCAGGTCGGGTCTACATGCTATATTGAACCTTTCTAATATGTGGCATCATTCAATACTAGAATTATTTCATCCAATGTTGATTCACAATTTGGTCGATTTATCAGCAGGATTCATTCACTAATTCAAAGATCCATGTTAATATTATTAATCATTCATTTCCATATCTGTGTTCACAAACTTAAGGCCCCATAACATAATTACAATGGAACCAGTCATAGTGAATCTAACATGAATATTAATTGATATATCTATTTTAACTTATTTATTGTTCTATGGTAACTTATGTTGAAGCTTTGTACTTAATTAATATTATAAACACCAAGTTGAGATACCTCCCTTGAGCTTGAAGAGAACCCATTTTAAACTGAGAGATGTTGTTGAGGAAGCAATGGAAATGTTTCTAAGTTTCTCCAAGCTTGTTCCAAATGGTTTTGGGGACTTTATTTTAGGTAGAAAAAAAAATATTAGTGCTGTTGTTTTAACAAGTTTAATTCCATTTTCATCTACAACACTGTGATGAGGATGAGCTGGTTGAAGACCTTGTTGCTCGTCGATTGACTCCACCAAGGGACAAAACCATTTTACTCTTGAAAAAAATTACTTGTTACATGTATTCATGGTGAGGGTAGGAAACAAATTTCAAAGAAAGGAGATCTCACTAGGGACTCCACAAAGAGGGATCTGACCATTTCAATACGGCATATAATGTGAATCCCATGTCTAAAGTATTTGATGAGTTGGCAGTGGGTTCGATAATATGATGGACCAAGTTCTCTTCAATCACAAAATTAAAATTCTTGAAAGCGATCATAATTTAGGTGAACATGAAGATTTTGATGATGATGTGCCCCTTAAAATAGAGAAGAAACAATAGACCTTCCCCTGTAAGTAAATCCCAATGCTGTCATATAAAAATACTTATCCACTCATCCTAGTACAGGGGATGTCCATCTCCTCAAATACATGAATGATGTTGCATTTCTCAACAACTAGCACATAATTTTGAAGAAGAGTACTTTGAATATGTTGATTGTAATGAACATATAATAGGTTTTGTAAAAATTTGAAGTGTTGTTGAAAATTTAGTATGTAATGCTAATTTGTGAGCTAATAACAATAAATATATATTGTCTTTTCTAGTTGTTTTTATGAATATAATGATTAATCACCTGAAGTTATGGACAAAAAAGGAGGCATGTGAAGCTCCTAAGTTCTATAAGAATAATCCATGTGTTTCAAATGCCTCATTTGATGATTAATATGATGGCTGTGAGGCCAGCAATAGGAATATTTTCCATCAAGCAATGGTTAGAAAGCAAGAGGTTCAAGCAAAAGTACTAGAAAACAATAAGTGCCCCTTTTTTTGGCATCACCCCTCCTCTCCTTCCTATATAAAGTTGGTTATTGAAGGATTAAAAATTATCTGAATTTAAGAATGGAAGTGATGAGGTGTATTCCAAATATGGCTTCTTCGGGTGATGCATTCATCCTAGCTATTGAAGATGGAACTCATGCCAAAATAGGACCACTGGAGTGAAGGGTGAACATGTCTGCAAATTTTGTTATGAATGTAGGGATAACTCAACGTATTGCACTTGAATGGTTGATTTTAATATGATTTTTAAGTCAATTGATACAAAGGACCTCCAAATATTCTTTGGGATCTGCTAAAAGCTTTAGTTATACCTCTGTAAGTGTGTTGTAGAAAACCCTAATTTTACCTTCTGTAATGTGTTGTAGTATTTCTCAAAGGCACATCTCTCTATAAGTAATTTGTGTGAAAAATATTACTTTTGAAAAATCTCTGTTGGATTAGTGTTGTTTATGATGAGTCTATAGCCTTTGTGATTGATAGTGTGAATGTACTTGTCACACCACCATCTTATTCCCTTGTGCCACCTCCCATGTCTCACTTCCATCTCAAGTTTCAGCCAGCTATTTAGAGTGTGGTTTTCATATAATTATAATGAAAGTACCTAGTTGTGAGTTTCTGTACGAAAATTCCATATCCAGTTTAGTCTTTCATATTCCTGAAACTCCATTGATGCAAACAAACCCACTGCCATGTGAAATATTTTGAGATTCTAGTCTACTATTGTCATCCCTATTGTTTGAAAAAAACTGATACTTCTGTCCTAATGATCCAATATGAGGAGTTCTGGGATAATTAACGCTCTTGGGCTTGACTCTGAATCCCTTATTAACTTCCAAGTGAAACAAAAAAGTTGAGTTCATCATGAGGGAAAGATATTTATAGAGAATAGGAATCCACTAAAATCCAGATGTTGCTTAATTTATAATTCTTTTCCACAAGATGTTTCAGATTTTCATTTTCCTCCAAATGAAGAGAATGAGCTTAATTTTTATATTAATATTTTTCAAGCAGTCTAATCAAGTGTGCATGTAAATTTTATTTCTTCTCGTACCAATCATATTCTTTAATGGAACTATACATCTATAGATTTGTGACAAGGGAATTCTCAAATGGATTTGCAGCTACCTCATTTTCCATGGCCTACTCTTGGAGTATAATGCAAACTACAGTCATATTCCAACCCTGAAAATGTTAAGTACCCCTTTTTTTCTCTTAAACCTATTTGGCTTCCTTCCTTGACAATCTAGCTCCAAAAGAAAAGAGAAATGATTCCCCGTTTGAAGCCAAATCATTTGCTTAACAATTGTACATTAGCTGTCCAAAATTGCCTAGTCAATAACTAGTGTGCTTCTCATCTTTCTCCTTGGATTATTCCTCTCATAAAATATGCAGTGGTCCTTTTATTTTATATCCACTCAAAGTTGAAAATTATATTTGGAAACCCAACAAAATTGCACCAAGTTTGTCTTTTAAAAGTTGCGGAAGAGTAGTTTAATGACTAGTTGTTTGTGTGGCCCTATAATATAAATTTTATTGAATGTTTCATGTACAAAGATTATATGGTTACAGTTATAAAACCATGGGATTTGTTATGACCTCACTATTACAAAAATCAGAGGTTCCATATCAGGCTATTATGATATATACGTATTTGTTGTATGGATTTTGAAATTTGTAATTGGGGGTATCAAGAATATCTAGAATTCGAACAAATTACTCTTGAAGAAATCAGGTTGCGGTGGGCGGAGTATATGGTTACTATTATATAACCATGGGATTTTTATGAACTCACTGTTTCAACAATCAAAGGTTTCATATTGTGCCGTTATGATATATACGTATTTGTTGTCTGAATTCTGCAATTTGTAATTGGGCGTATCAAGAATATCTAGAATTCAAACAAAATCCTCTTGAAGAAATCAGGTTGTGGTGGGCGAGGAACAATGAGAAATATTATGATGCCTTATAATGTGAATTCACCTTCGGTATGGGGTTCACCTATTACATTTCTATTGGGTGGAGTGGGTTCTATGATGGCATTGATAACTTTTGCTATTATCATTCTGGCTTGCTCCTACGTGTGGGATTCCAATGATTATAATTCAAAAGAAAATAACAGATCAAAGGAGACTTGCGAATCAGATGGTGAGGAATCTCTCAATGAGAGAGTGTCTTTAAAAATTTCAAATCTTGGTTAAATGAAAAGCTTGGGAGCAGGGAAAAATCATAAAGCGTGAAATTGGGAGCAAGGAAACATCACAAAACGTGAAATTAGTCTGCAACATTTTTTTTTACCTGTGTGTTTTTTGCCATTGATATTGCGCCTTTTCACTATCGTCGGTATTTCGATGTGAATCCTCCTCTAATATTCCGATGTTTCACTACCATTGGTCTTGCGATGAATTTTCGTCACGTCGGTCTTGCGATGAAGATATTGTCATGTCGGTCTTGTGACAAAACATTAATAACGTCGGTCTTGCGACGCCGATATTATAATGTCAGACTTGCGACACCCATATTATAACGTCAGAAGAGCGATGCTTTTTTTTGTCAGAAGAGAGACACTTATAACATCAGTTATGGTGTTTGTTTGTGTCGGAATTGTGACACTTATAAATGTCGGAAGAGCAGCGGAAAATTTGGAACGTTGGAATTGCGACATCACCAAAAAAACGTTGGAGATGGCGTCGCTCTATCGACAGTTAAGTCAAGTGTCAGATTTCCAACTTTAGGAGAACCGATGCTTTGCCCCACCTCAAAGTGTCGCTCTAGGGATGCCTATGTGTCACAAGAGCGACACTTTGGATGTCAGAAATTGGGCCAAATGTGCTAGTGAAAATGTATGATGCTAAAATCATAGATCCTGTTATCACCAAATTGATCTTGATTGGCTGCTCATCAATCAACTCAATGTAACTCTTTCAAACCACTTCTAATTGAAGATTAGCCTCTTCAGTTTGAGAGGGCTCTCACAAAGGGGGTTTATGATTCAGAATAATGATAGTACTAGATGGCTAACTCTATGGAATTATAACTTATTTTTTTGTATGATTGCAGGTTGAAAAATGAAGGCTTGCTACCTCTTAGACGTTATTTTGTCACCATGAAATTTGACTATCCATATAGGTCTATCACTACCTATATTGTGCTCCCTTAGAAGTAAAAAACCCTAATGTTCCTAAACCAAGTCTTGGAATTGGAGAAAAGCTCTTTAAAAACCTTAAAATTTTACCCCCGCTCTTTTTCTAGTCTTTTCTTGTGGGTTCGCAGATACCTGTTCTATAAACTGCGGAAACCCCCACACGTTCTACTACTAAAACCTGCTGACCCCCATAATAATTCAAATAAAATAAAAAGTAAATTCTAGAAGCATAGCTGGTCGAATATTCTCCCAACTGGAAGCTTCTAGAGGTGTGATCAGTTCGAGCTTTATCCCTCCAGTGATGGAGCTTATCCCTAGGTCTATGGAGCTCAAATCCCTTCATGCGAGGAATTCATCCCCCTCTTCATGGAAATGAAACTGCCTCCATTTCCCTATAAATTGATCTCAAGTTTCAGTCTCAAGGGTAGCTTGTACATGGTAGTTGCGGAAGAAAATTACAAGAGTGCATACTTTCTACACTAGCTGTTGTTGGCATGAGAATGATCACACCCTTATGTCCATAACTCTATGCTGGTATTTAGAGAGGAAGGCTTATCAAATTTAAGGAGGAATGATTGTTCAGGACCCTGAGGGAAATATGTACGAAATCAAGGCATCAGGTTGTAAGATTATTCTTTTTATTCAAGATAATACATATGGATATCTTTTTCTCATTGAGTTGTTCTTATGTTTATTGAAATAAAATCAATACTTAGAATCCTTGATCACTAGTTTGGGTTAAATTTTCTTATTTATTATATGTTGCAGATGCTTTGATTCTTTTGTCTCGTCTTTGATTGCAGGTTCTAATTATTGGAGAAGCCTCTTTGGAGCGACTGGATAAAAGACTGCATTGAACGTTGGATTTCAAGGTAGGGCCATGTCCTCTCTAATTTCTTATAATAATTATAAAATGAATTTAATCTAGAGAAAAATATTTCCAAATGGATGTTTGCTTCTAGCTATTCATTGAATACTAGGGAGATCGCTCTTGTCTGCAAGAGGGATTAATCCACATAACAAAATGGTGACTCCACTAGGGAATAGAAATCAGTTTTCTTTCTTTATTTTCAGTTTGAATTTTAGAGTTTTATGATTTGGCTTATCTGAGATTAGGTTGGGTAGATAAATTTTAAGAATCCCTAAAAAAAAAGTTGATTATTGATTTTTTTATTTTTATTTTTGCTTTTTATTTATTTATTTATCTATTTATTTTTCTGGATTTTTCCTTGCCTCCATGATTTTAGTAGAAAATAGTGCGACAACCTCCACAGGTTTTAGTTCAAAATAGTGCGGCACTGCTCTGTTCTCCATTATAAACTGTGGACCCTTGGAATTTAAAAAAAAAAAAAAAATTCTCTTTTTTAGAGCCAAATCACCTGATTCTTTGTGTTTGCCCCAGTCTATCTTAGTTGTCAAATGTTGTGTGTGAATTTATTTGCAGCAAATTTTGCATTTGTGTGATCTATCATCCTATTTGTATCTTATAAGTGAATTCTTGACCTACTTTATTGCTACTCCATATAAGATACCTTCATTTGCCTCAACTTACTGGTATGATGATATCGTCTTTCTGTGCCATTAAGACCATTGCAAACCTTGCTTTTATGAAAATTGATTCCTTTTTCATTTGCAAAATTGGAAGATATTTTAGCTTAATAAAGCTTGATATCACATCAAATCATTTTTGGATGTTTTCATTTCTGCTAAGATAAGTGGAAATTTTTCTTAGTTTGATAAAAAAACTAGGAGAAAATGTCCTCAAACATTTTAGATAGACTTCAAAATTAGATTTTTCTTTGATTTTGAAATTTATATTTTTAGAGTTTTTAGATATTGTTTTCTTTTGGAAATAGTTTGTTTATTGATTTGTAGTTTTTAATCTGATTGTTAAAGGAATTTCATTTCAAAATAGAAATTGATCATTTTGTAAATTGAGTTCTTTATGAAAACGTCTTCTTTTCAAATATTTTGTTTATGAATGAAATAATTAGTGCTTTGAAAATTGTTAAATCTCTAAATCTTTCCCTTAAATAAGATTCATTGAAAAGAAAAGAGTTGCTCTACTCATTTAGATGCATTTAGCGTATTTTTGAGTCAGGTCACAAACATCATTGAAGTTTAAACTCCATACCTTTTGTCTTAAGCAATAGACAAATTAAAAACAACACTTTAATAAAATCAATCTAGATATTTTGCATTTTCTAGGGCTCATTCCACCAATGCAGCTTAGGCTAGTGTTTTGGAACAGGTTGTAATTAACATTCCAAAAAAATTTAAACAAACGAGTAGCATCTTGCAGTAGGAAAATCCAATTGTCGCATTTGTGCTTTGGGAAGCTCTTCTTAAAATATTCAAGCACAAGATCATGTCAGAACTAATGAGGTAATCATACCAATCTCATTGGGAAAGATAGTAGATGTGCACGTAATACAAATGGTAAACCTCAAATTAACCATTGTCGAGGAGCCTTGGGTAACTTGTTGGAAAACCTTGGATTTACCATATCCAAGAGTCTTCAAGGGGATTGAGATTTATACTCTGCCCTTGCGTGTATATCGGATCATAGACTGTTCCCTTAGGTACATTTGTTCCCGTTGGTGACCTTAGTGACCATAATCTTTAGGATTTTTCCCAAGGTGACGGTGGAGGGAAGGTCCCACTGTACCTAGAATAGACGTCAACTAGACTCACTTGGAATTTCCAGAGGGTACTCTTCACTTCGAGATGGCATAAGTGGAGAGAATTTCATCGGAATATTTCATTAAGTAGGTTTTCGGGGTAACTGTGCCAACTGCCAAGTTTTCCACATTAGAATTCTACAATGTTGGATTTCATCACCAACTAGTGTTTTTAGTGTGGAAACATACTGTTTGTGTGTGGATTGTCTCTTAGATTTTGTAGGCGTGTGTTCGATTTGATTGTTTCCTTAGCAAATTTACGTATAATTTGTTGACATTTTGTTTGATTTCATGAGTTAAAATTTTAACCGGGGCTGAGTTACTGAGACACTCCCATAGAATGCAGGGGAAACCCCCTGAGTACACACCAAGTCAGTTAGAAAAGCTTAAATATGAAAAAGGCCAACCATTAGGAACTGGATCAACTGAACAAGAGGAAAAATTAGTAATAATACATCCTGATTACGAAGTAGATCAACCTCAAACAACAGAAATTTCTCAAAGAAAACTAAAAATTTATGAACTAGTTGAACTTGCTTCCATAACTAGTGAATTATCAGCTACTGAACCAGAAATTTCTAAACCTGAAACTAAACCTGCTACATCTGAGTCTTATTCCAAGTTCATAAATCGAACCCTTGGTCATCTTCATTCACTACGAGTGAAGTTTTGCATCACTGAGAACCTTCCTCCTGGCCTCATTAGTATCGACGAGATTACTGACACAGATGAAGAAGTTATACTTCCTTCACATCAAGAATCTTTAGATCTAAGGCCAAGTGAATCGATTTAATATTATATCACTTTCAAAAAAGATCCTTGGTATTATCAGTTAACCAAATTTCTACATAATTCTGGTCTCAACTATTCACCACCCCACATTCCTTTTTACACCATAACCAGAGGTGGTTACAAACCTTCATTAAATATGTCTCGTGAGCCATCCATGTTTTCTTCATCGCCAGAATTTATTTTGTATGGTGGTCCATATGTTTCTTCAGGATACTAGTCACTTTCTGGTAATTTATTAGGAGCATCTCCCTCTCCCGAAAAACTAGTACAATCACCTGGTCCAAATGAATCTGTAATATCCCCAAAATGCAACTGCTAGCAAGGCATGCTTGAAAAACAATTTTTTCAGGAACGTATGCTACAACACTAGAAATCAGCCCTTGGATCCCTTAGATATAATAATATAAGACCCAAATCCAAGAGGAGATCATAAAAAAATCTTTCTAGGTGGGTTAAACAGTTCTACCACACCTAGTACAGCTGGAAAATTGCCCAAAGAAGGGACTGCAACACTATGTGACAAAACTGCTCAGAAAATAATGAAATTCAGAAAAATATATGTAGGAGGCCAATATTTAGGCTCAATCATGTCATTTACATCAACATATTAATATTATATTGAAGCCCATACATCATAGAACAGAAATTAGGAAACTTTACATGAAGAAATGCTCAAAATAAGAGGCTGCAACCATATGATATGACTGTACAAGCTTGATAGAATTATTTTATTAGCTGAAAAGAGTTGTAAGTTACACTTCATATCTAGAGCATATATGTGTACAAAAAGATAGATCTATATAATATTTGTACACTATAGAGTCTCCTCTTCAAAAGCCCCTTGGGGTTTCCAGCAAAACATGAAGCAGATGGAGTAGATATGAGATCTAATGTAGTTGGTTTGTAGAATGATTTAGTATTTCTGAAGCAAACACATCAGAATTCAGATCAAATCTGAATGGAACATGGATTAGATCTGTAGTCCACGGATCACCACAGTGAAGGGCAGATTCCCAACACTAGAGATCTTTCCTCCTTGAAGTGCCAAAAGACCTTGCAACTTTCTCCTTGCAAATAACGCAATTTTGGAAGATGGAATGCGCTGTAGGCTCTAGATCATGATGTGGCATCAAGCCAAGATCTGAAAATGAGCTCTCCCCATCCAATACTCTCTTGCCAATGGGATAAAATACTTTCCCAGTGAAAAGAGGCACTAGAATGGCTTCGATATGAATAGATTTAGCCTCCACTTGCTGCAGATTACAAAGAAAACAAAGCCCTCAATAGGATTTATGTTGTAGTTGGAATAAGATCTTGGCCAAATGCATGATAGTGGTCAAGAAATGCAAGAATCATCCAAGAGGCCTCTCAAGGAAGAGGTGGGATTCCCGATCAGGAACACCCTAGTGCTAAACAACACTATTCTCAGCTAAGCAGCTAGAGAATGAGAGGTGTCTAAGCATACAAATCCTTCATAAACAATATCATCAACAACCTTATCATGCTATCCTCCTCCTCCTTAAATAAGATGGAATCCTTGCCAAACCCTAAACCCTCTTAATGATTTAGCTGCATTCACATGATGAGCCTCCAACTAAGACTACGCTGTGCATCTAGGTGGTTCAGTGTATCTAGAAAATGCTGTTGATTTGGTCCAATTGACCCAGTCAAATGACTTAATCCCTTTTCACATATAAGGGGTTTTATTAAGGCAGCCCAGATTTAACCTTGTTCACATGGGCATTGATTTATTTTGCTGTTTTAGGAGTTTAAATTTATCCTCCTTTACAATTTATTCTTGCAACAAGAAAATGGAAACAAAATAGTATATTCCTATTAGCTTTGTCTAATTAGGAATATTAGAGAATCTCATACCAAAAATTTTAACGTGGAACAAGTCTACATGATATCTGGAAACATTCCTAACCCTGACCCTCAAAGTAGAAATTTACCACCTGAGGGGCAACCTCAAGGTAGAATTTTATCGCCCGGGGGGGGGGAACCTCAAGGGCAGTACATACCTCAAGGAAAATATCAACCTCAAGGGCAGTACTCTATTCAGGGGTCACAACCTCTTCAAGGATAGTACCCTATGCCAGGGCAACAGTATTTCCAAGGACATCAACCTCCTTTGGGGCCACAATTTTATCAAGAACAACAATTGTTTCAAGGAGGTCAATATTTTAGTGGAAATTATCCAGCAAACTATCAAACTTACTTTCCAAATTATCAAGCTGGTTATGGTGTTGAGATTCAACAAGATGATGAGCTTAGTGAAAAGTAAGCACCTTCACTAAGTGGGGCCCGCAAGCTATTTTTAGGTGTATGTCTATTTTTAGACATGGTGAGCATATTCTATAAGTTGCAAGATGCTATTTGTAGATGGTTGGTCAAATGTGGAAAATAGATGAAATTATGTTTTTAGAATATTGGGAAAAGTCTATTTATAGGTCATCGATCTAAAAATAGGTGCATGTTGATTATTATTAACCCTTAATAATAATCCGACAATAAACATTAAATTATTCTCTTGGAGCACTTTATTTCAGTTAACATATTTGGAAAATCAATGGGCTGAAGGAATTACACAATTCCTAGGGTTATTGGTGGCTCATTCATGGAGGACTCAGTTAGAACTGAGGTGGCAAAGTTATGACAAAGTTAGAAGAGTAGTTAATGGAGTTGTTATTTAGTTTAACTCAGTTGAGCTAGTTGTATCTAGTCTAACTGAAATATACACTAGTGAGAGTTAAGTGAATTAATTAGTTAATTAATTCACAAATAATAACTCACTAACAACTAAACAAATACAACAGTTAACTACTTGCATGTCAGTTCCAGTGCAGACCCAATGGAGAGATAGGTGAAAGGGTGAGATGGACTATTTGTTGTGACTATAGTGATGCATTCAATGCATCTGACACACATTGGAGTTGACAATGAGGATTGCGCAGTCAAGGCAAGGCCAATTCAAATTCATTCAAAGGTCTTCTTCAACAGGAATTTTGCAGTGGAGGTAGGCTGTCAGGAGGCAAGAAATTGGTGCATAGATATGCAAATTTATGCATGGCAATGTGTAATTATTGTTGATTAATTGAGAGCTTGATGTACTAATATTTGTATGATATTATTACATGATTCCATTTATATACATAATATATGATAGTTGGGGTTTTTAGCTTTAATATTTCCCGTTAAAAAACTACGTTATGTGCAACTGGATTTATTCACATGTGTTTGCAATTGAGTTTTAAATTTCCACAAATTTAATAGTGGAAGGATTCTGTATTTAGCAAGAAGATAAATATTGTTAGATTAGGAGAATCTGGTAATACATCAGTATTAATAAATTTCTACATGGTATCAGAGTAATATTGATCACTGGAGATTGCAATTGTGAATAAGTACTGAGTGTTGTGCCAGTGGACAATTTGAATTTGCTACAAAAATTTCTTGGTGCGACAATTGAGTATTCATTTAAATGTCTTTCAATGGGTTGCAATTGGAGTATGCCCTTGAGGGTAGCTCGAATTACATAGCCTGGAAGGATAGGATGGAGGCGGTGCTTGAAGGTAATGGACTGAAGGAATTCATTGATAGCGATGTTCCTAAGCCTGCTTCTAGCAATGCTGTAGGACTTGACACATGGAAAAAGAAGGTAGCAAAGACAAGAATAATTCTGTTGGAAGGTGTGAAGGACCATATTGTGTCAAGCCTTCATGGGAAGGCCACTCCATTTGCAATGTGGAAGGCTTTGACAGATATTTTCCAAAGCAGCAGCGACCAGAGGAAGTTGGCGCTGAAAGATAAGCTCAGAAAAATAAAAATGGAGAAAGGCGACAATATTCCAAAATATCTCACGAAGTTTGTCCATTGTAGGGATGAAATGGGAAGTGTGGGGATTACAGTTGATGATGATGACTTGGTGAGCTTGGCTCTCCTTGGGCTTTCGAAGAGTTAGCATAGCTACGAAGACTCTGTCAATGAATGGGAGAAATTGCCAGGTTGGGAGCAACTTTGGTCGGATATTGTGCAGGAGGAGATAAGGCGAAGTACTAGGGATGGCTCTTCATCGAAGAATGATGATGAAGAGAATTTGTAATGTTCCAAATTTTGTGGAACATTAAATTTTGTTAAGGATATGAATAAAATGGGTAGGGGACCCATTATTTACATCATTAGAGAATAAAAATCCTCTAACTATGAAAGAGGATTATATTGGAGCTGGATTTCACACCTCCATGTGTGGAAGGAGGTTTTTGCATACATGCTTGGCCAAGGTTGACCAAGTCAAACTACGTTGGCATGAGTTGGAGAGCACTATGTGGGAAAACGTAGGAGGGAATATTCTAGAGGGAGGAAACCCAGATTCGAAGTAGGGCCCATGGAGGGAAGGCTCATTGTTTAAAAGAGGAGCAAGGTAGCCATTGAGATTATCTTTGATCATTTTTACATCCAAGTCTTGGAGACTTGTTGCTGTCTCTTGCTATTTAGCAGAGCTGCAGTGCCTTTGGGCACAAGGGAGTCCTGTTGAAGATTTTCTCTCCTTCTTGAGTATCTCATGAAGGATTGCACTCCATTCCCCATATTTAGGCATTCAGGCCATAGCTTCAGCCATCTACGTCAGCACAGTTTCTGCAACAGTTTTTGTGCAGTTTTGCTGGGTGTTGCGGGGGAGGTTTCCATACACCATCTGGAGCTTGTTTTTCAGTGGAGAGAGGTTCTATTCATTGGGAGATCAAAAAAGGTGGTTCTTGAGAATATCCCACCATCTTTGGCATCAAGCCAATCAATTTCCATCAGAGGCAGCGTAGTCCCTCTCTTAGACATCGTTCTCATTGGTGATTATTTGCAGTGAGGGATTGACATTCATTGGAGGGGAAGTCTTGGGTGAAAGGATCAACCTTTCACTTTAGATTTCCATTGGAGGAGTATTATTCAGTTTTTATAGAAATTTCAGCCTTCTCCATGTATTTCCAGCTCTTGAGTTGCTGCTGCCCAGCAACTCTGGAATTTTTGCAAAATGCCATTTTTGTATAGATTTCAGCCAATCCTCTTAAAGGATTGATGTATTGTATTTTCAGGGGTTGAGATCATGCTCCCCCTTCTTATTTGAGCCCATATTGTTATATCTATGTATTTTCATTATTTATGTAGTATTTCCTCTCTATAACTGCGCAGTCATGGCCTAGGGCTTTATTTATGCAGCAGTGTATTTCACATTTTCATGTACAGGTTTCTTGAGGCTTCTAGTGCCTTACTTGAGTGATCATTCCCTCAAGGATTTGTATTCTTGTTTGCTGCTATGTCATAATATGATGGCCATTGGATTCTCTGGCATTTCATGTGTGTATGATTCACTGCTATTTTCCCATTTGATGTATTTGTTATTGCTGTAGCTGCAATGTTGGGGTTAGCTTAAGAGATTCCCAATCTTGTTGTGTTTCCCTCTTGGGGATATTGTTCCTTGAAAATCACTCTATAGACAAAGTCTGCTAGTGGGCCAGGTAGCCTCTGGAGCTCATCCTTTTTTCAAAGGTGAGAAATCCAGTAAATGCCCCAGCGGTCTATCTCTGGAATAGATTTGATTTGTCGATTGACAATGTTTCTGAGAAAGGAACATTACAGTGGTATCAGAGCATCGAACTAGCACAACCTGTGAGTTCAATTTTAGAGGAGAATGATGAAGAAGATGAGACTGATCTCATCTATTTTTGGAATAAAGAAGAGCCTCCCCGAGGAGGAGGAGAAGAAAAAAGGAGAAGAGGAAGGTCCATGCACTTCCTATTCTCTTGAAGACCAACATGGAAGATGCTTGGATTTCTAGATCTTATGCAGGTACCTGGGTGACTATAAACCCCATTCTGCAGCATTCAGGAGAGCTACAATGTTCTCATAGTATATTTAGTAGATGGAGGAGAGGAGGCCCTATGGAAAAGGAGAAATCAGAGGCAATAGGCTTCTATTGTCTACATTTGATGGGGTTACTTCAGCTAGAGCTTGGGAGAAGAAGCTGGAGGCATTTTTATTGCTGCATCTAGTGGCAGAGAAAGAAGCAGTGGAGATAGCAGCACTGCACATGGAGGATAAAACCTATATTTGGTGGTTCAAACCTTTGGTCCATTCAAGGGTGAGTTCTTTTGGAGACTTTGCTCAAGGGTTGTTACAAACCTTTGATGGAGGGAGGAAAAAGGAAGAGAAATCCATTCCACAATGGGAGGAGAATTGCACCAACGCTGCTACAGCTTTGGAGGAGCAACCTTATACATATATGGATGAGGAAGCCATTGGAGGAAAAGCCATTTTAGCCACACAAGAAGGTCCTAAGATCCACCAAGGAATGAGTAAAGTTCCACTTTCTATTTTAGCAAATAATCTTAAGGATGGTGGAATTTCATATGAGGAGGTCCCAAGACCAAATCACATGGCCACTTTAGGGCCTCATGATTGCACTGCACTATGCAAGGGGTTCAAGGAGGAGATGGAACCTCATCCTCATGCACTGTTTATGAGTCTCATTCATCCCTTGAGGTTGGGATTTGGACCATTGGATGATGAAGTAAACCATGACACCTCCATGGATAATCATGAAGAAAATTGTAAAACCGAAGGAAGAGACAGCTGCTACATCATTGGAGGAATCAACAGCACTGTTGAACATGGGTGGAGAGTAGACATCACCTCCATCAAATTTAGATCCTCATAGATCCAACATAGTCATGGGAGAGAGGCCTTTCCTAAGAGGTCTCCAAGAAGCTGCATTTCAAACTCTCATGAAATGCAAGGAGCAAGAATTGGTTTGGGAGGATGGTAGCCCTCATGGGAGGAGTACCAAAATGATGGAGAAGATATGGCAGGATGTTTACATCATTGGGAAGCAAGGAGAAGGGATACATATCGCTGATATGACATATATATATCAGTCATGATACCTTCATCATGTGAGTCATATGATGTGAGCATGAGGAGGCATCAAGCACTTGAGGTTCTTGGGATTGATGGGAAAGAGCACAAGTAGATTTTCTCTCATATGATTGGTGGTGTTGCAGGAGTAGAGGAGGGCACTCTCATAGTGCAAAGGGATCACTCCTTAGCTGGGATTGATTGGGAGGCATTTCCCTCTTGGGAGAAGCTTCATATTTGCAATAGCATCACCAGAAGTGTTCTTGACAAGGAGCATGTCAAGGAACAAAGATTGGCATGGACAAGAGACTTTTTGCATGAGCTCACAACGCTGTCATTTGGGAGGATGATCACATGAATAGATCCATATATCATCTCAATTCTAGCCTATGGTAAGATTCTTGTCTGTACCTTTTCTGATTTACATACTCTTATCATTATGATGCAGTGCAGAGTTTTTCAAAAGGGCAGATTTTTCATGTTACTCCATGAGCAAAATTGGGCCAAACTATGTTATGGAGACAACCATATTTTATATGGCCTTGGGAAAGTGTTACCTTCCATGTGTGTTAAAAATTTATATTCAGACACTCACCATGCATTATCAGATGTAAGGACATACATTATTATTCATGAGCTGAAAACAACTTGCCATATCATTTCTTAAAGCAACAGTTTGGGAAACTGTGCTGTGAATACTTGGGAGACTGTTGGTCCAACTTTTCACACCATGAAACCTTCAGTAATTGCCTCATTTTATTGCTGAGTATGGTCTCCTTGGATGATATTGCTGTTATCTTAATGGAGGACATGATCAGAGGAGAGACACATGGGATGAATGTGTCCTTGATGAGGAAATACTCCCATATTTTCTGCATTGCATGTTCTAATGGGAACATGAGAGAAGACATGGAAACCATAGCCATATATTTGATTTCTCTTGAGGAGGGCCATGAGTATGATGATGAAATCCATCCATTGTCTATATTTGGGCATGTATTTGATTTTGTATTGCTGGTTTACTCATCTATTTACTGTTCAGAAGTAGAGGTGATATTTTTGTACAGTACTTGCCATGCTATTTTCTGCAGCTACAATGGGTGAGATTGCATTGTAACCCTATGAGACATTGTTTGTAACTTTCTTCACATTTTATAACCTACAAAAAACATGTCATGGGGGCATTCTATGGTGATTTTTTCCTATTCATCATAGATGACATGTCTTGGGCTAGCTAGATTATCATTGATGGAGAGGAGATTCTTGGGGAATTACTCTTCATTTTTCCATTTGAGGGCAACATATTTGCAGCCCAGGATCAGCATGCACTCCACACTTGTCATAAGTGGAGAAGAGGACAACATGGGGAAATTTATAGTGCTTTCCATGATCAGATTTCAGCCCACCTTCATTTTTGGAGCTCAAGGTGGAGGGCGATTTTCCATGAGTTGCCTTATTGGGAGGACGCTTATTTTTCATGATTGGTGGCTTGAGGATGGGATATTGATATGGGGATGATAAATCCCATTATATATCAGACCTCATGCCTCAAGGAGGCCCTTGGAAAACTCTTAGTTCCTTCATGGATATTTGTTTCTACATGATAGCTATTTGGGAATGTTCACCCCAAGGCTAGATTGCATTTGTTGGAGGGACAATTTGGAGATTTGATTGCTGATATGGCATCATTTTTCCTTGAGGATATCATCACATAAGGATGCTACAGGAGGAAAGGTAGAAATAAACTCAGTTCATCCTTGCAATTGCTTGAGGGCAAGCAATATTTTGAGAGGGGAGGACTGTAATGTTCCAAATTTTAGGGAACATTAAATTTTGTTAAGGAGATGAATAAAATGGGTAGGGGACCCATTATTTGCATCATTAGAGAATAAAAATCCTCTAAGTATGAAAGAGGATCATATTGGAGCTGTATTTGACACCTCCATGTGTGAAAGGAGGTTTTTGCATACATGCTTGGCCAAGGTTAACCAAGTCAAACTGCGTTGGCATGAGTTGGAGAGCACTATGTGGGAAAACGTAGGAGGGAATATTATAGAGGGAGGAAAACCTAATTAGAAGTAGGGTCCATGGAGGGAAGGCTCATTTTTTAAAAGAGGAGCAAGGTAGCCACTGAGATTATCTTTGATCATTTTTACATCCAAGTCTTGGAGACTTGTTGCTGCCTCTTGCTTTTCAACAAAGCTGCAGTGCCTTTGGGCACGAGGGAGTCCTGTTGAGGATTTACTCTCCTTCTTGTGTATCTCATGAAGTATTTCACTCCATTCCCCATATTCAGGCATTCAGGCCATAGCTTCAGCCATTTACATCAGTGAAGTTTCTGGAGCAGTTATTGTGTAGTGTTGTTGGGTGTTGCCGGGGAGGTTTCCATACACCACTCGGAGCTTGTTTTTCAGTGGAGAGAGGTTATATTCATTGGGATATCAGAAAAGGTGGTTCTTGAGCATATCCCACCATATTTGGCATTAGGCCAACCTCTTTCCATCAGAGGCAGCGTAGTCTCTCTCTTAGACAATGTTCTCATTGGTGATTATTTGCTGTGAGGGATTGACATTCATTGGAGGGGAAGTCTTGGGTGAAAGGATCAGAATTTAACTTCAGATTTCCATTGGAGGAGGATTCTTCAGTTTTTGTAGACATTTCAGCCTTATCCATGTATTTCCAGCTCTTGAGTTGCTGCTGCCCAGCAACTCCGACATTTCTGCAAAATGCCATTTTTTATAGATTTCAGCCAATCATCTTAAAGGATTGATGTATTTTATTTTCAGGGGTTGAGATCATTATCCCCCTTCTTATTTGAGCCCATATTGTTATATCTATGTATTTTCATTATTTATGTAGTAGTTCCTCTCTATAACTGCGCAGTCATGGCCTAGGGCTTTATTTATGCAGTAGCGTATTTCACATTTTCATGTACAAGTTTCTTGAGGCTTCTAGTGCCTTACTTGAGTGATCATTCCCTCAAGGATTTGTATTCTTATTTGCTGCTATGTAATAATATGAAGTCCATTGGATTCTCCATCATTTCATGTGTGTATGATTCACTGCTATTTTCCCATTTGATGTATTTGTTATTTCTGTAGCTGCAATGTTGGGGTTATCTTAAGAGATTCCCAATCTTGTTGTGTTTCCCTCTTGGGGATATTGTCCCTTGAAAACCACTCTATAGACAGAGTCTGATAGTGGGCCAGGTAGCCTCTAGAGCTCATCCTTTGTTCAAAGGTGACAAATCCAGTAAATGCCCTAGCGGTCTATCTCTGGAATAGATTTGCTATGTCGATTGACAATGTTTCTGAAAAAGGAACATTACAAAATTGCACTTTGGCTGCCAAATAAAGGAAAGGAAAGGGGAAGAAACCCCATCCAAAATCTGAGGCTAAAGGAAATAAGTTGGATTTGTCCAAAGTGAAGTGTTTTCACTGCCACGAACATGGGAATTTTGCCTCTAACTTCCCATAGAAAAAGAAGAAAACGAAAGTTGATGGAGCTGTAGATGGAGAGGCCTTAGCATCGTAATTTAAACTTGATTTATCTTGATCGCATGCTTGGTTTCAAGCGCAATGGGATTGGTGTGGTATCTTGATAGTGGTGCATCTTTCCATATGACGGGAGACAATGAGTTGTTTAGTGACTTGGAGGAGGAAGATCTCCAAATGCATATAGATATGGGTGATGATAGTAGATACAGTGTGACATGTATTGGAACCATTACCTTTAAGAGGGAGTCAGGTAAACCATTTCTATTGAAATATGTTATGCATGTCCCAGGTCTGAAGAAGAACTTGGTCTCGTTTGCAATGTTGGAAGATAGAGGTTATGACGTTGTTTTCAGTGAGGGAAAAGATTTCATGCGACATAAAACAATGGGTCAAACCGAGAGGATAGGGATTCAAGTTAAGAATCTCTACAAGCTGGAGGTAGATGGCTGTGCTGTAATGATGGGCAAAGAAGAAGAAGTGGTGAGCCGGGATGAGGGTGAATTATGGCATAGGAGATTGGGCCATCTCCACCATGGCGACTTGAAGATTTTGCAACAGATTTCTACTGGACTTCCCAAGGGCACTCTTGTGCAGTCAGATCAGTTCAAGGGATGTACTATGGGTAAGTCTGTGAAGACCACCTTTCATGAGAAGGAGAACCGTGCTTCGGTGATCTTGGAGAGAATTCAAACAGACGTGTGTGGACCTTTCTCGATTGCTTCAAAAGAAAAACACAAGTATTATATTATATTTGTTGATGAATATTATCATAGATGCTGGATATTCTTCATGCAGAAGAAGAGTGAAACATTATTAAAGTTATGTGAGTTTAAAGCATTGGTGGAGAAGGATTCGGGGAAGCAAGTGAAGGCTCTGCGGAGCGATAATGGTGGTGAATATATCTCGAACGAATTGAAAGAATTTTGTAGAAAAGAAGGAATTCGAAGAGAACTCATAGTGCCTCATAACCCACAACAGAATGGGGTCACAGAGAGGAAGAATAGAATGATCATGGGTGCTGCACGAGCTATACTGCATGACCAGGGCCTACCGATGCACCTGTGGGCAGAAGCATGCAACACTACGGTTTATGTGGAAAACTGTTGTCCTCCTAGAGTAATTGGCATGAGTACACCTGAAGAAGTTTTTATTAGTAAGAAGCCTGATATTTCTCATTTGAAGATTTTTGGCTCATTTGTTTACATTCATGTGACAAAGGACGCCAGGAAGAAGATGGAGCCTAATGCAGAAGTCGGGATATTTTTGGGGTACACAGAAACACCCCATAATTATCATGTGTATTTTCCAAACAGTCGAATGAATGTGGTGAGATGAGATATAAAATTCAATGAGTTGAAAGCCATGAAGTTGTCGCTTGAGAGAGAGCTACAATTTCATGCAGAGGAGGAACTTCTTATTCCCAAAGATGAGCCTCTAGATGTGGATCAACCACAAGAGGATATTCATGGAGTGGAGGAGTCCACTCATGTAGAACCAAACATAAGAACAGGTAGAAAGCGTACCACAGAAGCTGAGAGATTCAAGATTGATGCAGCAGAGAATGTAGGAGTTCCTACATCACAGTGTAGACAGAGAAAGTCACCTGACCGATTTACTAGATACATGGCTCTTATGAGAAAGTGTGTCGTGACAGAGGCATCTTCTTTTGAAGAAGAAGCGTAGGAGCCCACATGGGTAGATGCCATGGTAGAGGAGTATGACTCCATTGTCAGAAACAATGCTTGGGAGATTGTTCCAAGTCTGGTGGGTAAATCAGTGGTAGATTCGAAATGGATCTACAAGGTAAAGCAAGCTGCTGATGGGAGCGTCAAGAAGTATAACGCAAGATTTGTTCCCTAGGTCTTCTCACAAATTGAGGGGATTCATTATGAAGAAACCTTTTCACTTTTCACACGGTATTATTCCATAAGGACCATCCTTGCTCTCTTAGTGCAAATGGATTGGCACATTCATTAGATGGATGTGAAGACTGTGTTCCTTAATGGGATCATTGAGGAAGAGGTGTACATTGAGCAGCCTGAAGGATTTGAGATCTTCAGCAATGAGTCACATGTGTGTAGACTCAAAAGAGCATTATATGGGTTGAAGAAAGAACCATGTGCTTGGTACACATGGATTGACAACTATTTCACTGGACTTGGCTTCACCAAGAGTGAGGCAGATGCAAACCTATACCAAATTGTGGTGGAGGGTAAGCTTTTAATCATTGTTATTTATGTTGATGATTTAATACTAACGAGTGACGAGCAATTGATACACTCATGCAAGGTAGATCTTGCAAAGGAGTTTGAGATGAAGGATTTGAGCCTCCTTCATTATTTCCTTGGATTGGAAATATGGCAGCGAGAAGGTGAAATGTTTGTGTCTCAAGGAAAGTATGCTCGGGAGATACTTGGTAAGTTTCCCATGGAGGACTACAAGCCCATGGATACTCCTCTTCTAGGAAATTGGAGGAAAGAGGATGCTACATCGGCAGAGGTAGTGGATGCCACTATTTATCGACAGTTCATGGGTTCGCTCATGTATTTAGTTTATACAAGACTGAACATATGCTATGCAGTGAACTAACTTATTCAAGCGATGGTTAAGCCTACCAAGCTCTTTTGGAAGGTAGGCAAGCATGTCCCGAGGTATCTCAGGGGCACATTTGAGTATGGCTTATGGTACATAAATTGGATGAGGTGAGGTTTCATGGCTTCATGGATGCAGATTGGGAAAGCAACCCAACAGACAGAAAGAGCACACTCATGAGGGGTTTTCAGTATCGGATCTACAACATTTTCTTGGTACAGCAGGAAAAAAATATCCGTGGCACTCAGTTTAGTGGAAAAAAAATACATGGCAGCAATTCAAGCTGCATGTGAGGCTATCTGGATGAGGAAGATCTTGGTCGGTTTGTTCGGTTCACATTTAGATCCTACAATGATACATTGTGATAATCAGAGTTACATTAAACTCTCAATTAATACTGTGTTTCATGATAGATCTAAACATATTGATATATGGTATCATCATATTAGTGATTGTGCACAGCAGAAGGTCATGTTGCTTCAGTATATTCCTATGGAAGATCAGTATGCAGATATTCTGACAAAGGCGCTCGACAGGAGAAAATTCGAATACCATCGAGGTAGGATCGAGGTGAAGGATAATATCTATCTTGTTGAGAGGGAGTGTTGAGATTCAACAAGATGATGAGTTTAGTGAAAATTAAGCAACTTCACTAAGTGGGGCCCGCATGCTATTTTTAGGTGTATGTCTATTTTTAGACATGGTGAGCATATTCTATAAGTTGCAGAATGTTGTTTGTAGATGGTTGGTCAAATGTGGAAAATAGATGAAATTATGTTTTTAGAATATTGGGTGAAGTCTATTTATATATTATCGATCTAAAAATAGGTGCATGTCGATTATTATTAACCCTTAATAATAATCCGACAATAAACATCAACTTATTCTCTTGGAGCACTTTATTTCAGTGAACAGATTTGGAAAATCAGTGGGCTAAAGGAATTACACAATTCCTAGGGTTATTGGTGGCTCATGCATGGAGGACTCAGTTAGAACTGAAGTGGAAAAGTTATGAAAGAGTTGGAAGAGTAGTTAATGGAGTTGTTATTTAGTTTAACTCAGTTAAGTGAGTTAAACTCAGTTGAGATAGTTGTATCTAGTCTAACTGAAAGATACACTAGTGAGACTTAAGTGAATTAATTATTTAATTAATTCATAGCTAATAACTCACTAACAACTGAAAAAATACATTAGTTAACTACTCGCATGTTAGTTCCAGTGGAGACCCAGTGGAGAGATAGGTGAAAGGGTGAGATGGACTATTTTTTGTGACTATAGTGATTCATTCAATGCATCTGCCACACATTGGAGTTTCCAATGAGGATTGCGCAGTCAAGGAAAGGCCAATTAAAATTCATTCAGAGGTCTTCTTTAGCAGGGATTGTGCAGTGGAGGCAAGCTATTAGGAGGCAAGAAATTGGTGCATCGATATGCAAATTTCTGCATGACAGTGTGTAATGATTGTTGATTGTACTGAGAGCTTGATGTACTTAGACTTGTATGAGATTATTACATGATTCCATTGATATACATAATATATGATAGTTGGAGTTTTTAGCTTTAAGCTTTCCTGTTAAACAACTTTGTTATGTGCGATTGAATTTATTCACATGTGTTTGCAATTGAGTTTTAAATTTCCGCAAGTTTAATGGTGGAAGGTGTTAGCCACCTATAATATTTGATTATAGAAAAAGGTGGCTAAGAATTTTTGAGCCTCTAAGGAACAAATTTTATTACTAAAAATTGTTGGCTCTTGAAGACTCTTGAAGACCTCATGCCTCTGTCCAAAATATTTATTGCTATTCCTATTTTATGCTCAGAAATTCTGCTGATTTCATGAGAAGAAACTGCTGAAAAACCATCATTTTTCCTCTCCCCCGCTTCAAAAATTACCTTCATTTTCTTCCCTTTTTCTCCATAAAAACCCCTTTGTTTTCATCATTCCTCTTCTTCCCCTCATGAAAATCACTCTTACAAGGTTAAAGACTCATTATTTAGCTTTATCGAAACCCCCAAATCCATTGGAAACATTGAAAAATTTCATGAAAAAACAAAGTTTTGTTACTAAGGACTTAAGCCCCCTTGGGCTAAGTCCTAACCACTTCCCCCACATGCCTACACCCTGAAACCAGGTGCTAAGCCCCTCACGGCGCTTATCGCATCGCAAAATTTCAAAGTGCGCAAGTATTTTGCCATAGACCAAAAGTTCTGATTGCGATTAGTCTTTTTTGTGTTATAAGACCCACGATTATACTAATTTTCATATAAACCATAAACCCGCATCCGACGCTTATTTTCATTCCCGATCATTCTTTTTATTTGTAAAGTCTTAAAAACTCACTTTTCCAAAGTTTCAACTTAAAAACCCAAGTCATGTGTTGAAATATTTAAATGGGTAGATAAAAAGACTGATCGCGCAATCGCAATCGGAGAAAACACAATGGGTCGATTGAAAAGGCTGCATCGAAACTTTCCGATGCGATTTGGACTTATATGTATAAACTTTTCCTGCCTTTTCATTTCATATGGCTTTCACCCGGGACCAAGTGTTAAAGATCCCGAGCGCCCATTGCATCGCAATGTTTCAAATGAGTTGATTGAAAAGACCAGGCCCGATGGCCCTATTGCGATTGGACTTTGTTTTAATACGCCCAGGGCATATTGCATTCCGTAAAGACCGAAGGCCCCACAGTCAGGCGCCTGTCCACCTTATATATATTTTCCGCCCCTGATCCATAAAACCTTTGGTTTTTTTCCAAGTTTGAGTTTTCATAAATTATAAGTGTTTTTCCGCTAGATCATTCCAAAACAAATCCCCGCCGTTGATTGAAAGCCGATCAAGAGGCCAGCGCTCCATCCCATTGGAGTTTTGCATCGCATCACAAATTTTGCATTGCATCCATTTGTTACTCCCGCCGATCAGCCATTCCCCGATTCACTTTCCGCCGTTGATCTGATTCTCAGATCAATGGTCCATGCAGAATCACATCGCAATATTACATCGCATGCATTTGTTACTTCCCCCGATCGGCCTCTCCCCTGATTTATTCTCCACCGTCAATCTAATCTGTAGATCAACGACCTGCAATTCATCGCATTGCATGTTTCAATCGCTCCATTTTCCGGTCACCCTCGATTGCGATCCTCCGATTCAATCTATACCATCCACGTGTCCAGATCGGACGGTCCAAAATCACTCTTACTTTTTCTTTTCCGTGCTCTTATTTTACCTCTTTTGAGTGAATCTCCACCGTTGGATGCTTTCATCCAATGACCACGCTTCTCCCCGACGCCTCCAACGTAGTTTAACCTAAAAGAGAAGGGTTTCATAAGATTTTGCTTATTTTGCGGGTTCTGAAGGTTTTGTCCATATTACAAAGGAAAAGAAAGCCAAAGGTCCCAATCTTTCGGCCTTTGGTTATCAAAGGGAAAGCGACCAAAAGGGCTCCACTCCACGTTTATTCAACGCTCCATGGGCGCTGATACCATAAAGAGCTCCGAGCGGCCCTGCACTTCGACAAGACATTGTGTTTAAAACACGATTTAAAAGAGTATAAGTTTGAAGAACAGAGCGCAACAGAGAAGAAGATTGAAGACAGATTTGGGGAATTATGGCTAAGAATGATTATCAAAAGCCTAAATCCCTGAATTAAAACATAGTCAACAGAAAATCATAAGTGCTTAACTGAAAGAAAAGTTTCCACCGCTTCAATTGAGGTGAATTGATTCCTCAACTACCATAAGTGCCACCTGTGCCTCAAAGCATTCAAAACAGAGGCCGAAGTTATTGATCAAATGAAGATAATTGCCTCAGCACAGCCAGAGAGTTACTCCTGCAAGGAAACTTAATGCAAAAAATATCTGCTGAGTTACTCCAAATATGACACAGAGCCTTAAAGTCAATAAAAGCTCCCACCAAGCTTAATTCATAAATTAAAAACAGTTAATGCAGACAGAATGTTTGTTAACTTCTCCATCGAGCCCCTCAAAGGCCGAGAAGTCTTCAATCTGTATTAATTGTCCTGAGAGATCTTTTATCAGATCCCACCTCCTCATTCTTCTATAAATACTTCTGTAGAAGATGAGCTATTGTTGGTTGCAGAACTTTGAAATACATTTAAGCTTAAACTTCTGATTGTAAATAGTGTTCACTGGCCCTTGGAGCTCTGCTTGTGATAGATAAGTTAGGCTGAGATGAGTAGATGATTGCTAAACTCAAGCATTGGACTTAAAGCTGTAACTGGTTTGGAGCATCAATACAAGATGATTTATGGGATCCTCGTCTATGTTGACGGTGATGTTTCTCTAATTGTAACTTGATATTTTTTTTTTTTTCTGTTTTCATTGTGTTTCATATTCTCTTATAAAGAACAACTTGCATAGAGTTAGGATCTACTGTACAATAGTAACCTTATCTGATTGAAAATCTTTATATTTATGTTTTCTTCCAATCTGTGTTATTTAGGAATGATTTAATTCAGTTTAAGCATAGGAATGCTGGTGTTCCCTTGTCTTATTGCCTTAGCTGAATATTTTTCTTGAATGTTATGTTCAGTATTAGTTAAGTAGAGATGAACTATGGAAGATATGGTGTGCCCTGGTCCTAGTTTTATTTCCAAAGGCTGTCTGAATATTTCCCTTGGAATGTGTTAAAAGCTGGCTAGTTTAGAAGTAGTTACCAGATCTTAGGCCATTCTATGTTACCTTTGTGTTGGTCTTGAAAGTAACCAAGTAAAGCTGAGCTAGGAGAGGATTTGTGGTGAGCCCGACCCGCTAGTTTCTATTCCAAAAGTTGCCTTCAAGTTTCCCCTTTATTTTAAAATGTTTTCTATTGAAAGTGTATCAAAGGATGGCTAGTTTAAAAGTGCTTACCAGATCCTAGTTTTCTTTTATGTTCTTCTCAAGTGTTTGTCAAAGGATGGCTAGTTTAAAAGTACTTACCAGATCTTGGGCTGCTCTTTTTTCTACATCTGTTCTTGTTGTATCATTTCATTCCATAAATAAAAATTCAAAGAGATTCTTAGACATAGATGACTTGCCCCATGGACCACTCTTGCCTCTTGCTGTCCCAATTAAATCCTATTATGACTCCATAGCCCAATGGACTAAAACCTGCAATTATCTATCTTTTTGGCTGAATTTTACTCTGATTTCTTGCAACTTCTCACCTTTGAAACTCTTTGCATTCAGGACTTTCCACCTCAAACAGTAATCATGCTCAACCATCCAAAAACAAAAAAAACCCTTGGCCTTCATAACTAGCCTAATATTATTATCGCAAAATTCAAAGACAAATCCATCTTTGTACTTATTGGAGAGATCCCTCTTCGGATTCAAGAGGGCTAGATCCTAGAATCCCAAAGTTGGTTGAAACGATGTTGTTTCTGTGATCAGACTTTGCCAATCTTGCTGATTACATATTCCTAACAGAAGGATTCTGTATTCAGCAAGAAGATAAATATTTTTAGTTCAGGAGAATCTGATAATACATCAGTATTAATAAATTTCTACATATGGTCCATATTATGCATCACAACCTTCAATGGGAACTTCTTATCTTGGGGTAAATACAGTGTGAAATCCATCATTAAATCAACAGAATTTTCAACCTAATGTGCAAGTACCTTATAATTAGTCTAGTCAGCCAATTTCTTACACTCAAATCCAACACCTTGTCCAACCTACGCTTCAAGTTATACCTCAGGTATCTGCACTTAGTAGTATTCAACAACCTGGTCTGAGTACACCTAGAACTCCACCCCAAACTGCTGCATCAACTTCTGTTCAACAACCTACCACACCTATCCCTGGAGTTTCTGAAACTCCTATTTCTAGAGACCCTCAAGTATCACAACCGATCCCTCAAGTCACTACTCATCAACCTGGACCTACAGTTCAGGCTACTGTTCAAACATCTATAGGGAAACCTAGTATTTGTAAAATTATAACAAGCCAACCTTATACAGGTCAGTTTGTTTATCAACCATATCAAGGGTAGTATCAATATGGACCTGTAGGAAAAAAACCAGTATACCAACATCAACCATACCCTGGTTACACATATTAGATAACAACTCAACCTTAGTATGGCATGGCTACTCCTAGTTATCTGGGAGGCATTCCAATCCCAACTACACACTATTTCAGGTTATCTTGGATATCCTCCTCCCAGTACTGGTATAGTTCCTCAAGGTTATCAGGTTTCTCAATAGGACCCTAACTGTCGGTTACCATTCATAGAAACTTTGGATTTACCGGATTTGTCATGCCTCACGAATGATCCAATTTATTATCTTCCATTTTGGTCGCCAATGCCGAATAAGTTGCCCAGTGATATTCCTAAGTTCGAGGGTAAATCAGGAGAAGACCCCTCAAAACATGTCATGAATTACCACCTCTGGTGCACATCCAACTCTTTAATCAATGATTCCATTCGATTAAGACTGTTTCAAAGAACATTGATAGGTTTAGTCGCAAAATGGTATATTGAACTACCACATGGTTCATTCAACAATTTCAACACGTTAGCAACAACTTTTTTAACACACTTTCAGTTGCCATTCCGTTACGAAAATTAACGAAACTCTTGACTTCATTAAAAAAATCTACGTCTACATACATTTTAGATCACATACATGAATGGAGACGTAGACGAAGTTTAATGAAAGTTTTTATTCCAGATCATATCTCGGTAGAATGTTTTATCAAATCATTTCTTCCAAAGACCACTAAAGATGTGGCTAAGGGAGGCGTTGTTATGGAAGAACAAGTCATAGCTCAAGCACAATACTTAGACCTTGTATATACACACTTTGGTACTTTATACGAAAAAATTCCTAACTTACCGCGTCCAAGTCAAATAACTACATCTCCTTCTGGTTCTCATGTTGCAGACGGTGTAATTGGTTTAGGTAGCGCTAATAAGAGTAAGAAGAAGTCCTCCAAAACTACTTCTCCTATTATAACTTTACTAGATTCACAGAAAGGAGATTCTTCTCTTGAAACTTCTGCCGAAATCCATGTTGTAGACTCATGTACAGCTAAATCTAAAACCGGTAATAAGAAGAAAGGAAAGAATAAAAACAAACAAACTACATCTCCCAAAGAGAAAACCAAAAAGAATGAACCAACTGATGAAAAACAGAAACCTCGTTATCCTTGTCTTATCTGTGATGAGGATCACTATATCAAAGAGTGCCCACATCGGTCCGAGGTCTTTAAGTTTGTCACAGGTTCACCCACACCCGCTATCTTGAAGGATAATTTCCCTACTCAAGATAGAAAAATGATAGGATCTTCTTCAAATTCATCGGCATATATTTTAATGATGTTTGAGGTTATGGTTGCGACACGATCTCAAGACAATAGAACTAAAATGATGCAGGAGAATTAGACTCGAAAATACTTTGTATTTATTAAAACTTAGGGGTGTTTAAGTTTTTAAAAAGAGCTAGATTTTTATAAATGACTTGAGTGGGTTTTATGTATTTTTAATTAAATATTGTAATTAATTCTCAAATATGAGAGAATTTGGTCAGTTGAGGATGTAAAAGGATGAGAGATTTTAATTTAGAAATTAGTTTCATTAATTTTGGGTGAGAGAGGATCCTTAGGGATTCAAGAGTGATTTTAGGATTTGTTGAGATATTTGGGGGTTTGTTGAGTGATTAAAGGAATGAGAACCAAAATTGGTTCAATTAAATTTGTATAAATTGATATGCCTCAAAGGCAAAATAGATCAGTAAGAATAGTGAGTAAAGTTGGGACAACAAGTCTGCAAGCCTACGGGCTTTTGTAAAAGGGCCATCGATTTGAAAATCTGGCCATGATAGAAGAGGATTTTTGTAGTTAACTATATTTGATTATAAAGGATTTGTTTGGAATTTCTGTGTGGATTGTATATGTTTGTGATTAAAATTGGGTTAAAGAATGTTTAAAATTCTGTGAGGAAAGCATTGATTTTAATTTAACATCGATTCATGCTTGAATTGAATTGAATAAATCTGCATTGTTAAAAATAATGCAGGGAAAATGGGATCGATCATTCTGGATCGAGTATCAATTAGGTGGTGTTGGCATATCAATTTCATAAATGGCGCAATTTCTTTAATGAGGAATCGAATGGATTGTTGTGCAGAATTAACATTTGAAGTCTGCTGATAATATTTGTAATTTTAAAAGGCAACCATAGTGATTAGGAAATTGTGTTGAGTGAATTGAAAATCAAACTGGGCTGTTCAAATTTGTACATCGAGCGCTGTTGAATTGAGAGTTGATTTCCATTGATATATATGTTGGTGAATGATTAACACACAGAGATTGCTGAACGGTGTTGGAGAATTTGGAGGTTCGGATTCAGTATACTATGGGGTAGAGCGACAACAGAGGAGAAGGAATATCGATTTGAAATAATCGATATTGACTAGAGTTCGATGAAAAACATCATTGGGTTCTATGACAAGAAGGAAGGCAAGATGAAACAATTTCCAGAACGCATGAGAATCGATTTTAAAAACCCAAGTGCGCAGAACCGTAGCGTGGAGAGTGGGACAAGTATGTAAGTATTTGTGTTCTGATATATATTATTGAATTCTGTGGAATTTGCGAGCCGACATCCATCAATTGGATGATCGAAGGACATAATTTAAATCAAACACGGAGTAAATGCATTGAACTGTAGCGTGTACATGAGGTTGAATTACAAATTGTATAGAATATATACAACATTGAATTTCCGTAGTCTCAACGTGAGAAATCATAGTTGAAAGGTGTTAATGGAACACATATAGTGTGAATGCATAGTTTAATGGAACACTGTGTTGACAATTATATGCTATAGCGTTAAATGCTGAGTGGAATGGTAATGCATTGAAAATTCGATTCAGAGGAATGACATGGTTTACGATTAAACTGTTTAAATTTTGGAGTAGGTTGAAGCGAATTGAAGGGTGCAGAAGCATATGGAGCTAGAGCGGTGAGTAATGAAATCGACCTGCAAATTGCAAGACGCAGAACCAATGAAAAAGGAAGGAATTGCGTTGTTAATTAACTGAAAGCGCGCAGTCATGTTTCCAGCATCGACATGACTGTTATAGCATCGATTATTTGCGTGATGGTCGATGTATGGAAGTGTTGAATGAGTTGAAGGTGTAAATTGGATTTGTGTAAGCGTTCATGGAGTGAAAGGAGCGCAACTCATTCAGAAGAAATACAAAACCAACAAAACAAACGTTGACTGTGGAATCTCGGAAGGGGAAGCGAGTCAATAGAGATTAAGTTTAATGCAACCATAGCATGTTCGATATTACATTGTAAGTAATCAATTGGTTACAAGGTAAGAGAAATTTAAGGTTGTTGGATAGAAGAACGGTAAGTTAATAAGGCCAGATGCGTTATTAATATGGAGCGTTGGTGCATTATGATTGAATGGTTGTTATGTTGGTATTGGTATTAATTTGTTCAAGTTGAACCTTCAAAAGATGGCGGATGTGCATAAATTGTGAACCCATCAATAGCATGGATGGATATATGGGTTATTTTGAAGTGGAATCACAATGTGAAACACTTTCAAGCCATGATAAGCATTGGGGTTTTAATCATGAAAACCTGGGAATTAAACAATGCAACTAGTGGGTTGTTAAAATCTTTCATGAGACTTTGATAAAGGTTCCAAATGCTATGGGAAGTTTGGGTTCAATCAACAAAAAAGTATATTTGTTTTGTTTATGGATTTTGAATCATATGATTGAGGAGCTTCCGTAATGATAGTGTATGAAATTGCCGGAATTGAAGTTTTATTTGGGCAATTGTTTGTGATGCATTTTTATATGCATGAGTCTTGAGGAGAGATTCTGGGTTTTGCAGGGTTCTCCTGCATCATTTTGGTATCAGATCTGGAATAGCTCTATGTGAATATTTAAGTTTTAAAATTGAATTAATTGCATGTGATGAACAAATGAAAGATTTTGAAACTAATGAAGATTGCAGCACAAAGATGCAAGTGCAGTTGAAGAAGTGAAGCAAAATCAACATGATCTTGAAGGTGAGTTGTTAGATGATATTTGACTCTGGTTTGAAAGTTTCTTGCAGAGTTCAGATTGCAAGCAGGTTAAAGAAGTCTTAGCGGGAAGAAACAAATCACAGCTGGAGTGCAGTGATGAAAGAGTCCGAAATGGATTCTAAGGGAGTGTGGCAGAACCTGGAGATTCAACAGAGGTTGAATAAAGTTGTCGATTAGAGAAGCTTGAGGGAGTAGTGGAGAAATGCTCGAAAGGTTCCAGCAGAGGACCGGTGATTACCAAAAGACCAGATCCGGAGGAAGGGATTGGTGAGGTAAGTGGCAGCAGAAGAGTTTACTGTTGCAGAGGCTTGGTGCAACTCATGGGTGAGGAACTCATGGCGAAGATGACTATTGAAAGTCATAAAGGAGAGAGCAGAGGTTCAGAAAGAGGCCACAATAGAAAGAGGAAGAAAAATGCCAAGGTAAATGGCATAAGACAACAGTTGACTGATGAAGAGTATGAGAAAGAGAAAGCTAAGATAGCAGTTCATCTGGAATTATTGATGGAGTTGTTACAGGAAAATATGAAGGACCAGAGACATGGTTGGACCATGAGAAAGATAGTAAAATGGCAGAGCCTACAACAGAAAAGAGATCAACAGATAAACATGCAGTTAACAAAAGAGCTGAAGAAGCTCGAGTAGATGATGAGTATACAATTGAGACGTGAAGAACTCGGAGCAGCTGAGTTGGAAGCGGAGGTTTCCATTGATGAAATAGAAGAGGAGATCATTGATGATTTCTTGAGTTATTGGGCAGATCCAGATCAGCTGGATGATGTAAAATCTTGTGTTTTTATAGTTGACAATTGTGATGTGATTACAGGTTTTACTGAAGAGGATGTGCAATCTTGTGAAGTTGTCGCAAGTATGGAAAAAAATATTTCATGAGATAAGTACTCTGAAGAAGAAAGCAGTGTTGCGTTTGAAACTGTTACGGTACAAGAAGAAGTTCTTGTGGATGCAGAAGAAGTGAATCAGTCTGAAGCACTGATAAGTGAAGCAATAGTTGAGACTGTTGAAACTTGTAGTTTTCCAACTGACAAGTTGTGTATGAATGCAGGGACTGTAAGTGATGATGAAATTCTTCAGCAATGCCACAGAGAAATTGCATTGTTGGAATGCTTGTTGGAGAATTCAGTGTATGACAGGGAGATGGCAGCATAAGAAAGAGTTCAGTACAGTGAATGAGAGCAGAAAGACATCATGGAAACAGATGGTGTGAAGGAAGGACTGGTTGGCAGTCTTGAGAGTTCTTCAGAGAATTCTTTGGGAAGAGAGAATCAGCATACTGATGTGTTGATTGAGATGGAGAATCCAGAATAACATACTGAGATGCTGGCAAAGGAGGACAAGGCACTGATGCCTTATGATTTTTATTTTAACGAGTGTTTTGTGAATGCAGGTATTGTTGCAGGTGCTGAAGAACATTTGACTCAGTTGAGCAGTCAAATGAAGGAGGAAGACGAGAATTCTGTGGAAACATCTAATCCATGGAATGAAGATGTTATGTTGCTAAAGATGATATTGAATAGTCCAGATTCAGTGCAGGAGGAATCTCAATTTCAGAATTGGGAATTGTAGATGCAGAGAGATGAAGATAGCATAAAAGAGTACACAATGTACCAGGTCAGTAAGTTGTTGATAGGAGGAGGCAGAGAAGAAGTTTTCCATTGCAGAAAACAAGAGGGCATGGATGATTGGGCGGCAGTAAGAATGGAAACAAGCATAGAGGTAAAGACTGAACGAGTGAGAATTGAGCAAGTAAGAACAGAGGAAGCAAAAAATCAGCAGTCTGGAGATTTATTGGATCGAGAAATTGAATTAATCAGAAGAATCATGTTGAAAGTGTCTCAGAGGAAGACATCAACAAGGAAGAGAAGCAGTAACAAAATGAAGACGGAGATAGATTTTGAAAGTGCAGCGAGTGGAAAAAGACAACATAAGATATGGAGACCTAGAGAAAAGTAGCAAATAACAGATATTAACTTGCAGAACAAAGTGTGGGATCCAGGCGGACAAAGACTTAAACGCATGATCTGGAGATCATGATAATTTTCAACCTTGGGAGTCTGATGCAGGAGCATTAGACTCGAAAATACTTTGTATTTATTAAAACTTAGGGGTGTTTAAGTTTTTAAAAAGAGCTAGATTTTTATAAATGACTTGAGTGGGTTTTATGTAATTTTAATTAAATATTGTAATTAATTCTCAAATATGAGAGAATTTGTTCAGTTGAGGATGTAAAGGGATGAGAGATTTTAATTTAGAAATTAGTTTCATTAATTTTGGGTGAGAGAGGATCCTTAGGGATTCAAGAGTGATTTTAGGATTTGTTGAGATATTTGGGGGTTTGTTGAGTGATTAAAGGAATGAGAACCAAAATTGGTTCAATTAAATTTTATAAATTGATATGCCTCAAAGGCAAAATAGATCCGTAAGAATAGAGAGTAAAGTTGGGACAACAAGTCTGCAAGCCTACGGGCTTTTGTAAAAGGGCCATCGATTTGAAAATCTGGCCATGATAGAAGAGGATTTTTGTAGTTAACTATATTTGATTATAAAGGATTTGTTTGGAATTTCTGTGTGGATTGTATATGTTTGTGATTAAAATCGGGTTAAAGAATGTTTGAAATTCTGTGAGGAAAGCATTGATTTTAATTTAACATCGATTCATGCTTGAATTGAATTGAATAAATCTACATTGTTGAAAAGAATGCAGGGAAAAGGGGATCGATCATTCTAGATCGAATATCAATTAGGTGGTGTTGGCATATCGATTTCATAAATGGCGCAATTTCTTTAATGAGGAATCGAATGGATTGTTGTGTAGAATTAACATTTGAAGTCTGTTGATAAGATTTTTACTTTTAAAAGGCAACCATAGTGATTGGAAAATTGTGTTGAGTGAATTGAAAATCGAACTGGGCTGTTCGAATTTGTACATGGAGCGTTGTTGAATTGAGAGTTGATTTCCATTGATATATATGTTGGTGAATGATTAACACACAGAGATTGCTGAACGACACTGGAGAATTTGGAGGTTTGGATTCAGTATACTATGGGGTAGAGCGACAGCAGAGGATAAGGAATATCAATTTACAATAATTGATATTGACCAGAGTTCGATGCAAAACATCATTGGGTTCTATGACAAGAAGGAAGGCAAGATGAAACGATTTCCATAACGCATGAGAATCGATTTTAAAAACCCAAGTGCGCAGAACCGTAGCGTGGAGAGTGGGACAAGTCTGTAAGTATTTGTGTTTTGATATATATTATTGAATTCTGTGGAATTTTTAGGCCGGCGTCCATCAATTGGATGATCGAAGGACATAATTTAAATCAAACATGGAGTAAATGCATTGAACTGTAGCGTGTACATGAGGTTGAATTACAAATTGTATAGAATATATACAGCATTGAATTGTCATAGTCTCAACATGAGAAAGCATAGTTGAAAGGCATTAATGAAACGCATATAGTGTGAATGCATAGTTTAATGGAACGCTGTGTTGAAAATTATATGCTACAACGTTAAATGCTGAGTGGAATGGTAATGCATTGAAAAGTCGATTCAGAGGAATGACATGGTTTACGATTAAACTGTTTAAATTTTGGAACAGGTTGAAGCGAATTGAAGGGCGCAGAAGCATATGGAGCTGGAGCTGTGAGTAATGAAATCGACCTGCAAATTGCAAGATGCAGAACCAATGAAAAAGGAAGGAATTGTGTTGTTAATTAACTGGAAGTGCGCAGTGATGTTTCCAGCATCGACATGATTGTTATAGCATCGATTATTTGCGTGATGGTCGATGTATGGAAGTGTTGAATGATTTGAAGGTGTAAATTGGATTTGTGTAAGTGTTCATGGAGTGAAAGGGGCGCAACCCATTCAGAAGAAATACAAAACCAACAAAAAAAACGTTGACTGTGGAATCTCAGAAGGGGAAGCGAGTCAACAGAGATTAAGTTTAATGCAGCCATAACATGGTCGATATTACATTGTAAGTAATCAATTGGTTACAAGGTAAGAGAAATTGAAGGTTGTTGGATAGAAGAATGGTAAGTTAATAAGGCCAGATGCGTTATTAATATGAAGCGTTGGTGCATTATGATTGAATGTTTTTTATGTTGGTATTGGTATTAATTTGTTCAAGTTGAACCTTCAAAAGATGGCGGATGTGCATAAATTTTGAACCCATCAATAGCATGGATGGATATATGGGTTATTTTGAAGTGGAATCACAATGTGAAACACTTTCAAGCCATGATAAGCATTGGGGTTTTAATCATTAAAACCTGGGAATTAAAAAATGCAACTATTGGGTTGTTAAAATCTTTCATGAGACTTTGATAAAGGTTCCAAATGCTATGGGAAGTTTGGGTTCAATCAACAGAAAAGTAGATATGTTTTGTTTATGGATTTTGAATAATATGATTGAGGAGCTTCCACAATGATAGTGTATGAAATTGTCGGAATTGAAGTTTTATTTGGGCAATTTTTTGTGATGCATTTTTATATGCACGAGTCTTGAGGAGAGATTCTGGGTTTTGCAGGGTTCTCTTGCATCATAAAAATCCTACAACTGGTAAAAAGATAGAGAATTCTAGTCAAACACTAGATACATCTCCTTCAGTCTCCTAACCACTTCACATTGAGAAACCTAATCCTGATCTAGTGATTGAACCACCTGCTAAAGGTGTACTTTGAAAGTCAGCTTTCAATCCACATGCGAGAGCTGCTCAGAATTACAACATTGTTGAAGAATTGGCGATATCCCCCTTTAGAAATTTTGGCCTTGGAAGTGCTACAATCATGTCCAGCATAAAGGAAATTACTATTATCAGCTATCAGAGATATCAGTCCTCAGGATTCTAACCTCATGGTCTTTGATCTAGAAAATTTTACACTGAGACTCCCTCATTAGATGGATTTTCAGATACCAGTATTAGTGAAATCCAGATGAGTTTTTCATACTATTATTGATGAGGGGTCATCCATGTGTATAATGTCATTAAACTGTTGGAAAAATCTCAGTTCTCCAACACTCAACCAATCCCCGATAATCATTAAAGCCTTTGATGGAAGAGGATTTCATCCATACAAAATACTCCAGGATCTACTTATAGAAGTAGAAGGTAAAACTATTAATCTAGATGTGGAAGTTGTTGATGCCCCTCTTGATTACAACCGTATTTTGGGTCATAGTTGGTATTATGCCATGACTGCTGTTGTTTCATCAATATTTCAGTTAATCATGTTTCCTCATAAAGGAAAGATTGTGAAAATCGATCGGTTGTCATATTATTCGTCAGACCCTGCTTTTACAGACATTATCCAACATGTTGGAAAAACGACTATCCCATACGAATATGTTGGTGTAGGTTTAGTAAAAGACTCCGCTTTGATGAGAACTTTCTCTATGCCTCTATCCAATGCACCACATACCATTTCCAACATCAATATGATCTCATCAAGCACTATACCATTCGATGACACTTGGGTAGTGCCTTCAGAATCATAATTATACTCTTTCAATGGTGAGATTCCTTTGAGTCCTTTTGAAATGGCATATGTAGCAGTGCAGTCATGTTGTGACACAATTTAAACTACTCTTGATCAAATGAATGTGATCACCGAAGAATCCTCTTCTCTATCAAGCTCAACCTTGACATCACTTTCTGATCCCTTTCAACATGTGTTTCACACTGATGAAAGTATTCGAGAATTTTTGTCATTGGATGAATTACCCTGGGATGATCTACATCATATGTAATATCCCAAAAGGGAGAATGCAGTAATAATGAAACACAATATAAGAACTACAACAAAGTAAACAATAAATCTAAATACACATGAGAATGCACATAAATAACTGAGCCATTTTATTATATGGGAGGTGAAAAAACAAGTACAAGAGTGCTAAAAATATGAGACAATCAAGCCAAAGAGATGGCCTAGAATGAACCTGCAATGATCCCAGAAGAGAGAATGTGTAACTGCTGAACTGATGGAAGGTAGACTGCACTGTCTCTACTGGAAAATAGCTAGACAACAACTACCAAAAGTTAGAAACTCAGATCTAGGCAGTTTGGGAGCTTAGATGATGCTAAAAGTGTAGATTCGGACTCTATGATGGATACCCAAGATAACCCAAAAAGGGTTTCTCAGATCTGTCAATCTAAGAAAACCACCCTCTTAGGGCTTCACATATACACTACTGGGTATGTAGATCTGATGATATGATGGCTACAATGATGCACAATTATATCTATGCAAGAAGGGCTGATGCCTTCACTAGATCCTTGGGCTAAAAAGCTCAAGATATAGCTCCTCCAATATCCTCCATTGAAAATAGCTGTTGAATGAACAACAACTTCAGAAAAATGTGCTGTCAGAGAGGGAGGCTCAATATCCTACTATTAGATATGTCAATACAACTCATGAATGATGGAAATAATAGATCCAATGTGAGAAGATGATCCCTCACAGGATTTCCAACTGAAATACTGAAAAATTCCTTCCTCCAATAGATCTACATGACTGGAACGCGCAATCCTTGAAGGGACTACTGCTTCATGGAAGTAAAACCAAATGGCCTGAATGTCAGATATAGATTTTCTACTCTTGGAAGACTGAATTTGAAGAAAAAAGTGGTAGGATGAATCCTCCACTGGTTTCCTAGCTGAATGCTAGAAACAACCTCCTGAAGATGGCACCAATGCCTAATAAGGAATGTAGTATAACCCTCTTCCTTAGAGATCACTCAAGGGAAGAGGTGGGATTCCTGCTCGGGAACACCCTGTGCTAAACAACACTGCAAACTTAGCTAAAAAAATCAAGAATGAATAGAATTGTCCTACGACAAATCCATATCTAAACAGATCAAGAAATGAATAATCCAAATCATGCCTTCTATTGTGCCTTCACCTTCATTATATAGATATGAGCCTTCCATAGCCTAAGCCCACTCAAAAAATGCACTGTACATGTGGACATAAGTCTCCATGGTTTACTGCGTTGTTTCTCCATGTCCTCCATCATGTTCACATGGGGTGATCACCCTCTCCATCATGTGTGCATTAAATGCATCACTTCCTCCACTAACTTATCATAAGTGCTTTATGATCTTCTTTGAATGTACTATGACCTCAGTTGACCTTATCAAATATCCTCATGGTTTTTCATTTAAGATCCATGATCTTATTTGATTGTTTCATTCTCCATAATCTATCTCATAAATGAGACATGATCTCCATTAATGGAGCTGCTCCACTACTCCATGATTTTAGATCTTGATCTAGAATATCCACATACACACATTAAAAGTGGATTTTATTCATATTTTATGTTTGTGGGTCCCTCCACCCTTTTATTTACTTAATTAATTAAGAAAATCAAGAACTCTAATATTCCAAATATCATGTGAAAATTTGGGAATATTACATCATATATCTTCGTTTTTACCTGATCTTGATAGGTTTGAAAACAATTTTTCGCATATTTTTACAATTGATTATGTCGAGGAACCACAAAATCCCATATTGATTACAAATTCAGATTTTGAGACTAATTTGGGAAATATTTCTACAACTGTTCCTATTGACATATCAGTTAAACCTAGAATTATTGAAAACATTCATATAGGCCGCTTCTTGTATGATTGAAGAGATTAACATATACAAAGACATATTTCAAGAATTCTAAGACATATTTGCCTAGTCTTACGAAGAGATGCCAGGAATAGATTCTAAGATTGTCATTCATGAAATTAAGATCTACCCGGATGCCAAGCCCATTAGACAAAGATTACGTCCAATACATCTGCGAAAATCTGTAGCTATTAAAGCTGAAGTTGAAAAATTATTACGAGCAAGATTTATTTATCCAATTCCATTGATAGATTGGGTGTCTAATACAGTTCCTGTTATGGAGAAAAAAGGGACTATACGAATATGCATCGATTATAGGGACATTAATAAAGCATGTCCAAAAGACAATTATCCTACACCCTATATCGACCAAATTATCGATGATTGTGTTGGAAATGAAAATTTTCATTTATGTATGTATTTTCTTGCTATAATCAAATCAACATACTCCCTGTAGATCAACCAAAAATAGCATTTATATGTCTTTGGGGGAAATTTTCTTATTGAAAATTACCTTTTGGATTAAAAAATGTTGGTGAAACTTTTCAAAGGGCTATGTCTTATGATTTTCATGATATCAAACATATTGTACAACCTTATCTGAATGATTTACCTATTGTTTCTTTACGTAGGGACGATCATCCTACACACTTACAGGCTATTTTCATGAGATCTAGGCATTGCAAGGTTCGTTTGAACCCATTTGTGTGCAATCAAGAAGATTACTTGGATTCATCGTTTCGAAATATGGCATTTGTGTCAACCCCTTGAAGGTTGAGTCTATCATCAATTTACCTCCTCCTTCCAAACTTCACCAACTCCAAAGTTTGCAAGGGAAAGAAAATTTTATACGTTGGTTTATCCTGAAATATGCTGAGTTAACAAAAGGTTTTACCCGATTGTTGAAACAAAGTGTTCCTTTTATTTTGGATGAGATTTTTGATAAATATTTTGATGCACTAAAAAACACGTTGACCCATGCACCATTATTGCATCCACCCAATTACCACCATGACTACTTTTTATACTTAGCTACCTTTGATTCCACCATTGGAATGGTTTTGATTCAAGAAGATGAATCTCAGAATCATCATGTGATCTATTATCTAAGTTAGAATCTCAACCAGATGGAAATTAAATATTTTCATGTGGAGAAATTGGCCTTGGCAACAGTTCAAGCTGTCCAACGATTTTGTCACTACATAATGTTACGTAAAACAATTTTGATATATAATTGTAACGCGATGATGTATATTTTGACAAAACAATTACTTGGGGGAAAATAATCTAAATGGATTGTTATCCTCCAAGAGTTTGATTTGGAATTCGAGAAATCTAAGTCAAAGAAATCACTAGTGTTTTTTGAGCTTATGTGTGACTTTCCCAATACTGAGACAGAAACCATGGTAGAGAATCCCATTGTAGATAAATCTCTATTTCTTATCAGTACATTAGATCCATGTTATGGAGATATCATTATATATCTTCAAACCCAAACCTTTCACGTTAAGATCGATGAAGAATACAATATCAATCCTAGCAATACAATATTGTTGGAGACACTCTTTACCATCGTGGTGCAGATTCTTTTTTTTTGATATTGTATAACTCATGAAGAGACTAAAAGAGTTTTGAATGATTGCCACTCTGGAGCGTGTGGTGGTCATATGTCTGGGTTTGCCACAACCCAAAATATATTGCATGCTAGTTATTTTTGGCCATCATTATTCAAAGATTGTATTATTGTGGTCCGAAAATGCCACAACTGCCAAATTTTTGATCGCAAGATGTGTGCACCCCCAGCTCCTCTTCACCCAATCGTTTCTGTCAGTCCTTTTGTGAAATGTGGCATTGATTTCATTACATGTAACCCTCATTCATCTGAGGGGAATGGGTACATTATTCTCGCTATAGATTACTTTAACAAATGGGCCGAGGCGATGCCTACATTCGCGGAAGATGGCAAAACTGTAGCTAATTTCATATTCAATCATGTGATTGCTCATTTCGGTGTGCCTCAAGCTATTATCACAGACCATGAGAGTCATTTTCAAAATATTGTGATGAACAAAATTTCTGATCAACTTGGTCTGCGCCATGATAACCCTACTCCATATTACCCACAGGCTAATGGTCAAGTTGAAGCCATCTACAAGGTTTTAACCACCATGAGTAAGTATATTATCAAAACTCACAAATCGAATTGGCATACCATGTTTTTTTCGCCACTATGGGCATACCGAAGCTCTACAAAAATTGCTACAGGGTTTGCTCCTTTTCAACTTGTCTATGGTTTAGAAGTTGTGTTACCCATTGAATGCGAAATTCCATCACTCCAATTAGCAATTGAGTTGTTACCATCTACCTCTGAAGAGGAAAAACAGTTTTTGTACTTAGCACAATTAGATGAGACTCGGCACACCGCTGCATTAGCTACTGAAGCTCATAAGAAACATGTGAAAGCTTAGTATGATCAAAGTGTTAACCCTCATTTTTTTTCAGAAGGTGACCTAGTCTTAGTATATGATCAAGCTAATGATAAGCTAGGCACTGGAAAATTCGAATCGATGTGGCATGATTCCTACATTGTCAACCATGTACTTGCAAAAGGAGCCTATGAATTAACTGATTATGACGGGGTCTCTTTAGATAAGTCCAGAAATGGTCTTTCTCTTAAGAGATATTATGCTTGAATTTCATGTGAAGATCTCTCTTGTACAATACTTACTTTTTAAATAGTGTGCCTTAGATTAGAAAACTGTGCCTAGATTAGTTTTGCTGTCACTATTATCGCTGTTTATCTTGATTACTCTTGATATTGCAGATGTCGACATCCATTCAAACATACATTGGTTTTGCTGATGGTGCATGTCATAGTACACATAATATCTCTTTTGTGGCTTGGGTTATCTATTCACCCACTGATGAGTTAGTTTCTATTCATGGGATATACCTTAGTCAAACAACAAACAATATTGCAGAATGTAGCGTAGTCATTGAGTTATTATCTGATGCCATTTCATTTGGTATTCGATGCTTGATCATTTGGTTGGATTCATAACTCATTGTATTACATTTATACAGGGTATATGCAATTAAAAATCTAGTGCTATTAAGATTATTTTTGAAGGTCTGTCTCTTGGAATGACAATTTGATTACATCAAATATTAAAATATTTCAAGAAATTTAAACACATTGGCCGATGCATTAGCTAATCGTGTTCTAAATAGACATTTGCAGTATTTACATAGTAAACCAAAACAACATTCAATCCATGTTGAACAAGATACTCAGAGAAAGTAGTAATTTCATTAGTATAGATAGGTTTGTTTACAAAAAATATTACATCATCTATGATCATAGGTTAAAAAACCTTATGATATAATTTATACTGATACAAAAAAAATGTCGATCCATAATAATCATCCACTATCCATGATGATGATCATGGTAATAGACTATGGCATGCGCCACCTTGTGCAGAAATCTCCTAAATGGTCCTAGAACACCTGTCACATGTCTTTGAAGCTTGAGAGGAATATCATCTGTTGTCTCAGGAATGTCTATGGTTAACCTCTACAGGTTGTGTTTCATATCTGCTAGGATCTCTGTTGCCTGATCTTGTGGAGTTGCTATAGGCCATGCTTGCCGCCTATCAAAGTGGTGAAGTGTAGCTGGTCGTCGTGGACCGACATCTGCATTTAAATATTTTTGTTAGTATTGGACAATAAAAAACAAATAAAAATTAGATTAAATACATCAAAATAATTCGATTACTTGTCTCATCCCACTGTGCCCCTGGAGGAAAAGACATCTTAGGATCACCTATGTAATCCATTCCTGCATAGGGGAAGTCTTCGCTGGTGAAGACTTGATTCCTTAGCCACATAAAGTATGCCAGAGTGAACCGAACCACTAAAATACCATTGCCACCATGGCGAGCCATTAATTCCACCCACCATACCATCTGAGGTTCTCGAGGTTCCCCACAATCTACTGGAATTAGCTGAGGAACAAGAAGTGAGATTCTCTCTAAAGAAAATGAAATGAGAATGGCACCATAACCAAAGTTTTTCAACTTTGCATTCTTTTATCTAGTTAATTGGCCTTTCATATTGGCAAATACTCCTTCACACCAGATAAAAATGGTCCCTCCGAGACACTCTATTGTGGTATACATTTTGGATTTAGTGGCCACATGCGAAGTTGCACTCCCACACAATCTGGTTACTATAAATGTTATCACTTTTAGATCCAATCGCAAGATAGTTTTAATGTCTATGCGAATATCCTTTAAGTCTGCCTCATCACTGAAATAATGTTCTTTGTAGCCGGCAATGGGAAGACCTCCTTATTTGGCTCCAAACAAGGATATGCTTCCTCCTCTTTGAGATAATACGGTAAGGAAATAAATGTCCTCTAGCTTGATTTTGTGGCAGTGGTCACCAATGATGAAGCATTGGTCTTGAACTTCCCATGAATTTACGAGCCATGTCATCAAATCTACTTGTGATTTCATACCTTGGATAGCCTAGAACTTATATAAACCACAATTCTAAAGTGCACGTATTGTTGCAGGATCTTGAATAGCTTCATTGTATATAAGCTCATGTTCACATTCTCGCCACTCAAACATGGTGAACAACCTATAAATCAACACATTTGAAAGTTAAAAACCGTTTGGATGCAAAAATTGAACCATTTTTAAGATAATATTTGAATTTTAAAACATTCACGGTGCCCTGAATTGTTTGTGAGTAGACAATGCAGACGTTTGCATGTGCTCCACACAAAAACACTGATAGCTCGATAGTTTTTTCGTTAAAAATTATCAGGGTCTGCAGTTATCGCATGCATGACCTGCAGACCCCCGAGAGTGCAATTTTAAACACAAAATCCTACCAAAAAATAAAATTAAGACTAAAAAATAAAAATGAAACAGATGAAATGAAGATTAAGATGATATGGATTAGATGGTTTTGACGATTTGAGGAATGGACGGTCGGTTCTCTTGATAACTGCTCTGAAATGTTTTAGCCAAAAGCTCTCAATACGCTGCTCTAAACACAAAAGGTGAAAATGATTTTGTTTTAACTCCTTTTTATAGTTTTTGAATGAATAAAATATTATATTATATTTATTTTTAACTTTAAAAGGTCATTTTTTAAATATGTTTACTTCTTGGAAACATGTATGTGTAATATTTTGAGTTTTTTTGCAGGATACATGATTTTTGGGTGAAAATAATTATTTTGACACTGAGTATACTTTTATCAGTTTCTCGTGCTCTTTAAAATTAAGAAAAAGTGAAACCCTGGAGTTCTATTTTAAGCCCTTTTCAGACTCTCTAAATCTGAAAAAATCGCCGAGTACTTGACTATTAAAACTCGTTAAAGTAAATGAATAGTCGTCCCTTCAGTACAAGTTTACCCCTTTTTCGGACCGAAATGGACAAATTATGAAAAAGGTATATGTTGACTAATCATGGTCAATAGAGTTCTCTCCTGAATTATTTTATCCCTTTTCGGGCCTGAGAGACTAAATTTATGAAAAAGAACAATCATGGAGTTTTCTTATGTTTTTCTTCTGACTCCATAAAACTGAAAAAAGCCGAGTTTCTCCTATACTGGACTCGTTGAAATTTAATAGTAAAGGACCTATCAATTACAAACAGGACCGAACCACTCCTTCTTAGGGTTTGATTTTAATACTACTATGAACTCATCCGAAGGATGAGCTTATGAAAACAAGCAAATGTTATCCTCCTCAATCTTGTCAAAAATAAAGAGGTACTTGCCAGTAATGGTGGGGGAAAAATAGAGAAAAAGAATCCAGTTGTCACCCTTGTCTAGAAAGTAGTATGTCACACTTGTACTTAGGTTGGGAAATCCTTTGTCTAACAATTAATCGAACCACATTGAAAGTATTCAGCTAGTTTCTGGGTATTAGCTTCAGGTCAAATGTTACCAAGCCATCTGTAGTGTCGTTATGTGTTCAAGGGATATTTCAAATAAGCCATTCATTGAAAACATTTGTCTCCATTCATGTTGACCATCCTTGAGTCAGTTCTTGCAAAAATTTCTTCAAAACTTGATCTAATGGCTTCGTGTCATGGGGTTTCCTACGATGGGTCACTTTCTATCGACGTCATCTCATTATTTAGAAATTTGATCTAGAATCCTATCAATACCTTGGGATCTGCATGCCTTAATGACAGGTTTCTCGCCTTCGACGAAAGGTTGCATCTTGACCTTCGATCGAACGATTATATAAGTGTTCGACTAAAATCATTCATTCACACTTCATAGATTATACTAGAGTAATTTGAGAGGCATTTTCATTATTGGTGGTTTCTCTCACACTTGTTAAAATTTCACATCATTGACTGGTAATTAGGTGGTTTCTACCATGTTCGACTTTGAAACAATGAATCGTATGGATAGATTCGTACTAGTTTGAGAATCAGAAATCAAGACCCTGGATCTAGTTTCCACCATCCAGGCTGTGAGGAGTTTTATTATTCATGATACAATAGACTACTCATGACAGATGGCTGCGCCCATACTGTTTCTACTTTGATGTAATAATTGAAACCATATATGTACCAGAACATTTAATTATTTTTGATCTTAGTATGGGAATTCCTACCTCAACGATGATATATATATATATATATATATATATATATATATATGTTTTCATTTAATGTTTTTAGAATATTTCGACCGATATCTCCAATCCAATCCTCATAATGATAAAGTAATTCACTCTTTAGAATAACGTTAGACTTCGCACTTTAGGGGGAAATATGTTACACCTTATTTTGTCACCATGACATTTGACTGTCCATATAGTTCTATCACTACCTATATTGTGCTCCCTTAGAAGTAAAAAACCCTAATGTTCCTAAACCAAGTCTTGGAGTTGGAGAAAATCTCTTTAAAAACCTTAAAAGTCTACATCCGCACTTTTTCTAGCCTTTTCCTACAGGTTCACAGATACTTGATCTATAAACTGCAGTAACCCCCGCACATTCTGCTACTAAAACTTGCGGACCTCTGTAAAAATTAAAATAAAAGAAAAAGTAAATTCTAGAAGCATAGCTGGTCGAATATTCTCCCAATTGGAAGCTTCTAGAGGCGCGATCAGTTCAAGCTTTATCCCTCCACTCATGGAGCTTATCCCTTGGTATATGGAGCTCAAATCCCTTCATGAGAGGAATCCATCCCCCTCTTCATGGAATTGGAACTACCTCCATTTCCCTATAAATTGAGCTCAAGTTTCAGTCTCAAGGGTAGCTTGTAAATGGTAGTTGCTGAAAAAAATTCTAAGAGTGCATAATTTATACACTAGTTGTTGTTGGCATGAGAATGATCACACTCTTATGTCCATAACTCTATGCTGGTGTTTAGAGAGGAAGGCTTATCAAACTGAAGGAGGAACGATTTTTCAGAACCCTGAAAGAAATCTGTATGACATTAAGGCATAAAGTTGTAAGATTACTCTTTTTATTCAAGATAATACATATGGATCTCTTTTTCTCATTGAGTTGTTCTTATGCTTATTGAAATAACATCAATACTTAAACTCTTTGATCATTAAGTTGGGTTAAATTTTATTATTTATTATATGTTGCAGATGCTTTGATTCTTTTGTCTTTTCTTTGATTGCAGATTCTACTTATTGGAGAAGCCTCTTTGGAGCGACTGGATAAAAGACTGCATTGAACGTTGGATTTCAAGGTAGGGGCATGCCCTCTCTAATTTCTTATAGTAATTCTGAAATGCATTTAATCTAGAGAAATAGATTTCAAAATGGATGTTTGTTTCTAGCTATTCATTTATTACTAGGGAGATCACTCTTGTCCACAAGAGGGTTTAATCCACATAACATTACCATTGGGCTTATGGAGTCAACAATAAGTAATATTAGTGACAGTGGTTCTTCACATGGAAGCTGAGGCAGATATAGGTTTTTAATAGAGATAAATCACACACATAACATAGGAAAACACAGTCATTTCACCACTAAAGGAAGTCAAAGCATAATACTATGAATTATGAGTAATTAGAGATGAAATCTACTGCAAGTGATTAAACATAAAGATTTAGATCAATAACACATAAAAAACCTCATGAGAATCACAGGTCTGAAAAATAAGAAGTCTAATCTCTGTCTAGTCTCTTCAATTCCTTTAATGCCAATAAATTAATCAAACCATGATGAAAAAGAGAAGTTTCATTGCCTTCTTTTTTGATTTGAGACTTATCTAAAATTTTCCCTTGACTTCTGCATAAATAAAAAGGCAAGTTAAGTGAACTCGTACCCACAAAATGTAGCAGAAGTCTGAGATTTTAGGAGTAGAACATGTGAAACCATCCTTCATAGGTAAAATACTTATGGATGATCATCAACAACTTTGAATAATTATCCTTCATGAAACCCCTAGGGATAGCATTTGTCAAATCAATTTCACTTTGTTCTAGTTTTATTAACTCTTTACAGTCTTGCATTGTGAATTTGGTGCTTTTAAACCATTTCCCCCCCCTTTAGGGATTCTTGTTGCTAATGAAATGCTGTCTAGTGTCACTATGAGGTTCATAATTCCAACTTTTGAAGCTGTTCCTGTGAAGCTGTTAGCAAAATCCTTGGAAACCTGTAGATGAAAGCCCCAAAACCTATTACAAAATTGCGAGCAACCAGTTCTTTTGAAAACCTCCATGGTAGTTGGGTCTTCAATGAGAAAATTCATGTCCATGGGCTCATACTGTGGTAATGACCACCTTTGTTTGTTTTCCTTCTAGCAACCATGGGTTCTTTATATATTCACAGCCTCGCTTGCTTGATGACACCTGCAAAGTTCAAATATGCCAGCAACATGCTTAACTCGATGAAGCAGCTCTCCACAGATCAAATTACATGCAAAGATAAAGCGGAACATGAAAAAAATTCTAATTGGGCTAAGGTTTTATGGTTTAATTGACAACTCATGCTTTAATCATGACACAGACATGCAAAAAAGGGTAATGATGACCTCATTCATGGCTATGTACCTTTGAATTAACCATAACAGACTTGAATGACCTCCACCCTTACTCCTCCAATCATGGAATGACATCTCATATCGAATTTGACAAGACATGTAAGATAACATATTTTCGTAGCATAGTTAGTTTAACCTCTGACAGATTCACTACAAAACTATTAGGCAGTTTCATAACGAAAACTGCTATTTTGCTGTATAAAATGCTACAAAAATTTTAAAAACTGACACAAGCGCCCTTTTTGATTTTAAATGCACGGGGAATGAAAAAATACACCATATGAGGACTGATGGGACATGACATGACATAAATGGAGGTGACCATGAATCTTAGGATATGTTAAACATGTAAAAAATGAAATTTTCCTATACCAACTTGAAAAGGCTTAAGGAGACCTTATCCTTTTGATGAGTGAACTGTAGGACCATGTAAAGTAATGTTTCACAATTTTATAAGTGATAACAATGGCTCCACTTGGTATGGTGTGCCCCTGTGGTACACCAAAGAACCTGTAGTTCTAGTGCCATCCATCTTTTTGGAAATAAAAACTCTAAAACTTGTCAAATCTTCTTCAAACTCTAATGGCCTTCACCTTGGGCTCAAGTTTGATGATCAACCTATCTTTATTAGTAGAAAAGCATAATAAAATGTAATATATACAATAGAGTGAAAAATCAATAGAGCTTAAGAGGAATAGTTCTTTAGAAACCTGCCATTGACAGGCCCTCCAGCACAAGGTTGTCCATCCATCTCCTGCAGTAGATAAGTGTTGTTGCCATGGAATGTAGTTACTATGAGTGGTCCCTTCCAGATTCTCTAAAACTTACCATGTTTCCCCTTCTCTTCAATTTTGGCCTCCCACTTCAACACCACATCTTGAATCTGAAAATTTTCTTCTTCAAATGTCTTCTTTATTTTGTTTTGTGACAGCTGATGGTTGTTGTAAACCTCTTCCCTTTTTTCTTGCAGAGCTATCAACCGGTTTATTCTCATTTGAATAGCATTAGGCTCCTCCTCTAGTCCTTGCAACAACTTCATAACAAGAACTCCCAAGGAGATGGGAAGGATGGCTTTAGCTCCATACACTAACTTATAAGGTGAAGTACCAATTGATCTTTTTTTACATACTATATCAACCCACAAAGCATACTTCAACTTCAAATGCCAAGATCTTTTTTTTCCTTGCAGTACCTCTTGATAATTCTCACAATGATTTTATTATAAGATTCAACAAGACCATTACCTTGTGGGTAATAATAAGTAGAGTGTCAAAGTGCTACGTGATACTGATAAGAAAAGCTAATCAACCTTTTGGATTTGAAAAAGTGTGCATTTTCAGTAATAATATTCATAGGACAACCAAACCTGGACAATATATTATTCTGTAAGAGTTGTATGATGACTGAATCATTTGCCTGCCTTGTTGGGATTGCTTCAATCCACTTGGTGAAATAATCTGTTGCTGTCAAGATCAAGCGATTCTTCCCTGAAGATGATGGATGAATTTCACCAATAAAATCTAGCCCCCACTGCTGGAAAGATCCCTCAACATAAATAGGAATTAAGGGTAAAGGAACTATATTTTTCTTGCCATAAAAAATCTAACATCCATGGCAGGGAACTATTTTCTTGTAAACATATTTGAATATGGTCGGCCAGTAATACCCTGCTCTGAGAATTTTGTTTGCTATGGCCTTCTAATACTGATGTCCTCCATAGTCTCCTTTATGAAACTCTTCAATCACTTTTTCAGCTTCCTCTTCCAACAAACAATTCAAAAGAATGCCACTAGTATCTTTCTAGTACAGATTTTTATCTATAATGTAGTACCTCAGAGATTTCACCTTCACAAACCTTGATTTAGATTTAGTAAATTCTGCAGGAGCTCTATGATGATGTAAGACAAAGGCAATGTCTCTGTACCAGTCAGATAAAATTTAATTTTCTTCAATAGGAATCAACGCTTCATCTTCATCTGATAACTTTGAAATTTCTGCAATAAGATTCATATCAAGACAATCAAAATTGGACTATGCCATCATCTTTGCTAGTCCCTGACCTTTCACCAATTTTGTAGGTCTGATTTCTATATCATACTCAAGAAAATTAGCTATCCACTTCCCTCACTTACCATCAGGATCAACTTGAGTCAAGATGTCCTTCATAACAGTGTTAGGCACAAATGCTATGATATGAGAATGTAGAATATATATTCTGAAATCTTTAATGGATTTGATCAAAGCATATGCCTGCTTTTATAAAATATTGTATTTAAGCTCTGAGTTAGCAAGGGTTTTTCTAAAGAATGAAATGGGCTACTTTGTACCTTGCTGTCCTTTTTGTAGTAAAATTCCAGTAATGGTGTTTTCTGATGCAAAGGTAAAAACCATAAATTATTTTGAAAAATATGGGCTAATCAATACTGGGACCTGAATGAGTGCTTTCTTAATTTCTTCAAATGACTGCTTTGCTTCAAGTGTCCATTTAATATCAACTCATTTCTTTAGCATCTTGGTTATATCTTTGACGATCTCAACAAAGTTGGGGATAAACCTTCTAACAAAATTCACTCTCCCAAGGAAAGACTGAATTTCCTTTTTGTTCCTTCGCAAGTCAAATTTCTAAATGGAATTGACTCTTTTTGGATCAATATTTATCCCATATTTTGATATAATGTGCCCAAGAAACTTTCAAAAATTTAAAGCAAAAATACTTTTAGTGGGATTAAGAGAAATACCAAATATTCTACATTTCAACAGAACTTTCTCCAGATGTTTCAAGTGATCTTCCTCTCTTATTGAAAATATAGTTATGTCATCGAGATAGACCACCACCAACTTTTCCTTCTCCTCAACAAAGGCAATGTCCATATCTCTTTGAAAGGTCGCTCCTGCATTTGTTACAGGACAAATGACCTCCTCATCAGCTCAGAGGAGAAGGTAACATAGAAGGAAGAAAATGAACTAGACAAGACCCACTTCTACCAAGGTCACGCACCCTAGAAATAGCTAGACAACGTTATAACACACCTGAGCCATACAAAGGGAGCGTTAATGCCTAGGGTAAGAATTTGTATTGTGCAAGGGGTAGCATTATCCGTGTTTGAGTGTGAAAAGGGAAAAGATCTTGCAGAAAAGTGATTGGAAATTCCAAATTTTTCTCATAAAGAGCCAATTCAAAATAGAAACTAAAAGGCACAAACCTTTTACTATGCCTTTCCAAATATAATTGGACTCCTAAGGAAGGAAAAAGCATGGAAAAAAGAAGAAACATCTTGATCTTTCCCATTTCAAATTGGTTGAAAGAGTTGGCAAGGTTTGCCCTCTCCATCTCCTATAAAATGGAGCTGTGGGCTCTTAGTCTAAGGTTGAAGGTTTGAATATATGTGGAGCATAATTTCATTGTTGTAGCGTGAGGCTTGAAGATCAGTGAAGTTCATTAAGAGCTTTCTGCCTTGAGCATCATCACACTCAGAGATAGAGAAAGAGAGAGAGGAATTAGAAAACTGAGGGATTGGTGCAACCGATGGTTGTAATCCTCATTTTTATAAATCAATAGAATTGTATCTGTTTTGTGCATTCGATGCATCAGTGTCACAATTATTTTTCAATCGTCTATGTAGAATGATATGAATGGCTTAGATCTGTATTGTTTTATGTTTATTATATGCTAGATTAATTGATAAGAAGTTATATTGTTTTGGAGATTACACTGGTGCTTTGATTGATTGCAGGATCTGGATTTGGAGTTGGTGAAGAAGGACCTCTACTTCGCTGCTTGGCATTCTCCATAGGATCGACAGTTCGCAAAGAGGTAATATCTCCATATTACTTTGTCGATTATAGATATTAGCATGAACATGTATGCAACATCTTTGTGAACTTTATAGCTAATCTGACTGCTTGCCTCGGGCACCAGAAAGCCCCGAGAGGGATATTTAATAACCACCACCCAAGCATATTACCCTAGAGCAGAATTTGTGACTCCACTGGGGAGTAAACCCCAAGTTTCTAGGTTGTTCCTATGACTTTCATTTTTTCCTTCTATTCACATATCCTTTCGACCAACTTATATGCTCAGTGAACATCTCAAAAGCTCACAGAGTCTAGATTAGACACTGTTAGTCATCAGTATTTTTCACCTGTTGATGATGACTAGTTTTTAAAGCCAAGTTTTCTAGCAGCTGATCTCTAATATGTCAAATTTTTCAGCTAGAAAACACCCCTAAACATTTTTTCCCTCCTACCTTTTCAATCAGCCCATGATGAGATAAAACCTAATTGTCAAGCCCTATCTAGCCTCAGTCATACAAACTTGTCTATCAGCTCTAAAGAGAATACTCCAAATCTGCCCAAATTTTTTTCCCTAAGTTAGGTAGTGGAGCTTTAGGAAATTTTCCCTTGGAAAACTATCCTAAAGCCAAAATAACCTCTATCTAATATCAACCAATCCTAGATAACCTTCCTATTTTGCAAATAAAGCTTGATTACACCCTTAGGTCATGCCATTAACAAGCCTTGAGGTCTCAACAATACATATGCCACAGGTCAAGCTGATATTAGGTGGATGTATAGTGTTTCAATGTCTTTTTCAAGAGCAGGAGTGTACCAGTGTTCCAGAAGACATTATTAAGCTTAACATGAGAAGACAACTGCTTCTCATGTGGTTTTGAGCCTGGGATGCAACTACTGGACAGAGAGTTATTTCATTAAGCTCTTGCAAACACAGTCAAAGGTTAGTGAATTAAAAATAACAAGAAATGCTCTACAGATACTAGCCAGGCTGCCTCTGATTGTCTAAATATGCATAAAGGTATTTTAACAGCAGGATTATATGTCTCAAAGAAATTCCCTTCATGGCATATTGTCAATTTGTCTGCTTAAGCATGAATAGGTAGTGAAAGGAAAGATAACACTGTTTAAAAGTTAATGAAATGGCATCACTAAGAAAACCTCCTCCATACATGAGCAAAGGGCTGAAAGACTGAGAAAACCTCCTCCATACATGAGCAGAGGGTTGAAAGACTGAGAAGACCTCCTCCATACATGAGCAGAGGGTTGAAAGACTAAGAAAGCCTCCTCCATACATGAGCAGATGGTCAGGTCATTGGTTGAAAACCTCCTCCATTTTACAAGTAGAGGGTTTGGAAATATGATAAAGGCCTCCTTCATCTAAAAAGCAAAGGGAAGGGAACAGAGGTATGACCTCATTTAAAGGGAACAAAGATGAAAATGATTGCAAACTGCCTGAAGAACTTGTTTAAAACCTTGTCTCCAATGGATGAATACCACTAACACAACAGTGGTGTTTCAAATATTGAATATAGGTTTCACTGATTTAAAAGTGGGTTTTAAGTGCAATGGGAAAGCAATTGAAGGCTTATGGATAGAAAAATGGTGTTAAAAAGGGAGGGAAAGCAGTGGTACTGTAATATTCAAAGAGGTTTGAGTTGTCTTTTATCAGATATTTCCTTCAAAGGAGATCTGAAGCCAAAATGAACAAACCCTGCTGAGGTATGTAATCTCATTAAGAGTTTCCAAAAATCCTTTTCCTTGATCAACAAGCATGAAATCTAGCCATTGTTTTCCTATAAAAAATAGAGTTTAAATTATTAGAAATCCATTCAAAGTTTATGAGTTGAGAGCTGGGTTAAACATAGGCCAAAGAGTGATGTTGATGTTCAAAGAAGCTTTTCTCTTCCTGTCCATGAAGATATTTTTCAAAAAGCTCATCAAAATGGACAAGAAGGTGACCTAAGCTTTGTTTCTCAAGGGGACTTTACAAATAAACAACACAGAGACAGTAGGTGTGAAAAAGGATATGGCAAGTGTTTTAAATTCACAGACAACACTCAAAGAAGATAAGACATGCCACTATCACAGTCAAAGGCCTTTTATGGACATGTGAAAATGACCTTGCTGTTGCATATGAGTAATAAGGGTCTCTATAGGCCTTTTTTCATTAAAGGGTGCATCTACAGTCATTATATGGTTTTGAGCATGGTTTCCTCTAAAAAACAGATATGAACAAAGGAAACAAGTTTCCTCCCTTGATGAGAAAACACTAAGAGAGACTGTGGCTTTAAGGATGGCTTCTTCACTTTGAAAAAGGTCATATCTACGAAGATCTTCAAAAGTGTCATCCACAACACTTTTAAGAGTCCTGGTCAAATATTGGATTTTGTAAAAATTTTAAAATGATAAAATTGCAAAGGCGAGTGCTTCATGTTTTGTTTAAAACCAAAAGCCTTTTCAAAAGGTCTTCAAAACCCTCACGAAGCAAATTTCAAAGGATGATTGGCTTTTTCGACTAGAAAAGGAGTTATTGACCGTTGGCAAAGCTTCCATATGAATTTCAAAACGCAAGTGGCATTCCCCATAGCTGCTCACTGGAGAAAACGAGAAGTTCGAGCAAAATTCAAAGTTTTTTGAGGCTTAAAGCTTGCGCGGCGCGTTTAGAAAAGAAAATACAAAGGCTTTATACGTTGGTGCGGCGCGCCTGTAGTGGCACGCGACACACCTGTAGCGCCAGTCACCACTGCCCGAAGGCCGACCCGCCACCTTTTTCACTGCGCGGCGCTCTTCCATATGAACGTGCCGCGCCTGTTTGAACGACCAAAACACCTTCAAAGGGTCTTGAGACCTGCTCAACTCATCAAGCAAGGACCATAAGCCATCTTCATATAGCTTCTATGTTTTCTTCATTCTTAGTCATATTAAAGAATCCTTGATTTCTCTTTAATAACTGAAGCATGTTGTTTGCTTGTTTCATTTATGGTTTTATGCATGCTAAGTATGATTCACGGTATGCCCTACTTACTCATGGCTAGTCATAGCTCCACCTCTGAAACTTCTCTTTGATTGTTTGATTGTCATTTTTTGAACCAAGGAGGTCTTGTACTGTTATTGCCCTTTGCCTAAAACTATGCAATCTCGCTTTCAAAGTGCCCAATAGCTTGAAATACTATGCTTAGGCACTCCTTCATAGTGATTTAAGTTGTTTGTTTGTCTTAAATGTATTTCCCCAAAGTCTGATAGCCATTTCCTAAAGTTAGAGAGTCATATATCTCTATGCATGGCTTGAATGTTTATTTCTATGCATTGATAAGTTTACAGTTTCATTTCTCATGATTAATCATTTTCCCTACCATGTTTATGTTAGCTATTAAACTATTTATGTTTGAAATCCTTTTTCCTTCACAAGTTTAATTTCCATCTCACTCCATTTTACCCAAAGATCCATTTTACCTCGCTCAAATCGGCCCTTCAACAACCTTGTATCACCACTTGAAAGCTTTCTTGACCTTTTCGACCCCATAGCCCAGTTGATCTGACATCTTTTTACCTATCTTATTGTCTTATATTGGTTCATCCCTCAAAACCTAAAAACCAAAATGAAAAACCTACTTCATAACTAGCCTAAAATCAAGAACACAATAAGCAAACACACAAATATCCCTTACAGAAATAGAGAGAGCCCTCTCTGAGTCTATGAAGGCTAAGTCCTTGGGCTCCAAAGATTGGTTTGATGTTACACTGTCATTTGGCTTGCCAATCAGGAAAATCACGGGACCATAAAATAATGGCGATCACGGTGGGACCTTGAGTCAAAAAATCCTCGGTATCCCTTAGTAACTCTCAAAATCTCAGTCAAAATTAGAAAACTTAGGTATTGTCTCAAGAGTAGAAACTAGCTCCTTCACCATCTTAGCAAAATGATGATTTAGCTATAGGAAACTCTTCCAAACCTCAGGGCTACATACAGGAACTTAGAAAACCCCAAAATATCTCTAGATTGGTGTTTATCAATATTGGTGGTGGAACATACACATATACTCTCAAAACAACTAAAAATCCACCAGGCGACTCCACTAGCCTCCAATGGGCCTTACTACTTTGCTAAATTTTAGAATACTATCCGATCAGCCACCTCATCGCCACCCTAACATAATGGCGATCACGATGGGACTAACTGAGTACATAACAGTCTAGAAAACTCTTGTAGATTCATTAGTCTTTAAAAATTTAAATAGGAAAGCAGTCCATAGAATCATTTAGAGTAAACTCTTTTTGTTTTCACCACTTTAGCAAAGTGATGAATCAGGTCTAGAACACTCTAATAAACCATAGGCTGCACATAAAAAATCAAAAAACCCCAAAACATTCCCAGATTGGATTTTCCCTAGTTATTGGTGATGGACCATAGCTACATCTTTACGGAAAACAACCAAGTTCTACCTGGTGATTCCACTAGCCTCCAGTAGGCCTAAAAACTCCATAAAAAAAACCAAAAAATTCATAAACCATACCTTTTCTGTTGACTCATCCTTTCCAAAACTTAAAACTAATGTTGCAAACTCTGTAATCAATGAAAAACTAAGTATAACTTAGCAATTCAGAAGACTTCACCTAAACATAGGAGATAAACAGAAATAATCTTGCAAGTAGAACCATTAGCTTGTCCAAACAGCCTAGCAAACTGTTGAAACTAAGTGAATCACTCTTCCTTGCAGGTCTTCATCTCAAAGTTTGCTAGAAATTTTTTTCCTGAAAGCATCTTTGATAGTGTTGGTGGTGGACCATAGTTCTCACAGAAATCCACCTGGCGACTCCACTAGTCCTCATTTTTGTTTTGACCATCCTTCACATTAGTAAACCCCTAGAGAGGCCATCCATATGAAAAAATCACAAATACCATCCTCTCTAAACTCTAGTTTCAAAATATAGCTTCACAAATAATCAACACCAGATCTCATCCAGACCCAAATCCCCCTATCATAGTAGATGACCCAGAGAAGATTCTGTGGAAAGCTTCTGAAACTGGAAATCTAGCTACCGATAGGTCCATCCGTAAAGCAAGATCAGTACCTGAGCACCTCACAGCCTTGTAGGATTCCCCATTTGACTTAAAATCATCAAAAACCATTTTTAGAAGAAAGTCACAAAGTAAGGTAGACTTTGACAATCTTGAGCCCCTAGATCTGCCACAAAGTCCTCGTAGAGAAGCCTCACCTACTACACCTCTCGACTTTCAGCTTCTCCATCACTTTGGCTCCTTCCATTCTAGATCTGCTCAAAATCAGATCACTAGTCCAAGTACATCCGCCACACCCATCCAAACCATTACTGTTCAAAACACCTCAGCTCATCCTACAAGCCCTCATTTTGTACATCATCCATTAGCTCCCGCCATGGCAGCCTGGTATGCACCCTTGGTGTTGCCACACCCTTTGGCTCCCTTACAAAATGAATATCAATCCAAAATCCCGCACTTTATCGGAGTTGAGACTACCACATCTCAACAACATGTAGATAGAATTAGCGATGCCTTTGAATACATGGAAATAGAAGACGAGACCATTAGAATGAGGATGTTCGCCCAAAACCTAGGCGGAGAACCCAAAAAATGGTTTAAGAGCTTAACTCCAAATAGCATCCATGATCTCCTAGAACTCTACCAAACCTTCATAAATAAGTGGGAAATATGAAAGAACCCCATTCAAATCATGTCAGAGTATAACAATCTAAAACGAGAAAATGGGGAAAGTGTCCAGGGATACTGCACTAGGTTCAATAGTGTTTATAACGCCCTCCCGCCTCATTTCAAACCTCCACTTGGCTTAGCCTTAGCAAAGTTCCTGAAGGTTTTGACCCAGACATGAATTATCAACTAAGAGACAAGGACCCCCCTACCTTAGAAGAAATGCAAAGATTGGCTATAAATGCAGAAGCCAACTTAGCTGAAAAGAGAGCTAGGATAAGAGCATAGAAGAAAGTCACATACCATGACGAAGTTTCCCCTTCAGTATCTTCCTCAAATCATAGAATAGATGGCTTGGTTAAATCCATGACAAAGATATGGGAAAAAATGAGTGAAAAAGCACCTCTTAGGGACAACCAACCAAACCCTCAAAATAGGAACCAGAACCAAAACTTTAGGAGAGACCAGTCTCAAAACAAACCAAGGGAAACTGACCAACAAATTAGGCCACCTATTAATGAAAATTATGTTGATGAGGATGAGAGGGATAAAAAACCCATTGATGAAAATCATTTGAACCTTATAGGTTCTGATAACGAGAGTGAAGTCTACCTCACAGAAAAAGAACAAGCTTTCTTCTCTCCGAATCAAAATGAAACCAACTATGAATATCCCAAAGATCCTGCCATAGATTTTCAGAATGCCATAATAGAAGCTCACAGGCAGTATGATATCAGAAGAAAAAGAAACCAAGACAACTCCAAGAAAGGTAGTTCGGACACTGCTAAAACCCTTGATAACATCCTTAAAAGAGCAGTGGATAGCAACAAAATCATGGTCAGGAAAACTGACCAAAACAGAGATAAAGCTATTCAGACAAGCTTTAGTCCAGATTTTCTAAATAACTTTGCCAAGATTCCTGAGATGGCTATGTTGAACAAAGTCCCAAACCAAAGTCAGAAAATTAAGAACATAGAGAAAGTCATGTCCGAAAAAGCTGAAACAAATCTGTCCAAACTACAAAATCCTTTTAGTTTCGAAGGGGAAATTTCCAAAGTAAAAATAACCATACCCCTTACTGAGCTAATAACTGTAGATAGGTATAGATCTCAAATCTTCAAAGTTTTTGATATAGGAAATGAGGCAGATACTTTAAATCTAACTGATGACAAACCCAAGCTCTTGTTCGACCCCAAAATAGAAGGTGAATACCAAGAAGGAACTGTCTCTCCTTTCTATGTAAGCTTGAACATATAGGACAAGATACTACATAATGCCATGTTAGATTCTGGTGCCTCCCATAACCTCATGCCTAAAGCAATCATGGAAAACATGGCTCTAGAGGTAACTCAACCTTACAAAGACCTGTACTCCTTTGATTCAAGTCGGGTCAAATGCTTAGATCTAATAAAGAACCTGTGTTTTTCTTTAACACAACTACTAGCAAAAAACCTAGTCATGGACGTAGTAGTGGCCGATATTCCTCCTAAGTATGGAATGCTACTATAAAGGGCATGGGCTACCAAAATACAAGGTAACCTTCAAATGGATATTTCATTCACTACCATCCCAGTTTTCAACCAGACTAGGAGATTATACCGAGAAACTCACATGAAATACATGGTAATTGGCAACCGGGATAAGCCAAACAACACTCCCATTTATTCCATTCATTCCAATTTAGATTCTTTTATCTTATACAATGAAAGTGATGTGAACGAGAAGATAAAAGAAAATGAAGAGGATTTCAAACCATGAAAACTACATTTCCCATTACTAAATGAAGAAACTGATGACCAAAGCTCCAAGAAACCTGAAAAATAGCTTAGTATCATGTATGAAAAAGAAAATCTTTGGAGTATAAGCTTTGACGGTTCTTGTGGAAAAAATGGTTTGGGGGCCAGCATCTGGATACAAAATACTAATGAAGGCCATTCTTTCAGATTATAATTCCAATGTACTAATAAAATTGCGGAATATGAGGCCCTTCTCCTTGGTCTGCACATACTTAAGGACTTAGGCACTAAGAAAATATCAGCCCAGGGAGATTCAGAACTTGTAATTAGGCAAATCAAAGGTGAATGTTCGGCAAAAAACCCAAGACTAAGAGAATACAGGAATGCAGCTTTAGACATCCTCAAAACCTTCAAAAAATACGAACTCACTTATGTTCTTAGGGTTCAAAATAGCCTAGCCAATGAGCTCGCATTTGCTGTAAATAATGGAAAAATACCATGTCTGAACAAGCAATATAGTATTCAGGTCAAACATTGCCCTACAATACTAGACAATATTGACCATTGGAAAATATTAAAAAATGACGATCAAATTGATGATTTTTTACAATCTAGGAATGAATTTGAAGTGGCCAAAACAGACTTAGAAAATGAAGAAAAGAATCCTGGAAAAAATCAAGATCAAGAGCCAAATTTACCTTCTTGGACAGATGTAAACTTGGTAAATCATTCTTATGAAACTGATATAGGAGAGGACATAGATCAAAGAGATCTTGAAGTCTTACACTGTGAAAATGACACCATACCTAGAGGGCTTGCACCTTTAGAAGAATTGTTTGATTTTAACGATGTGGCCAAAAAGCCAAAAATGGAATCTACCGAGGTCGACATAGAAGAATATAACATAGGAAGCATGGAAGAACCAAGAAAGATCAAATTATCCAAAACCCTCCCTCCTCGCATAAAACAAGAGTACATCAAGTTTTTTAAATAATTTAAAGATGTGTTCGCATGGGGATACCAAGATTTGAAATCATACGACACAAGCATCATTCAACATAAGATTCCCCTCAAAGAAAACCAGAAACCTTTAAAACAAAAGTTAAGAAGAATAAACCCAGTCTTACTACCGTTGGTTGAAAATGAAATAAAAAAAATGTATGATGCTGGGATAATAGTGTCCCTCAGGTACTCTGAGTGGGTTTCGAATCTAGTATCAGTTAGGAAAAAAACTGGTGAAATCAGACTTTGTATCGATTTTTGAAACCTAAGTAGAGCCTGTTTAAAGGACAACTATCCATTGCCCAAAATGGACCACATAATTCAAAAGGTAGTAGGTGCTAAAAGGATCTCATTACTTGATGGTTTTTTTGGTTACAACCAAGTGCTGGTTTAGCCCACTGATCAACACAAAACAACTTTCACCGCACCTTGGGGCACTTTCATGTACGTTAAAATGCCCTTTGGATTGATGAATGCTGGTGCCACATTCCAAAGAGCCAAGGACAACCTTCTCAGAAGACATAGGTTATTTCATAGTCATATATCTCGACGATATCATGGTATATTCCAAATCAGATGAAGAGCACCTGGTTCACTTAAGAAATGTTTTTAACAAATGTAGAAAATATGGTTTATCCCTAAACCCCAAGAAAACACTTTTCGGTCTAGAAGAAGGAAAACTCCTAGGTCACATCATTTCGGAAGAGGGAATAAAAATAGACCCCCAGAGAATCGAAGGCATATTACAAATAAGTCACCCTAGAAAAATAAAGGAGCTGCAATCCTTTATCAGAAAGATTGATTTCTTGAGAAGATTCATCCCGAATCTTGCCGAACTTCTGAGAGATATCAAAAATATGTTGAAAAAAGAGGTCGGGGTTAAATGGACTACGGAAGCCAAAAAATATTTTGACCTAGTTAAAAAGGCCCTAACTGAAACACTAGTACTGAAAAATCCTGATTTCACCAAAGATTTTTACATTTTTTCATTTGCCTCAGAACACACAATAGCTGCTGTGTTGTTGCAAAAGAACGTAGTAGGGAAAGAACAACCCATTGCCTTTTTTAGCAAATCCCTGAGAGATGCTCCCTTGAAATATAACATCATGGAAAAATAGGCATTCGCATTGGTAAAATCACTGAAATATTTCCGAGTTTACATCTTGCATTCTCATATCATTGCTTTTGTTCCTAATACTGTCGTCAAAGATATATTAAACCTAGATCCCGATGGTAAAAGGGGGAAATGGATCGCTATCATCTTAGAATATGACTTAGAAATCTGACCCACCAAACTGGTTAAAGGTCAAGGACTTGCTAGACTAATGGATGAAACTAACCTCCAAGCATTAGATATAAATTTTGTTGATACCTTAGAAGAACATGAAGAATGTATAGCCCCTCATGTTGAACAAGTGTTTTTAAATTCACCTTGGTATGCAGATATTATTTATGTATTATTTTATCTGAATCCTCCTCCAACTGTATCAAAAACAAAAGCAAGATTTCTTAAACAAAAATCTTTAAAGTTTTGCATTATAGATGGAGTTATGTATTGGAAAAATCCCGCTGGTATGCTGCTTAAATGTTTGCTTGAGTCTGATGCAGAGAAAATTATGCACAAAATGCATGAAGGAGAATGTGGAGGTCATCTCTACTGGAAAACCACAACGAACAAAATCCTTAGAGCCGATTATTATTGGCCTACCTTATTTCCTGACACTCACGAAATAGTTATGACATGCCATAAGTGCCAAATTTTTTACGACAAGAAAAATCTTTTACCTTTTCCCTTACATCCCATCATAGTTGAAGGACCCTTCCAACAATGTGGTCTAGATTTTATTGGAGAAATTCACCCTTCTTTGTCCGCTCAACATAAATGGATCCTTACAGCCACTGATTACTTTACCAAGTGGATAGAAGCCATACCCTCCAGGAACGCCATCGATTCAGTCATCATTAAGTTCCTAGAAACCAACATCCTATCTAGATTTGGCTGTCCTAGAAAAATCATTACGGATAACGCTGTTGCCTTTTCCTCCAAAAGAATGGTTGAATTCTGTTACAAATATCAAATTTTATTAGGAAATTCCACAGCTTATTACCCTCAAGGTAATGGTTTAGCCAAGTCCTCTAACAAAAGCCTTGTCAACATCATAAAAAAACTTCTGGAACAAAATCAAAAGGCATGGCATGGAAAACTAATACACGCACTATGGGCTGACAGACTACCACCAAAAAATCAATAGGTATGTCTCCCTACCAACTATTTTATGGCATAGATGCCATTTTCTCAACATATTTAGGGGTTCCAGTAATGAAGCTATTGCAGGAAGTTCAAATAGAAGAAAATGACATGCAAAGGAGGGTAAATCAGACTATCCATTTACAACAAACAAGAGAAGAAGTTTACCAAAAGGCTCAGTTAGTGCAAGACAAAATAAAATAGATTTTTGACAGAAGGACCAAGGAAAATGATTTTCAGATTGGGGACAAAGTGCTAAAATGGGATTCTAGAAGAGAAGATAAAGGTAAACATGGCAAGTTTGAAAACTTATGGAAGGGGCCTTTCATCATCAGCTCAGTTAGCGGAAACAATGCCTTTTTCCTGCAAGAACTTGATGGGATTGAAAATTTTGGAGGTCCTGTGAATGGCAGGACATTAAAGCATTATTTTTGTCAAGAGCTCCAATTTTAAAACTTTTTCAATCATTGTATATACCATTATTTGAAAAATAAATCAAAAACATAAAATTCAAAAACAATAGAAAAATAGAAAAAGAGGGCAGTTTGAAAAAAAGAAAGAAGTCCCCATGTTCAAAAAATAGTCATTCAGAAAGCGCACAAATCTAAATGCCGCTACTAGTGCTCAAATGTCTTGTTCAGTTATCTAGCCTAATCATAACTGGACATGTTTTAAATTTATTTGCTGATAAGTTAGTGAGAGGAAAAGATAGTCAACATTGTGTAAGCTTGACTTATCAAAGAGAGTAGATTAGGAAAAGATAATGGTTCCACATGCTCAAAACAGAACCAAAGAGAAAAGCAAGGATGAAAAACAAATTGTGTATCCTAGCCTTGTTTTTTCTAGATTTCATTTTAATGCAAAATAATATTTGTGTGCAGCTTGTCTTTCATGCCACAAGTACATGAAAAATCAGACCATCTAATCTTGATTTGGTCATTTTTCAATTTCTTGTTTTAGATTAGAGAATAAAATCCTGTCAAACAGCTTAACCTTGACAGTCGATCTAGCATAGGTAGAGAGACAAAGGAGTTCATCACCTTAATTTGAACTCCTGGCGGATAAGTGTAGAACTAGATAGTGTCATTTTTCAAAAATATTATGTCATGTCATATGTCCAAATCACTCGCAAGACATACAAACAGAAATACAAGGGTGGTAGCTGTAATTTGATAAGTGAATTTATACTAATTTTGTAAAGAATGTCCATAAGAAATAAATTTGCTCACTGATAAAGGCACTGGTCTCAGAACCAGATCAAATTCTGGGACTGATAAAGATGAGCCCGTCTCAAATGGATAGGAGAAGTCACTAGTCATTATATTTTTTCACCTATTGATGATGACTGTTTAATGTTTTAGCATTGATCTCCAATATGTCAGTCCTGTTGAAAACACTCTTGACTTTCCACCCATTTTTTCAATCAGCCCATGATGAGATAAAACCTAATTGTCAAGCCCTATCTAGCCTCAGTCATACAAAATTGTCTATCAGCTCCAAAGAGAATACTCCAAATCTGCCCAAAAAGTCTCCCCTAAGTTAGGTAGTGAAATTTTAGGCGATTTTCCCATGGAAATCTATCCTAAAGAAAAAATAACCTCTATCTAATATCAACCAGTCCTAGATAACCTTCCTATTCTAAAAATAAAGCTTGATTACACCCTTAGGTCACGCCATTAACAAGCCTTGAGGTATCAACAATACATATGCCACAGGTCAAGCTGATATTAGGTGGATGTACAATGTTTCAATGTCTTTTTCAAGAGCAGGAGTGTACCAGTGTTCTAGAATACATTATTAAACTTAACATGAGAAGAAAACTACTTCTCATGTGGTTTTGAGCCTGGGATGCAGCTACTGGATAAAAATTTATTTTCATTAAGCTCCTGCAAACACAGTCAAAGGTTAGTGAATTATAAATAACAAGAAATGCTCTGCAGATACTGGCCAGGCTACCTCTGATTGTCTAAAGATGCATAAAGGTATTTTAACAAAAAGATTATATGTCTCAGAGAAATGCCCTTCGTGGCATATTGTAAATTTGTCTGCTTAAGCATGAATAGGTAGTGAAAGGAAAGATGACACTGTTTAAAAGCTGATGAAATGGCATCACTAAGAAAACCTCCTCCATACATTAGCAGAGGGCTGAAAGACTGAGAAAACCTCCTCCATACATGAGCAGAGGGTTGAAAGACTGAGAAGACCTCCTCCATACATGAGCAGAGGGTTGAAAGACTGAGAAAACCTCCTCCATGCATGAGAAGATGGTCAGGTCATTGGTTGAAAACCTCCTTCATTTTACAAGAAAGGGGTTTGGAAATGTGATAAAGGCCTCCTTCATCTAAAAATCAGAGGGCCAGAAACAGAGGTATGACCTCATTTAAAGGGCACAAAGCTGACAATGATTGCAAACTGCCTGAAGAACTTGTTTAAAACCTTGTCTCTAATGGATGAATACCACTAACACAACATTAGTGTTTCAAAGATTGACTATAGGTTTCATTGATTGAAAAGTGGGTTTTAAGTGTAGTGGGAAAGCAACTGAAGGCTTATGGATAGAAAAATGGTGTTAAAAATAGAGGGAAAGCAATGGTACTGTAATAATCAAAGAGGTTTGACTTGTCTTCTATCAGAGATTTCCTTCAAAGGCAATCTGAAGCCAAAATGAGAAAACCCTGTTAAGGTATGTAATCTCATTAAAAGTTTCCAAAGATCCTTTTCCTTGATCAACAGGCATGAAATCTAGCCATTTTTTTCCTATAAAAAACAGAGTTGAAATTAGTAGAAATCCATTCAAAGTTTATGAGTTGAGAGCTGGGTTAAACATAGGCCAAAGAGTGATGTTGATGTTCAAAGAAGCTTTTCTCTTTCTGTCCATGAAGATATTTTTCAAAAAACTCATCAAAATGGACAAGAAGGTGACCTAAGCCTTGTTTCTTTAGGGGACTTTACAAATAAACAACACAGAGACAGTAGGTGTGAAAAAGGATATGGAAAGTGTTTTAAATTCACAGACAACACTCAAAGCAGATAAGACATGCCACTATCACAGTCAAAGGCCTTTTATGGACATGTGAAAATGACCTTGCTGTTGCATATGAGTATGAAGGGTCTCTAAAGGCATTTTTTCCTTAAAGGGTGCATCTACAATCATTATATGGTTTTGAGCAGGGTTTCCTCTAAAAAAAAGATATGAACAAAGGAAACAAGTTTCTTCCCTTGATGATAAAACACTAAGAGAGATTGTGGCTTTAAGGATGGTTTCTTCACTTTGAAAAGGGTCATATCTACGAAGATCTTCAAAAGTGTCATCCACAACACTTTTAAGAGTCCTGGTCAAATATTGGATTTTGTAAAAATTTTAAAATGATAAAATTGCAAAGGCGAGTGCTTCATGTTTTGTTTAAAACCAAAAGCCTTTTCAAAAGGTCTTCAAAACCCTCACGAAGAAAATTTCAAAGGATGATTGGATTTTTCGACTATAAAAGGAGTTATTGACCATTGGAAAAGCTTCCATATGCATTTCAAAATGCAAGTAGCATTCCCCATAGCTGCTCACTGGAGAAAACGAGAAGTTTGAGCAAAATTCAGAGTTTTTTGAGGCTTAAAGCCTGCGCGGCATCCCTGGAAAAGCGCGCGGCGCATTTAGCAAAGAAAATACAAAGGCTTTATATGTTGGCATGACGCGCCTGTAGCGCTGGTCACCACTGCCCGAAGGCCGACCTGACACCTTTTTCACTGCGCGGCGCTCTTCCATCTGAACGTGCCGTGCCTGTTTGAATTACCAAAACACCTTCAAAGGGTCTTGAGACTTGCTCAACTCATCAAGCAAGGACCATAAGCCATCTTCAAGGTATTTTTTACCACCCCTTGGTGCATTCGAATTTCTAAAAGGGTGATTGATGCCATGTTTTTCAAGACTAAAACAGTGGTTGGAGAGTAAGCTGTTTGAGCAAAATCCAGGGTTTTCTATTGCCATGATTGCCCAAGATTAGTATAGTGAAAGAGGGTGTGCTTATATTAGTTTCAAGAGGCCTAAAACTGCCTTTAAACAAAGTGATGAACCATATGATAGTGATAAGACAGAAAACATAGTGGTAGAGGTTTTCAGATTGTTGAAGGTGTCCTAACAGTGATAAAACAAAACTAACCTCTGTCAGCAAAATCTAAGATGAAACAGTGTTTACAAGGTGAAAGCAATGTTTTTAAGGTAAACACAGTGTTTGTAAGGTGAAAACAGTGAGCCTAATTTGAAAACAGTGGTATTAGTCTAAATGCTTTATCACTTCAAAAGTGTCCTCTTTGAATGATGAAACAGTGAAAACTAGTCCAGCCTCGTTGTTCCATAAAACAGAGTATGTTATGAAGATATTTTAAATCAATTTGACGGTGTTTTTGTCTACCTGTGTATAAGAAACAGTGAACAGAAAAAGAGTGTTGTTTGGGGAAGGGTGATTTTGTTTTTTTCTAAATACAAGGCTGTTTTGTTTATGTCAAAACACAAAGGATCCTTGTTCAAATAACAAAACACAAACATCTCTTTTCAAAAGACCTGGCCCAAACACAGTGATAAGATTGAGTTTATTTCATTTTGAAAAATATTTGTTGACTGGCATCAAAGAGGACAAACAGTGACTGATAAGGAGGACAGAGGTGTGGTTGAGAATTTCATCTCAAGGGCCAGTTGAGACAACTTGGTTTTGCAAAGAACATTCAAAACAAAATGCCTCCCAGGCAAGACAGTAGGAGTGGCCTTCACAAGAGGTTTGAGCTTGTTTCCACTGAAGAGGTAAATGCTCATCCATCAGTCCTGTTTAAATTCCATGAGGTTGGGTGTCTAGAGTTTTGTCAAAGGGTGTAGGAGGTGAAAAGCTATTCCCCTTTGACACATCTTTGTGCTTTGAGATTTCAAGAGAAGCACTTTCAGCTGGCAGGCTTGGATTTCAAGTTCTCTCCAAGGTCCATTTCCAAGGCCACCAAAATCCCTTATGTCAGAGAGAAGTGGTTTAAACAAAGCCACCTAGACTCAGAACAATACAAGCCTTTTCTGAAGCCTGAGCATAGAGATTCATGTCCATCCATTTTTCCCTTCTCATATCTATTGACTAGTTATGGCCCCCTCATGAAGATAATCATGAAATACTTCACTTGCGAGGTAAGATTCTCCCGAGTCTATGCTTACCATGTCCGATTTCTCATGCATTTCATGAGAGCCAAATTGTTAAATCTCCCTTTCTTCCTACATAGAAGTATTGAGAAAATGGCCTCTACTGTTCAGAAAAAACCTCCTTCTCAGCAGATAGCCTGCCTCTTCCATCATTCCCTCATCAAGGTTATCATTCTTCATTAGCTTGAGAAGAAGGAAGTCTCTTGGGATACTTTCATTACACATCCGGATTTTTCCACTGTCCCTTCATTTCATACATCTCCTTCACCTTCCACTCACCATCCTTCGCCTTCTTCAAGCAAGCCCATTCCCAAGAAGCTCAATTTTCCCATTGAACAAGAAAAAGAGCATGAGCAAGAGGAGGAAGATGATGATGAGCAACATCATGATGAAACAGGGCAGCAAGGGGAAAAGGAGCACAATGAGGCAGAGCAGCAAGGGGAAGAAGGGCATGATGAAGAGGAAGATGATGATGAGCATCATGATGATGAACAGGTGTAGCATTATGAACAGAGGCAACCACATGATGTTGAATAGTAGCCTCATGAAAAAGAACAACAACATGATGAAAAGGTGCAACACAGTGAAGAGGACAACCTTAAAAAAGATATGCAAAAGGACAATCAAGGCATCCATGAAGAAATCCAAGACAGTGGCAAGAATGATGAGCAAAGTAACAAGGGCAAAGAGCCAATAGAGCATGTGCTAGCTGCCTCTCCTAGGCAAGGGGCCATGCTCTCTTCTCCAAAAGTGGCTAAGCCCTGGACATCAAGGAAAAGGGTACCTAAAGCTGTAACTCCAAATTTCACTCGGGCCCTCCGAAGCAAGGGGAAATTTCCCAAGAAACCCATTGTCAAATTGCCCAAGAGGAGGAAGACTAAAAGAGCCACCCAAAGCAAAGTAAAGGAGAAAGAAGAAAGCAACCATGAAAAGGAAAGGGACTTCGACATAATTCAAATTCAAAGTGATGATAGTGAAAATGAAGCCTGGATCCTTGAAACTCTCTTAATCAATAGAGAAAACCAAATTGATGCTTTGAGGACTGATCTTGAGAGGGTTAGAAACTTCAATCACTTTTTGCAAATTCAAAACAAACAGATGGGTGTCCATATGGCGCTATATGAGACACGGGACATCAAATACAAAAAGGAGGCATCCAAAGAACAAGTGAGATTGAAAGAAATCATGGGTGAGTTCGATGAGAGCGAAGACGAAGATCAGCCCAAGAGAAAAAGGCCAAGAACCATGGGGCTCGAAAGAGCCCTTGAGAAACAAAAGGAAGAAGAAGCTGCCCTTCTCCAATCTACCGCTCTCACTACATTGTTCACCGAAGAAATAGAGAACAATCGAGAAGCATGGTTTGAGAGGGTTAATGATCACTTGGAAAATAATTTGGAGAAGGAAAATAGAGACTTGGGCCTTCAACGGAGGATGACCGGGCATTACAAGAATCTAAATTAGTTTTCCCCGCGGACATTGAAGGTCACTCAAGAAAAACTCAAGGAGGCTCAAAGGAGGCGCCCGGCACCAAAATTTAAAAAAGACACTTCAAAGCTCCAAATTTTGGCCTCATCTTCACAGCATGTTTCTGAAAACCCTTGAGGGTCATGCTCACCAAAATTGGGCGAAATTCGATAAATTTTGGTATTTTGTCATTTTTGGGTTTTTGGCTAAAACTCATGGGCATCGCCATTTCAGTTTGGGGCATCCTCAAAGGATGAAAATGGTATCATTGGATGCCATAATTTTAGGGGCATATACTTAGTGATTTTCAGATCAATTGAAGATCATTTGATCCCCCAAAATGGCGAAACACACTCGCTTTTTCTACACTCTGCCTCATTTATCAGCAAGGACTATTTTTTGGGTTTTTACACACAGGTCTATTTTTGGAGGACTTCCAATGGTCAGTTTGGAGAAAAATAAACATTTTCAAAAAATAGACATTTAGAGCTTTCCAACTAACTATCACGAGTCTTTTTTTGACATCGGGAAGGCCTCCAAAAGTTGCCAGCAAGTCAGAGGACTTTCTGCTGATATATTTCTTGAGTATTTTTGTAAAAATTGAACCTTTCGAAAGTGACTTTTCCTCATGTGCATTTAGCTATTTTTGTACATGATTAGTTATGAAAAGTCAATATATTTCCATTTTTTAGCATTTTTGAGATATTTTATTAGATATTTTGTGCGTTGGGCTTTGCAAAGCCTCAAGGACAAAATCAGATATTTTGGATAGGCCAATGAGATTGCAAGTTGAACTAAGAGGTTTTCCTCACTTTGGCCCATATACTCCAAAGAATTTCATTGTAAATGAGGCTGAAATTAATGAATAGAATCAATATATGGTCATACAAGCTTGGAAGAAACACTTGTATCATGCTTTTGGATAGTTTCTTGGATGTTTTTGGATGATGAAAGAGGATTGTTGTTGGATTCCATGACTTGGTAGAATGGTATAGTGTCTCTCTCTCTGTTTTGTTTCTTAGTTTTCATTCATAATTCCATGTTCTTGCTTGCTATAAGACAGTAGAGAATAGATTTGAGACATGCCCTTGGAGGCACCTCAAATTTCTTGTTTCTTTATAGCTTCTATGTTTTCTTCATTCTTAGTCATATTAAAAAATCCTTGATTGCTCTTTAGTAACTGAAGAATATTGTTTGCTTGTTTCATTTATGGTTTTATGCATGCTAAGTATGATTCACAGTATGCCTTGCTTACTCATGGCTAGTCATAGCTCCACCTCTGAAACTTCTCTTTGATTGTTTGATTGTCATTTGTTGAACCAAGGAGGTCTTGTATTGATCTTGCCCTTTTCCTAAAACTATGTAATCTTGCTTTCAAAGTGCCCAATAGCTTGAAATACTATGCTTATGCATTCCTTCATAGTGATTTAAGTTGTTTGTTTGTCTTAAATGTATTGCCCCAAATTCTGATAGCCATTTCCTAAAGTTAGAGAGTCATATATCTTTATGCATGGCTTGAATGTTTATTTCTATGCATTGATAAGTTTACAGTTACATTTCTCATGATTAATGGTTTGCCATAACATTTTTATGTCAGCTATTAAACTATTTATGTTTGAAATCCTTTGTCTTTCACAAGTTTAATGTCCATCTCACTCCATTTTACCCAAAGATCCATTTTACCTCCCTCAAATCGGCCCTTCAACAACCTTTTATCACCACCTAAAAGCTTTCTTGACCTTTTCGACCCTATAGCCTAGTTGATCTGACATATTTTTACCTATCTTATGTCTTTGGTCGGTTCATCCCTCACAACCTAAAAACCAAAACCAAAAAACTACTTCATAACTATCCTAAAATTAAGAACACAATAAGAAAACACACAGATATCCCTTACAGAAATAGAGAGAGCCCTCTCTGAGTCTAGGAAGGCTAGGTCCTTGGGCTCCAAATATTGGTTTGATGTTACATTATCATTTGGCTTGCCAATCAGCCAAATCACGGGACCCTAACAGACCCTACTTAGCCATCTGTACAATTTTACCCTGAATAACACTTCCCCTTGTTGAGGAGGTAAATCCCCTCTGCGGACAGAGGCGATCCCTACTAGCCCAGCATGGGTCTAGAAAAAATCATCAAATGCTAGAGCGCAAGTTCCTAATTGCGAATAAATAGACCAACGATGGAGGCCTACCAGGAGTCCAGTGCTATGATTCGTAGAAGAGACAGCGTTCCCGTTCCTCAACCTCGGCAGATCACGATCCCCACGATCTCCGTGGATGGACACCTGCACAAGCAAGAAACAACACGAATACAAGCATAAAATCCAGAATACGCAACTATATATCAGTCAGAAAGGATATAACTCATCATTATCATAAGTGAAAAACAGAGTGGAACCATAACCAGTAGTCATTCATTAACAAGCAATCGAAAGAGAGTACAACCAATGTTCTGACGGTGAGGTCTCCTTCGGAGGGGTCTCCAGTCATGCACGTCTCACGAATCCTACCAGGGATGGGACAAGCCTCTTAGAGTCTCTCGACGATAGTCTCCTTGATTGAGTTGGCCTTAAGGGAAGAATGAGGGCTCTTGAAGCATAAAGGCTCTTGGGAATTTGAAGATTCAAAGCTTAGGTACTTCAAGAATAGCTTGCAATGGTAATGGAAAAGCTTTTATAGAAGGAGGAAGGGGATTTGGGATCCCTATACTTAGATTGGGCCTTATCACAGCCCATGAGAGGTGGCAAACCACTTCCTCTCTATGGAAATCCGTAGCCAAACCTCCCAACTCAAGATAGAAATCAGTCCAAGAATTTTTTAGGATGAAACTTTCGCCTTATTATTTTAAAAAACACTCCTTAAATTGGATGGCGCGACTGCAACTCTGGGACAGAGCGCCAGTTGGCGCGGCCTCTTTGTAGGCTTTTCCTCGTTGGCGTGAGTGATGAACTGGCTACCCGCGCCAATGCAAAAAGGGATGTTTTTATGGTTTTTTGCAAGGATATGTCTTTAGGGAAATTGAAGCTCATGTTTAGAGGAATGCAATGATAATGGTTTCAAGGCATGACATTGCTCACAGGTCACAAAATGGGCCCTCCAATGTGCGGGACGGGGAAAGGTAGGGACTGTGACAAATTACTGTGTAACAGATGCTCCCTAAAGCATGAGGCCCGAGAGAGAGAGAGGGGTCAAATTCTTTACGAGAACGTGTCTAACTGAAACTCCGCCGTCGGAAAACCTGCGTGGAGAAATACAACTGATATCTCAACTACATGATGTATATGCGGTATGGGCGCAGCCATCCGAAACAGAGTATACTATAATCCAGATCCAAGGTATGGACGCAGCCATCCAGTGAGGATCAATAAATAGCCCACAGCATGGTCGCAAACATCCTCATCCATTGAATAGTTATGTGCATAATCATAATAATCCACACATCAGAACAGATTACAACAGACACAATCCAAGGTCTTGCGCTCCATCTCGACCCAAATAAAGTACAAGTTCAAGCATGCGAATATGTGAGCTGAAGTCGAACATGCAAGAACATCGTCTGATTACCAGCCAATGATGAGAGCTGTTAACATACGCGAGAGGAACCACCAATAATGACAATGGCCCTCAAGGTACTACAGGTACAATCTACGGCGTGTGAATCAATGAGCTGGTGTCGAACACTCGTAGAATCACTCGATCGGAGGCCAATGATGAAAACCTCACGTCGAATGCGATGAACCTGCCATTGAGGCATGCAGGCTCCAAGGTACCATAAGGGAGTCTCTAAATCAGCTTCCTGGATAATGAGCTGAAGTCGACAGGAAGTGACCTTGATCGAAGGTGGGCCATAATGTTTCCCACATCATCGACACGAGACAGAGGAACATGATGTTTTTGTTGTGAATCAGGATCGTATGAGAATCAGAGGAAGGTTGATATTTGTAGAGGCCAACTTCTCTTGAACATATAAACGGCACGACAGTGGACTTGGCAGTATTTGACATCAACGGATCAGAGGTCATGGTGACGAGGCAATGAGCAGATGAGAGGTCAAAAGGGATTATCCAAACCCACGGAGGCAAAGTGAAGAATGAGATGAGATGTCCCCAACCCGACACGAATGCAGATAAGTGCCATGTTCAAGAGCGACATACTGCCGACACGACAACGATGCTGGTTCCATTTTCCCCCACCATTTCTGGCGAGTACCCCAATTATTTTTGATAACAAGCTTGAAGGGGATAGAATATGCTTGTAATATAAGTCCGCCCTTCGGGCGAATCCATCCTAGTGCATTTAACGAGTCCTAGGAAGGAGAAACTCGGAGAACGTCATTTCGACTGGATCCGATGTCATCAGGGTTTAACGAGTCTGACAAAGGGAGAACTTGACGTCTTTTCATGTTTAGAGAGTTTGAAAAGACAATAGAAAAGTAAACTCCACAGGTCCCTTTTCGTAAATAGTTCCTCAGATCCGAAAAGGTAGAAAACAATATCCGAGAAAACCTCCTAGTCGCGATAGGCTAGGGTATTCCTTTTTCGTAATCAATCCATCCCAGCCCGAAAAAGGGGTAAACGTATACTGGGTAGATGTCGATTCATGTCCATTTTAATGAGATCGAAACAACAAGGGCCTCGGCGATCTTTTCATGTTTAGAGAGTCAGAAAAGAGCTGAAAGATGACTCCAAAGTGACTTTTTCGTGTATTTACCGAGTCCGAAAAAGTATAAAATACAACTCGTTTTCACCGTTAAAGTCGCGAAAAACCTGTTGCTGCACATACCAAGCAAGTGTAAAACCCATTTCTGACATAACATATCAAAATATTTGAGAAAATAACTTTTAAAACTTAATTTGATCGAAAATTACAATATGCTAAAATGAAAACAAAATTACATTATTTACCTGGAAAAAGCGTAAGTGGTCCATTATTGTGCCTGACGGTGATCACATGCATCCGGCTACTTAACTATTCTGCCTTTGCTGTGCAAGAGGCGCTTCGTACTTCATTTCAACGTATTTTTTAATAGTTTTCCTCATATATCGACTTTATGTTTACTCTTTAAATTTTTAGGGCCGCGCTATTGGCGCGGTATCGTGCACCACCCGCCAATGGTATTTTATATGTGCTCCGCCACCTCGGGCACAGATCGTTCACAAACAACAGGGGCCAACACCGAACTCACCCTAAAAATTCGAGATTTTAACCAATTTGAATGAATTTTGAAGCCTAACAGAGATCTAATTAAGGGTTTGTGACCATGTGGATGCAGGTAATCAAGAAAAATGGTAGTTGAGTGGAAAGAAATAGAGCATGGAGAAGAGGATGAACAGGCCATAGAAAATGAGGCTTGCATGAATGCCCTCAGAAACTGTGGGCTAAAGAAGTTCTTCCTAACACCCTGTTTACGAGCTCAGCCTGAGCTCCTGCAGTATCTGATCAATATTTGGGATGAACAGGAACAAGTGTTCAAGTTACGAGACCAGGTGTTGGAGCTGGAGGTTTCTGATGTGTACTTTATAACTGGACTGTCTCGCAGAGGTCCAGTTCCCATCTTGACTGGGAGCAGACCATCCGGTGAGAAGATGGAGGAAGTGATGGCACGAGTGTGCCCAAGGGCACAAATGGGATCCGGGAGTAAAAAGGTGGATATTCACACCATCCCCGATCTGGCATTGAGGGTAGTCCTACATGCCATCATGCGGGTTGCAAGGTCGCAGGCACTGCACAAGGCCACAAAGGCCCAACTCCTGCTGGCCTCAGAGTGCATGACTCCACTTTTGTTTGACTGGGCTACAGCAGTAACAATAAACATGAAGAGACAGCTCACAAAATGCAAGCAAGCCAAACTGAAACAGTTCGGCTATGATTCCATCTTGGTATCGTTTATTCTGGAACGATTACCAATCTTCCAAGGCCAAGGGGCCATCGTAGCTGAGCCGATTCCACGAGAGCCAAGAATGGCTCGCTGGGCAGCACTAATGCCCAGAGCTGGAGGAGGCCAATAGATGTCGTGGAGGCCGGAGTTTTTTGGGTGGTTGCGGCGCCAGTTGATCGAAGTGGAGGACTGGCCATATGCAGGAACCGATTTCACTGGAGACCCAGATCTCCCACTGCCAGAAGGAGATGAATGGGACGAGGAGTTGGGTATGACCTCATCTCTTTTGATTTTTATGTTTTATGATTTTTTGTTAATACACATTCGTCCTAACACATTTTATGTGTATACAAATGTGGGCCCCGAGAGACCAGCCGGTATGTCTCCAATCGCGCGGAGGACTCTTCTCGACCCTGATCCTCAGGTAGAGGGCACAGGAGGGGAGGCGTTGATCCAGAATCTCGAGGGTATTGCCCGAGGGATCCCAGACTATGCTCGGTTGGCGGATGTACCGATGGCGTATCAACGACATATGGTGGGAGTACCTAGTCGGATCCACTGACTTCTGAGATGCTTAGTGCGTGCAGTTACATGTTATCATGAGCACCATGCGGATTAGACTCTTAGGGCTTTTACCACACATATTTTTTGAGAGACATATCGTCTCCGGATGTATTTAAGAGGATTATGTATATTTTTGACTTTATGTGACACACGCTATGTAAACACTTCGATATCTATATATATATGCATATCTATTTCTGGATGGATCTTTCTTTACATGTGATTATGATTTACAAATTTCACAAATGTCTGTCTAACACCAAATTAGCTACCACATCTGTTAATGTATTCAAATGCCTGGGTATATGTTGATATGTAATGTAGTCAAAATTCCTTTCCAGTAATCGAATACACAGATACAGACGTAAAATGGATAGGTTTCTTACCGAATAGTGTCCGTTCAGTTGTAACACTACAAGTTGCGAATCTAGATACACAAGCAATTCACAGATACCAAGGTTTACCGCCTCGGTTAATAATTCTAACACAACACTATATTCCGTGATGTTGTTCGTAGTTCGTCCTAGACACACACCTTGCAGGTTGGCCAACTCACCAGCAGGATCATAGATTACCCAGGCTGCTGAAGACAGATTCCTGGTATCGCGGGAGGCACCATCCGCGAAACCAACAAATGGATGAATCGAAATCTACACAATTAGAAAGACTCGATCAGCAGAAAGATGTTTACAAGGCACACCACACCATACATGCACACAAATGAAAAACACACACCTATGTACACACACCACACCACCATTTATAGGCTGCGCTAGCGGAACTCCTTCATAATCTACAAGCTCATAAGCCCCGTTTTTCAAAACACGTTTTACTATATAGGGCCCATGCCACATAGGCTGGAACTTACCGGCTCCAAGCTTGTCATGTGCTTGATCGTACAGGAGGACGAGGTCTCCTTCGATAAAGGAACGGGGGGAAACATATTGATCAAAATGAGTTTTGACCCTCTTCTTTTGTGCTTCAATAACCAAAGCATCCAGACGACGGGTTTCATCTAACCGTTCCAGATACAGAAGACGTTCTTCCTCAGCAGAAGTATTAGGTAGAAGTTCCACAGCTAATTTCAAAGAAGGAATCTCGCATTCAACCGGAAGAGTTGCTTCCAGACCATACACCAATTGAAATGGTGTGAATCCAGTTGCACTCTTAGCAGATGTTCGGTATGCCCAGAGAGCTGAGAACAGTTGGAGATGCCAATTGGATTTGTGAATACCAATTGTTCGTTGAAGCATAGTGACCAGAACCTTGTTCACTGCTTCAACCTGACCATTCGCCTGAGGGTAATATGGTGTTGAGCTGTCGTGACGCAAGCCCAACTTTGAAGTCAGCTCAGCCATCATATATTCTCGGAAATGAGTACCATGATCGGTGACGATGGCCTGAGGAACCCCGAACCGTGCAATAACGTGGTTGAATATAAATTGAGCAGCCGTTTTACCGTCAGCAGCTAGTGTAGGCATCGCCTCGGCCCACTTGGTGAAGTAGTCGACGGCGACAATTATATACGCATGCCCCCCATCCAAGTGAGGGTTACACGTCATAAAATCCATGCCCCATTTTGCAAAATGGCCGACGGTAATAACGGGATGTAAAGGGAGAGGCGGCGCACGCATCTTGCGCTGAAATATCTGGCACGCATGACATTTACGGACTGCAGTGATACAGTCTTTGAATATGGAAGGCCAGAAATAACCTGCTCGCAGAATTTTCTGGGCAGTAGCATATCCGGACATATGTCCACCACAGGCGCCACTGTGGCAGTCATTTAGGACCTTTTCAGCCTCCTCCAAGGTTAGGCACCGCCAGAGCACCGAATCTACTCCAATGCAGTATAAGGTATCTCCTACTATACGGTAGGGCTGGGACTGATGCCGAATTCGACGGCGGGAAGCTTTATCCAACTCAGACGGAAATGTCGAGGTTTGAAGATACACAATTATGTCACCGTACCAAGGGTCACGAGTACTGATGAGGAAAAGCGTTTCATCCGGTATATGGTCTTCAGAGTGTGAGGGAACGGAGTCTGTAGGGAGAGAGCATATAAGATCCACGAAAACCAGTGATTTAGTTGACTTAGCGGTAGTGAACTCTAAGTCAAACTCCTGCAGGATAACAATCCACTTGGAGTACTTGCCCCCTAGTAATTTTCGAGAGAGAATATACGTCATAGGGTTGCAATCCGAAACCACTGTTATCGTACGCAAAAGGATGTAATGGCGAAAGCGCTGCACAACGTGTACTGCGGCTAACGCCAACTTCTCAACATGATCATAACGCGTTTATGGATCGAGAAGGTTACGTGACAGATAATAAACAACATGTTCATTACCGTCATCGTCATCCTACACCAAGACCATGGCTATGGTGCTAAATGCGGCGGTGAGATATAAAGTGAAGTCGCGGTGGTAGTTCGGAGGACGAAGCAACGGAGCATTGACAAGCAACGTTTTCAGCTTCTCAAAGGATTGCTGAGCGATTTCGTCCCAGTGGAAGGGAACGTTCTGCTTTAATAGACGAGTGAATCCTTTGGCCACCTCGGCATAATTCGGGATAAAGCGTCGAAGAAAGTTCGCTTTCCCTTGCAGACTCTGTAACTGATACAGGGAGGAGGGTGATGGGAGATTAATAATGGCCTCAACCTTTAAAGGGTCAAGGCGAATCCCGTCTTTCGAGACTATGAATCCCAAAAGACGGCCAGAATCCACGCCGAAGATGCACTTATGAGGATTGAGCCTAATATTGTAGCGCCTGCAACGAAGAAAGATCTGGCGGAGATGTTCGGGATGGTCCTCTCACTTAGTTGAATGAGCTGGCAAGTCGTCCAGATAAGGCTGAACGATATGGCGAATGTCATGAAAAGCATAAGACATCGCATGCTGAAAAGTGGCTCCAACGTTCTTTAAGCCGAACGGGAGTTTTTTATACGTGAAAGTACCCCACGGACAGATGAATGTGGTCTTGTGCTGATCCTCAGGTGCAATATTGATCTGATTATATCCTGAGAAACTATCCATCAGGGAATAGATCTCACTTCCGACACATTCGTCGATGATCTGGTCTATGAACGGAGTGGGATAATTATCCTTTGGACAGGCGCGATTGATGTCGCGATAATCAACACAGACTCTAATCGTACCCTGCTTTTTATCGACAGGGACAATGTTGGAAACCCATTCTGTGAGGGGGATGGGATAAATAAATCCCGCGTTCAGAAGTTTTTCAACTTTTGCCTTAATTGCAGTGGCTTTCCGAGGATGCATGGGGCGTAAGCGTTGGCGCACGAGCTTCACACCAGGATAGGCTGGAATCTCATGCACTACGATACTGGGATCAATCCTGGGCATTTCCTCGTAGGACCAGGCGAACACATCTCTAAATTCTTTAAAAAGATCAGTATAGACTTGAATCTCATCGGGAGAACAAGTCACTCCCACATGAATATTCTCAATGATCCCCGGTTTAACGGAGATGTTGATCGGGATGGTTTGAGTGATGTTACTCAGGTTACCTCCGAAAAAAACTCGTGCGTCAAAATAGGTATTTGAAGAGGAGGGGTAGGAACCTGAGAATCATAACGCTCCAGACAGTCAGTCATTGCCCCCAAGCTAGGCATAAAAGAGGAGCGATGATGTCCATCGCCCCAAGGCAGCTCCCCAAGAGACATAGTTTCAATGATGGCTTCATCGGAAGGAAAAGTCTCTTTGAGAGGATCAAGTGAATCAGCCTGACCAAGCCAGGGGGATTGAGAGTAGACGTCGAGAGCCATGCTCAAAGGAGCATGATGAGGAGGTGGAGGATCGGATGCGGCAACAATTTCATAGTATCTGATCTCTACTAGAGTCATGGGCATTGATTCTCCAAACTCAAACACTTGCTCAGGCGTCAGAATAAGCCAGGGGTCATCGGACCTGGAAATCATGTTAACTTGAGCGGTGTGCGGTGGTGGTGTAGGAAAAATACCCATGAGGACCAGGTATTTGAAGAGACCAGGTCCTACACTGTCCGGGGGATTTGGAATTTGATCCACGTATGGAACGTTGTTCTCAGAGGTAGAGGTGAAAAATGACAACTGATCCACTGTGACAATTTGTCCCTCGTGAGGGAAATTAAGAAGTCGAAAGACGGTGGATGACACGCAGAGCATGGCATGGGTCCATCTGTGGCCAAGAAGTATATTGTAGTTGAGCCTGGCGTTGACTACTTCTACTTCCACATTGACAGTCTTTCCTTGTAATGTGATCGCTAGACTCTCGAGAACACCCAGGGGTTTAGATTCCCGACCATCAAATGCCTCTAGGGAATTGGGAGATGACGAAAGGGCTGGAGAGCCGATGGCCTTCCAGCAAGCGGAGGACATAACGCAGGTAGAGGCACCTTCATCCACGACGGCCCTATGAATGTTAAGACCGTTAATCCCGACTTGAATAACAAGAGTGATTTGATGTGGAAGTCGGGGAGTGAACTTCTCTAAATCGAAGGTGAGAAGACTCGATTCGGCGGGATCAATGCCCCCGATTGCAGACAATAAAGCCTTCCGTTGCGAAGAACAACCTTGAAGAACTTCTAGTGCAGACATAGCAGAGGGTGCTTGTGCCAAATCCTCAACGATGCTGTAATGTTGAGCGGCACGAGCATTTGGATTATAAGAATATCTTCGAAGGACACCTTTAGAAGGTGGCTTCACAACGGGTTCAGGAGTAGGCTTCTCGATTTCCAACGAATCGAAGACAGGTAGGGGAGGCAGTCCATCCGCAACTGCCTTCCTGGGTGCCTGCCACGATTCGTTGTAATCCTTCGACCGCGTAGCGATGAAGATAGGTGCAATACTCTTCATCATGAAAACTTGGGACCCAAATGGTGCAGATGGTGACGGTTGTTCGACCATCTGGGTCTGCTGAGATGGGAATGGCTCTTTTAGAACAGCCGGAGTCCCTTTAGAACCCTTGAGAAGTTTACTAACCTCAGATCGTCGTGGACAATCCTTAGTATAATGGTCTCCTTCACAAATGAGGCAAGGGTACTTCGGTTTACGCGGAGAGCCATCCTCAGTGCGAGATTTAGATTCCGGCTTTGGGGCATCAGATTTAGATTTTCCTTTGCCCTTCTTCTTCCCTTTGGAGGATTTCTCCTTAGGATTGGCCTGAACGGCATTCACCTCCGCGGTTTTGCCAGAATCGGACGGGGTGGGATTAGCAGGAGCATTGTTGGAAGAATTAGACTTCTGCTTCCCATTCGAAGATTTCTTCGAATTCTGAGAGACAGAACCAATGACACCATCCACCGCAGGGGTAGGTGGAACCTTAGAGGTTCCGGACCGCAGGGCATCAGGCAAGATATCATAAAGCGTGCCGGACAGAGAATACACAAGATCCAGATATTGGGCACGCGCAATGGCTTGTTCCTCCGTCACACACGCTCCCATCCCAATATCTTGAGCGATTTTATTCACCTTTTAGACGAACACCAAAGATGATACATCATCACATGCGCCTGGGGGTCCTCTCCAACTTTTCCCTCAAACTTGGGGCAATCACCCGGTATCTTGGTGGGAACCGGAGGCTAATACGGATTATGTAAAATCGGATCATTGGTCAATTTTGAAACATCTGGAAGCTTCAAGGTAGCCAGGAACGGCAATGGCAGATTAACCGTCATGGCAGGCCCGGGATGAGGTCCGGTACCCATACTCCAAAATGATTGTGAATATCCTTGCCCCCATGGGTTCTGTCCCGTAGGATTCTGACCGTAGGGGGTGTAGGTTGTATAACCAGACTGATTTGGATGCTGGTAACCAGAGTGTGGGGCTTGATAACCAGAGTACGTACCCTGATTATGTGTCGGCCCGGTGTAAGCAGAATTTTGGATTTGGCTGCTGAGTGTAGGTAAAACCTGGTGGAGGAGGATAATACTGAGAGCCTCTGGGGTGGTTATAGTTCGGTTGAGATTGACCATGAGGATAATAACCACGCTGAGGATGAGTAGGCTGCTAAAAAGTGGAACCCTGCAAAGCGTGATAAGTGGGGCGCAGCTGTTGATTTGGCTGCGGCATCGAATGAATCGGCTGCTGTGCAGGGTTAATGGAATGAGCGGGCTGCCCTGAGTGAACAGGTTGACCCGACTGAGAGGGATGACCTGAGTGAACAGGTTGACTCGGCTGAGAGGGCTGACCTGAAAGACCAGGTTGACCTGGATAGACAGGCGGCGCCGGTTGTGCAGGTTGACCTAGCTGTAAAGGAGCCCCAGGTTGTACCGGATGGGCCGGTTGGCCTAGAGGCGGAACACCGAGTTGTACCGGATGAGCCATTGGCTTGGTGGAGGAATAGGGCCAGGTGGTTGCTGGAAACCGGTTTGACCTGAAGAAGAACCATAGGATGGTCCTGGCTGATATGCAACGTTAGAGACAACAGGATACTGCGGTTGCATTGGTAGAGAAGGCTGGATTTGCCCCCCAAGACCATAGACTGGTCCCGGTTGGTACCCCGGCTGAGGCTGAACAGGTTGACCGGAAGGGCTGTAATACTGTCCTTGCGGACCGTACGATAGCCCTTGCTGGCCCGCAGGATAGCCTTGGATGGGCTGCCCCTGTATGTCATAAGGATGGCCAGGTTGGCCCGAAGGTTGGCCTTGGAAAGGTTTCCCTTGCGGGTTATAAGCCTGGTTATAAGGAAAACCTTGAGCATGGAGGTAAGCCTCAGGAGCGGGCAGACGTAAAATGTCCCCGTGCTCGTCATAATGACCTGGAAAAGCATACACTGGTGTACCATCCTATGCATAGTGCGAAAAATAAGAGCGGTTGGGATCTTGGGAGGATGGTCCAACCTCGGGGTTCGGCTGTTGCAGAGACAACCGATACTCCTCCGGAGAGATGTTCTCCAGTATAGTAGTCGCTAGATAGATATCTTCAGGAGTTGGCATAGCCCTGGCAGAGGGTGCTGTGACAACAAGAGAAGAGGCGGCCACACAAACAGTGGCCCGAACAGGTACAGAAGTAACGGGCGTCTGAGGAGACACCCTGGGTGAAGGAGCAGCTGGCCTCGGAGAAGGAGCTGACACTCCCATAGAGGCTGCGGCAGAAATGATCTGACCCAAATACCTGTACCCCGGTGGTAAAGAGGGACTGGCTGTTGACATATCAGCCAGTTCAGAGTTGTATCCCAGAAACAATCTTCATGGGAAGAGTTGATAGTCTTCACCAGACGTTGGGATTTCCTCACCAGAATCACTCATGGTTGAGCTTTAGTTAGATGTGCGATAGTGGCCGAGGACTAGGAGGAAATACAGCGACAACAAAAGGTGAACTTTGATGTACGAGAAAGGAAATCAGCTCCTAATCTCAATTCGAACAAGGGGGTCGAAGAAGGGCTAATCGAACTCAGCTTGGTCCCCCCAAAGGGTTGAAGAAAAGAACATCCCCGTAAAGCCAGGAAACAATAGGCTGTATAGCCCGTGAGAGAGTTGGAAACCTCGATGAATCGTCGTTAGCCAGGACTGATGAAACGAAACCGAAGGTTAACTTGCTATGGCAAATGACAAGAGAAAATATCAAACACACACATGGGCTGAAAAAGAGTCAAGACACACGATCAAACGGTCAACAAGAAAAATCTAACAGGGCGTGTAATCGTGGGTGATTAATTTTTTACCACACTGAAAAATAAGAAACTTCACCGTTTCATGTTTTAAGAGTCGAGAAACGGTAAAAAAGGTGACTCTATCTCTTTCAGATTTGACACAAGCGTGAAAGGACAAGCGCTTGGTGATCCTTTCAAATTTAGGGAGTTAGAAAAGATCAAATGACTGCTCAGGAATACTAGGCAAAAGGGTGTACCAAATAACCGTGAACTGCAATATACACCTTGGTTTCAATAATGAAAGAGAAATCAACCAAGGACTTTCCGTACGTGTAGGCAATCTCCCCGAATGTTGTGTTCGGTGTATCACGGGCATAGGGCGGCAGACTCGGCTTCCTATGGATAAAGGATTGAAACCTAGAGGGGTCTCCCTTTATATACGTGACGGTACGGGGAGCACAAGTCCGTACTAGCGTTGTCTAAAGCCAAAAGGTGAACGACAGCTGCTAGGTTTAAAGACGCCGGAACACGTCTCTAGCCTAGACCTCTAAATGTGTTTCGTTAGATTTCAATGCTGCCTTAGTGTAAATTGAGTAGATTTTAAAGTTGATCTTCAATTACGTTTCAGTTTTCAGGCCCTAACGAATGTGTGGTCTCAAAAACTCCTAAATGCAAAGCTACATGCCACAATACATCATTTCGTTCGATGAAAACTAGCTACGGAAGAGTTGAAAGTTTTTACACAAAAAAAATGATCGGAAGACAATCAATGATATCTCTAATGCAACTAATGAAATCGAAAACTTTTCATTCAAATCACTAATTAATAGTAAAATCGAAAAGATTTCAATTTGCACTAATCAACCAAAAGCAAAAGAGATTTTTTTTTTTAATTTTTTTTTAATTTTCAATGTTTGATGGCTAGATGCACTAAACAAACCGAAAAAAAAGAGAAGCAATTTGAGAAACGATATTAAGAGAGCAAAAACAAACAAATTTCACTCAATGACACAAACAATCAGATCTCAAATCAACCAAAGTCTCTCAAAACCAAGAAAAAGTCTCAAAGGTTCCAATGGACCGTGTAATCTAGGTCCAAAGCAAGACCAAACGAAGTTTGAATGAAGAGAAGAGTAATCACCCAAAAATTGCAACGAAATGGTGAACAACCACTAAGAGAATGCGGAGGAGCAATCAGAGAATTGACTGGACTAACAAAACACCAAAACTCCTAAGGAGGGCTCGATACACAAAGCCACTAGATGCCCTAGGGCTTAAAACGTGAAACCGATGGAGAAAAGAAAACAACCAAAGGACGAAAGAAAATTTCCAGTCAAACAGGACTCCAACACACTCAGGTAGCTGAAAAACCAAAAATAAATACACTGATCAGACCCAGAGAGCTCAAAACTAAGCAAACCCTAATGCCTCACAGGAGTGGCGCGACTGTGAGGTTGTAACTGGCGCCAGAAAGCAATTGGCGCGGGCAATAAAAAAGCAACATGCACCAATTGGCGCGACTGTCGAGCTAAAAAGTGCGCCAGCCGAGTTCCTCAGCCAAAAATAAAAAATAACTACTCCAGAAACATATCAATGATATCCAATCAAACCAAGAAGCAAAAAACAGCAAAAGAACCCAGCCGAGAAGGCCAACCAAGCAAGGAAAACCACGAAACAATCAAAACGAGACAATTAAAACTAGACGATCCCCAACGGAGTCGCCAAATTGTTGAGGAGTTAAATCCCCTCTGCGGACAAAGGCGATCCCTACTAGCCCAGCATGGGTCTAGCAACAATCATCAAATGATACAGCGCAAGTTCCTAATTGCGAATAAGCAGACCAACGATGGAGGCCTACCTGGAGTCCAGTGCTATGATTCGTAGAAGAGACAACGTTCCCGTTTCTCAGCCTTGGCAGATCACGATCCCCACGATCTCCGTGAATGGACACCTGCAAAATCAAGAAACAACACGAATACAAGCATAAAATCCAGAATACGCAACTATATATCAGTCAGAAAGGATATAACCCATCATTATCATAAGTGAAAAACAGAGTGGAACCATAACCAGTAGTCATTCATTAATAAGCAATCGAAAGAGAGTACAACCAATGTTCTGACGCTGAGGTCTCCTTCGGAGGGGTCTCCAGTCGTGCACGTCTCGCAAAGCCTGCCAGGGATGGGACAAGCCTCTCTTAGAGTCTCTCAATGATAGTCTCCTTGCTTAAGTCAGCCTTAAGGGAAGAATGAAGGCTCTTGCAGCATGAAGGCTCTTGGGAATTTGGAGATTCAAAGCTTAGGCACTTCAAGACTAGCTTGCAATGGCAATGGGCAAGCTTTTATAGAAGGAGGAAGGGGAGTTGGGATCCCTATAATTGTGGGATTGGACCTATCATCAAGGAAGCTTCCATGAGAGGTGGCAAACCACTTCCTCTCTATGGAAGTCTGTAGCCAAACTTCCCAACTCAAGATAGATACTTGTTTCTGAGTTTGTTGAAACGAAACTTCCGCCATTCTTATTTAAAAAACACTACTTAAATTGGCTGGCGTGACTACGACTCTGGGACAGAGCACCAGTTGGCGCGGCCTCTTTGTAGGATTTTCCTAATTGGCGCGAGTGATGAACTGGCTACCCGCGCCAATGCAAAAAGGGATGTTTTTATGGTTTTTTGCAAGGAGATGTCTTTAGGGCAATTGAAGCTCAGGTTTAGAGGAATGCAATGATGATGGTTTCAAGGCATGACATTTCTCACAGGTCACATAATGGGCCCTCCAACGTGCGGGATGGTAAATGGTAGGGATGGTGACAAATTACTGTGTAACAGATGCCCCCTAAAGCATGAGGCCCGAGAGAGAGAGAGGGGTGAAATGCTTTACGAGAATGTGTCCAACTGAAGCTCCGTCGTCGGAAAACCTGCATGGAGAAATACAACTGATATCTCAAGTACATGATGTATATGTGGTATGGACGCAGCCATCCAAAACAGAGTATACAATAATCCAGATCCAAGGTATGGTCGCAGCCATCCAGCGAGGATCGATAAATAGACTCAGGTATGGTCGCAGCCATCCAGTGAATAAGTCATGTAAATAATAATCCACAAAATCACAGCCTGGATTACAACAGACACAATCCAGGGTCTTGCATCTCGACCCGAACAAAGTACAAGTTCAAGCATGCGAATATGTGAGCTGAAGTCGAACATGCAAGAACATCGCCTGATTACCAGCCAATGATGAGAGTTGTTAACAGACGCGAGAGGAACCACCAATAATGACAATGGCCCTCAAGGTACTATAGGTACAATCTACGGCGTGTGAATCAATGAGCTGGTGTTGAACACCCGTAGAATCACTCGATCGGAGGCCAATGATGAAAACCCCACGTCGAATGCGACGAACCTGCCATTGAGGCATGCAGGCTCCAAGGTACCATAAAGGAGTCTCTAGATCGGCTTCCTGGATAATGAGCTGAAGTCGACAGGAAGTGACCTTGATCGAAGGTGGGCCATAATGTTTCCCACATCATCGACACGAGACAGAGGAACATGATGTTTTTGTTGTGAATCAGGATCATACGAGAATCAGAGGAAGGTTGATATTTGTAGAGGTCAACTTCTCTTGAACATATAACGGCACAAATAGTGGTTTTGGCAGTATTTGACATCAACAGATCAGAGGTCATGGTGACAAGGCAATGAGCAGAGGAGAGGTCAAAAAGGATTATCCAAACCCACGGAGGCAAAGTGAAGAAACGAGATGAGATGTCCCCAACCCGACACGAATGCAGACAAGTGCCATGTTCAAGAGCGACATACTGCCGACGACAACGACAATGGTTCCATTTTTCCCCCACCATTTCTGGCGAGTACCCCAATTATTTTTGATAACAAGCTTGAAGGGGATAGCATATGCTTGTAATATAAGTTCGCCCTTCGGGCGAATCCATCCTAGTGCATTTAACGAGTCCTAGGAAGGAGGAAGGAGGAGAACGTCATTTCGACTGGATCCGATGTCATCAGGGTTTAACGAGTCTGACAAAGGAAGAACTCGGCGTCTTTTCATGTTTAGAGAGTTTGAAAAGACAGCAGAAAAGTAAACTCCACAGATCCCTTTTCGTAAATAGTTCCTCAGATCCGAAAAGGTAGAAAACAATATCAGAGAAAACCTCCTAGTCGCGATAGGCTAGGGTATTCCTTTTTCGTAATCAATCCATCCCAGCCCGAAAAAGGGGTAAACGTATACTGGGTAGATGTCGATTCGTGTCCATTTTAACGAGATCGAAACGACAAGGGCCTCGGTGATCTTTTCATGTTTAGAGAGTCAGAAAAGAGCTGAAAGATGACTCCAAAGTGACTTTTTCGTGTATTTAACGAGTCCGAAAAAGTATAAAATACAACTCGTTTTCACCGTTAAAGTCGCGAAAAACCTGTTTCTGCACATACCAAGCAAGTGTAAAACCCATTTCTGACATAACATATCAAAATATTTGAGAAAATTAACTTTTAAAACCTATCTTGTGTCAAAAAAGTTATAAATATGCCAAAATGGTAAAAAACAAAATTACATTTACTATTTACCTTGGTGAAAAGCGGTAGTGGTCCATTTGGTGTGCAAACTTCTGACGGTGATTGCGACAGATCCGGTTTACCATTAAGATTCTCATCTGTTACAGGTAAGAGGCGCTTCCCTGTACTTCATTTCAATCCACTTTTTAATAGTTTTCCCTCATGTATCAGTGTTCTGTGGCCACTCTTTAAATTTTTAGGGCTGCGCTCATTGGCGCGGGTATCGGGCACGGACCCGCGCCAATGGGCTTTTATATGTAAAGGCCTTGAGCCACCTGGCGTGACTGTTCACAAAACAGCCGCGCCAGTGGCTGAACCAAAATTTCCGCCTAAAAATTCGAGATTTTAACCAATTTGAATGAATTTTGAAGCCCAACAGAGATCTAATTAAGGGTTTGTGACCATGTGGATGCAGGAAATCAAGCAAAATGGCGATTGAGTGGAAAGAAAGAGAGCATGGAGAAGAGGATGAATAGGCCATAGAAAATGAGGCTTGCATGAATGCCCTCAAAAACTCTGGGCTTAAGAAGTTCTTCCTAACACCCTGCTTACGAGCTCAACCTAAGCTCCTCCAGTATCTGATCAATATTTGGGACGAACAGGAACAAGTGTTCAAGTTACGAGACCAGGTGCTGGAACTGGAGGTCTCTGATGTGTACTTTATAACCGGACTATCAGGCAGAGGTCCGGTGCC